>CM076408.1:13731278-13789423 GCA_038363315.1 Mugilogobius chulae
AGAGGAGGAGTCTGGAGACTAAAGGAGAGAGAGGAGGAGTCTGGAGACTAAAGGAGAGAGTGAGGAGGAGTCTGGAGGACTAAAGGAGAGAGTGAGAGGAGGAGTCTGGAGGACTAAAGGAGAGAGAGAGGGAGGAGTCTGAGGACTAAAGGAGAGAGTGAGAGGAGTCTGGAGGACTAAAGGAGAGAGAGAGAGGAGTCTGGAGGACTAAAGGAGAGAGTGAGAGGAGGAGTCTGGAGGACTAAAGGAGAGAGAGAGAGGAGGAGTCTGGAGACTAAAGGAGAGAGAGAGGAGGAGTCTGGAGACTAAAGGAGAGAGAGAGGAGGAGTCTGGAGGACTAAAGGAGAGAGAGAGGGAGGAGTCTGGAGGACTAAAGGAGAGAGAGGAGGAGTCTGGAGGACTAAAGGAGAGAGAGAGAGGAGGAGTCTGGAGGACTAAAGGAGAGAGTGAGAGGAGGAGTCTGGAGGACTAAAGGAGAGAGAGAGAGGAGGAGTCTGGAGGACTAAAGAGAGAGAGAGAGAGGAGGAGTCTGGAGGACTAAAGGAGAGAGTGAGGGAGGAGTCTGGAGGACTAAAGGAGAGAGGAGGAGAGTGAGAGGAGGAGTCTGGAGGACTAAAGGAGAGAGTGAGAGGAGGAGTCTGGAGGACTAAAGGAGAGAGTGAGGGAGGAGTCTGGAGAGACTAAAGGAGAGAGTGAGGGAGGAGTCTGGAGACTAGAGAGTGAGAGGAGTGAGAGGAGGAGTCTGAGAGACTAAAGGAGAGAGAGAGGAGGAGTCTGGAGGACTAAAGGAGAGAGTGAGAGGAGGAGTCTGGAGGACTAAAGGAGAGAGTGAGAGGAGGAGTCTGGAGGACTAAAGGAGAGAGTGAGGAGGAGTCTGGAGGACTAAAGGAGAGAGAGAGAGAGGAGTCTGGAGGACTAAAGGAGAGAGAGAGAGGAGGAGTCTGGAGGACTAAAGAGAGAGAGAGAGAGAGAGGAGTCTGGAGGACTAAAGGAGAGAGAGAGGAGGAGTCTGGAGACTAAAGGAGAGAGAGGAGGAGTCTGGAGGACTAAAGGAGAGAGTGAGAGGAGGAGTCTGAGGACTAAAGGAGAGAGTGAGAGGAGGAGTCTGGAGGACTAAAGGAGAGAGAGAGGAGGAGTCTGGAGGACTAAAGGAGAGAGAGAGGAGGAGTCTGGAGACTGAGGGAGGAGTCTGGAGGACTAAAGGAGAGAGTGAGGGAGGAGTCTGGAGGACTAAAGGAGAGAGTGAGGAGGAGTCTGGAGGACTAAAGGAGAGAGAGAGGAGGAGTCTGGAGGACTAAAGGAGAGAGTGAGAGGAGGAGTCTGGAGGACTAAAGGAGAGAGTGAGGAGGAGTCTGGAGGACTAAAGGAGAGAGTGAGAGGAGGAGTCTGGAGACTGAGAGAGGAGTCTGGAGACTAAAGGAGAGAGTGAGAGGAGGAGTCTGGAGACTAAAGGAGAGTGAGAGGAGGAGTCTGGAGGACTAAAGAGAGAGAGAGGAGGAGTCTGGAGACTAAAGGAGAGAGTGAGGAGGAGTCTGGAGGACTAAAGGAGAGAGAGAGGAGGAGTCTGAGGACTAGTGAGAGGAGGAGAGGGAGAGAGTGAGGAGGAGTCTGGAGGACTAAAGGAGAGAGAGAGAGAGGAGTCTGGAGGACTAAAGGAGAGAGTGAGAGGAGGAGTCTGGAGGACTAAAGGAGAGAGAGAGGAGGAGTCTGGAGGACTAAAGGAGAGAGAGGAGGAGTCTGGAGGACTAAAGGAGAGAGAGAGGAGGAGTCTGGAGGACTAAAGGAGAGAGTGAGAGGAGGAGTCTGGAGGACTAAAGGAGAGAGTGAGGAGGAGTCTGGAGGACTAAAGGAGAGAGAGAGGAGGAGTCTGGAGGACTAAAGGAGAGAGAGAGGAGGAGTCTGGAGGACTAAAGGAGAGAGAGAGGGAGGAGTCTGGAGGACTAAAGGAGAGAGAGAGAGAGGGAGTCTGGAGGACTAAAGGAGAGAGAGAGGAGGAGTCTGGAGGACTAAAGGAGAGAGTGAGAGGAGGAGTCTGGAGGACTAAAGGAGAGAGAGAGGAGGAGTCTGGAGGACTAAAGGAGAGAGAGAGGAGGAGTCTGGAGGACTAAAGGAGAGAGTGAGAGGAGGAGTCTGGAGGACTAAAGGAGAGAGAGGAGGAGTCTGGAGGACTAAAGGAGAGAGAGAGGGGATCTGGAGACTAAAGGAGAGAGAGAAGGATCTGAGACTAAAGAGGAGAGAGAGAGGGAGGAGTCTGGAGGACTAAAGGAGAGAGGAGAGAGGGAGTCTGGGAGGACTAAAGGAGAGAGAGAGGAGGAGTCTGGAGGACTAAAGGAGAGGGAGAGAGTCTGGAGGGACTAAAGGAGAGAGAGGAGAGGAGGATCTGGAGGACTAAAGGAGAGAGAGAGGGAGGAGTCTGGAGGACTAAAGGAGAGAGAGAGGAGGAGTCTGGAGGACTAAAGGAGAGAGAGGAGGAGTCTGGAGACTAAAGGAGAGAGAGAGGAGGAGTCTGGAGGACTAAAGGAGAGAGGAGAGAGAGGTAGAGAGAGGAGAGGAGTCTGGAGGACTAAAGGAGAGAGAGAGAGGGGAGGAGTCTGGAGGACTAAAGAGAGAGGAGGAGAGGAGACAAAGAGAGAAGAGGAGGAGTCTGGAGACTAAAGGAGAGTGGAGAGAGGAGTCTGGAGGACTAAAGGAGAGAGAGAGAGGGAGGAGTTGGAGGACTTAAAGGAGAGAGAGAGAGAGGAGAGTCTGGAGGACTAAAGGAGAGGGAGAGAGAGGAGGAGTCTGGAGGACTAAAGGAGAGAGAGAGGAGGAGTCTGGAGGACTAAAGGAGAGAGTGAGAGGAGGAGTCTGGAGGACTAAAGGAGAGAGAGAGGAGGAGTCTGGAGGACTAAAGGAGAGAGAGAGGAGGAGTCTGGAGGACTAAAAGGAGAAGAGAGAGAGGAGTCTGGAGGACTAAAGGAGAGTGAGAGAGGAGGAGTCTGGAGGACTAAAGAGAGAGAGAGAGAGAGAGAGGAGTCTGGAGACTAAAGGAGGAGAGAGAGAGGAGGAGTCTGGAGGACTAAAGGAGAGAGAGAGAGATGAGGAGGAGTCTGGAGGACTAAAGGAGGAGTGAGAGAGGAGGAGTCTGGAGGACTAAAGGAGAGAGTGAGAGAGGAGTCTGGAGGACTAAAGGAGAGAGTGAGAGAGAGGAGTCTGGAGGACTAAAGGAGAGAGTGAGAGGAGGAGTCTGGAGGACTAAAGGAGAGAGTGAGAGAGGAGGAGTCTGGAGGACTAAAGGAGAGAGAGAGAGAGGAGGAGTCTGAAGGACTAAAGGAGAGCGTGCCCATAGGCAAGACAGTTAAAGTGCCTATGACAGGTTGAACTGCTAATTTCATTAAGACAGAACTAACATCATTATCTAATAACATTTATAACTTAATCTTAGTGTAGCTAGTATTAAAAATAAGTTTTACTTCCTGATTATCTATGATGACATCACACCTAGGACATGACCCAGCAGTTGATGCAAACTTAAATTGGCAAATACACAGGGATCCACCTACTTTGTTAATTTAATGTTTATGAGGTAAAACCAAATGTAAAATATCCTGGTCCTCCCACGTGTGATGTCATTCGTTTGAGCAGAGTTACTGATATTTTCTAATCATTTTCAAACTTTTCTTCACAAATGTGTTCTTGTTTCGTGTAAGTCTATTATCGATATTTTCAGTGGCATTATGCACTTGACTCACCATGGTGTTGTCTGTTACACTGGGTGAGTGGAGCCTGTTCTCTGACTGCACTGAAATGTGGAACAGTGATATAAAAACAGTCCACTTTACCTAATCCAGGTTTTATTTCTATCTGTCACTCACCGTACAAGGAACACGCTCATGCCCTCTGGTGGTGTGTGCTGGTACTGCACAGAGGTACTGACACAACTGGACAGTCCAAGTTCATATGTTTATGTATCTACTTTGTATGTAAGACAAGATGAAAACTATCACTCCTCATTAATAAGCATCAAGTATGGAGCAAATACAAGATCTACATCTGTGCTTTTTAACTTTTTAACCAACAAAAAGCATTAGATGTGTGACTTTTCTGTTTTTACAGACTTCCTCTGGCAAAAATGTACTACACAGAATGAGAATGTCATGTTTTAAGCCAAAGTGCAAACATGTTTTACACTGTTTAGCAGTTTTATTTGCTTTTCAGATGCAAACACTTGACTTGAATGACCCTGAGAGCTTGACTGAACCTGATGTGACTTTTCCACCACTATTTTGATCGGTTCTGGTGATTAAATCCTTCCGTGTGTCCAGGCGGAGAGCAGGAAGACGTCCCGAGCCGCGAGGAAGAGCGTGTCTCCAAACCGGACTTCATCCAGGTGTTCCACGACTTCTGCACTCGGCCGGAGATCTACTTCATGCTCGTGCAGTTCTCCAGCAACAAAGAGTACCTGGACACCAAAGACCTGAGCCGGTTCCTGGAGGCGGAGCAGGGGCGTGGCTCATGTGGGTAACTCACTCACACTGCAGGCTCTGTTTTTTTTTTACACGAAATATCAATCGGTTTATGTTTGGAAAAAGCTCTGTGATTGATTGGAAGGTAGACAAGTAAGAATGACAAACAATTATACAGTATATGGTGGGACTTTATTTATTTATTTATTTTTTTTTAGGTAGCTTTTTGTCCTTTTTTTCCAGATTTGATTCTTAAAAATTATGGCCTCTAATGACTGAAGTACAAACTTGAATCATTAACCCTCTTTCTTAAACGCATAACGTTTAATAAAGTGAGTCTTTTGTTTGTAGGATCAGGTTTGTAAATATGGTCCATTGCAATTAAATGTATAATTAAATTAAGACATTCTGATTGGTTTGGTTGTATTCTTTGGTGATAAAGTTGTTCTTTGTCCCCAGACCTGAGTTAAACTTCAACCAGATCCACCTGCCCCGCAAAAAATGGACTTAGAATTCAAGACACGACTGGAACGTGAACTCGCACTCATTAGAACCACATTCTGACTGGTCTGGTCTATAGAGAGGGTCCTGGTCTGGTCTGTAGAGAGGGTCCTGGTCTGGTCTGTAGAGAGGGTTCTGGTCTGTAGAGAGGGTCCTGGTCTGGTCTGTAGAGGGGTCCTGGTCTGGTCTGTAGAGAGGGTCCTTGTCTGTAGAGAGGGTCCTGGTCTGTAGAGAAGGTCCTGGTCTGGTCTGTAGAGAGGGTCTTGTCTGTAGAGAGGGTCCTGGTCTGTAGAGAGGGTCCTGGTCTATAGAGAGGTCCTGGTCTGGTCTGTAGAGAGGGTCCTGGTCTGTAGAGAGGGTCCTGGTCTATAGAGAGGGTCCTGGTCTATAGAGAGGGTCCTGGTTTGGTTTGTAGAGAGGGTCCTGGTCTATAGAGAGGGTCCTGGTCTGTAGAGAGGGTCCTGGTTTGGTCTGTAGAGGGGTCCTGGTCTGTAGAGAGGGTCCTGGTCTGGTCTGTAGAGAGGGTCCTGGTCTGTAGAGAGGGTCCTGGTTGTAGGAGGGTCCTGGTCTGTAGAGAGGGTCCTGGTCTGGTCTGTAGAGAGGGTTCTGGTCTGTAGAGAGGGTCCTGGTCTGGTCTGTAGAGAGGGTCCTGGTCTGGTCTGTAGAGAGGGTCCTTGTCTGTAGAGAGGGTCCTGGTCTGTAGAGAAGGTCCTGGTCTGGTCTGTAGAGAGGGTCCTTGTCTGTAGAGAGGGTCCTGGTCTGTAGAGAGGGTCCTGGTCTATAGAGAGGGTCTGGTCTGGTCTGTAGAGAGGGTCCTGGTCTGTAGAGAGGGTCCTGGTCTATAGAGAGGGTCCTGGTCTATAGAGGGTCCTGGTTTGGTTTGTAGAGAGGGTCCTGGTCTATAGAGAGGGTCTGGTCTGAGAGGGTCTGGTTTGGTCTGTAGAGAGGGTCCTGGTCTGTAGAGGGTCTGGTCTGGTCTGTAGAGAGGTCCTGGTCTGTAGAGAGGTCCTGGTCTGTGAGAGGGTCTGGTCTGTAGAGAGGGTCCTGGTTTGGTCTGTAGAGAGGGTCCTGGTCTATAGAGAGGGTCCTGGTCTGTAGAGAGGGTCTGGTCTGGTCTGTAGAGAGGGTCCTGGTCTGTAGAGAGGGTCCTGGTCTGTAGAGAGGGTCCTGGTCTATAGAGAGGGTCCTGGTCTATAGAGAGGGTCCTGGTCTGTAGAGAGGGTCCTGGTCTATAGAGAGGGTCCTGGTCTATAGAGAGGGTCCTGGTCTGTAGAGAGGGTCCTGGTCTGTAGAGAGGGTCCTGGTCTATAGAGAGGGTCCTGGTCTGTAGAGAGGGTCCTGGTCTATAGAGAGGGTCCTGGTCTATAGAGAGGGTCCTGGTCTGTAGAGAGGGTCCTGGTCTGTAGAGAGGGTCCTGGTCTGTAGAGAGGGTCCTGGTCTGTAGAGAGGGTCCTGGTCTGTAGAGAGGGTCCTGGTCTGTAGAGAGGGTCCTGGTCTGTAGAGAGGGTCTTTGTCTGTAGAGAGGGTCCTGGTCTATAGAGAGGGTCCTGGTCTTGGCCTATAATTGTCTTCTGTGTGTTTGTGTGAGGATCACGTCTAAATGCAGGCAACAGCACAGAAGCTCTTAGAAAACCCACACATACCACGTTTTTCTGCTCAAACCACGAGTTACAGTTTGTGTCTACTCACACATCACTGTTATATACATGTTATCCTGATCTTATGATTTTTACCAAGTACCTCAGCTTTATTCAATTACGAAGCTAAGTGAAGTTTATTGGAATGTGATTAACTCTTTCACTGACAGCATTATTCTCACTTTGACCCTCCTTAACTGCCAGGCCTTTTGGCTCATTTTAAACAATATTCACAGCTCCACAAAAACTCTGCACAAAAAAAGAAGTGTTATTTTACATTAATCCGATCCCTTTTTATAGGAATTTAAAATTCCTTGTTTTTAGTAACTTTGGAGAAAACGTCCTTATTCTAATACAGACATCACCCCAGTTTGGTGAAAGAATATGAGCCAATATGATAAAATAATGTCTTTAGAATAAAAAATACAAGGTTTACATGATTAAAACAACGAGGACGAGTGTCTTTTTCATCTTTAAACCAACAAAAGCTGTGTATAGTGTTAACAAAAGAGCACATGTATTTCCTGGTCATGTGATCTCCTCTGGGTCCTTGTACTCACACTACACCCCCCTCTGCTGGTGAATATATGCAACTGCATCATGCATTTGACTGTAGACAAAGTCAGCACGAGCGTCAGAGAGACTGACACTGCCTCATATAATAAAAGTTTAATGACAGAAATATCCGTCTGTGGCAGGAAAGGTTGGCCGTGCAATGACAGATATTTTTGTCACTTGCAATGAAAGAGTTAATAGTTTAACTTTACTTTAGCTCTTTTTCACAACTTTTTCACAATTTGACACAATTTGAAAATTATGTTAAACGAAGAGCCATGTAATAAAATGACTGTGAAGTGAATCGTTAAACAATTATGTATTTGACTTAATTTTAATGAACCACCCCACCTTTAATAAGACGTTACGCATTCATTCTAGGTTTATAAAGCACAATATATTTGTTATTTTCAATCAATCAATCAATCAAACTTTATGCACTTTTCATACAAAAAGCAACACAAAGTAAATCCCACACAATTAGCAACATAACAACAACAACAACATCATATTTTGACTTAGATCTAATAATTTTGACTATGAAAGCAGGATCGCTCAAATTTCACATTAAAAGCTAAACTTTTTGCAATTTGGACCAATCCAGCAGGAAATCTGACGACCAAAAAATCAGTGCAGTTTGGACATGCCTGGTTTAGATTTAGTCATACAGTGTTATGAAAGCACAGAACCTGTTGTATTTTTGACTTAAACAGCCCTTCTGCTCTGTTCCCTCAGGTGAACGAGGACACCGCCCTGAAGCTCATCCAGACCCACGAGCCGTCTGCGCAGGGCCGGCAGCAGGGCTTCCTCTCTCTGGACGGCTTCAGCAGCTACCTGACCTCCGCCGAGGGCCACCTGTTCGACCGCGACCACAAGATCGTGTGCCAGGACATGAGCCAGCCTCTGTCCCACTACTTCATCAGCTCCTCCCACAACACCTACCTCATCGAAGACCAGTACCGCGGGCCCTCGGACCTGTCGGGCTACATCCGGGCGCTGCGCATGGGCTGCCGCTGCGTGGAGGTGGACGTGTGGGACGGGGACGAGGACGAGCCCATAGTCTGCGCGGGACACACTCTCTCTCCGCCGCTTTTGTTCCACTGGGTCCTAGAAGCCATCGGACGCTTTGCCTTCGTGGCGTCGGATTACCCGCTGGTCCTGTGCCTGGAGAACCACTGCTCGCTCCGGCAGCAGAAGCTCATGGCGGAGCACTTGTTGAGGATATTGGGGGATAAGTTGTACCGGGACCAGCCTAAGGAGGGGGACACGTATTTACCATCACCGCAGGCCTTAAAACACCGCATTTTACTGAAGGGGAAGAAGCTGGAGTCGTGCTGCGCGGCGGAGGAGGGGGAGGTGAGCGAGGAGGACGAGGCGGCGGACATGGTGGCCAAAATGAAAGCCTCGGACAGCGGAGAGAAGGAGCAGAAGAATGTCCCGACACAAGCCAGTCCTCAGAAAACTCCCCCAGAAAGTTTAAGCTCCTCAAAGAACTGTCGGACCTGGTGACGCTCTGCTGCTCTGTGCGCTTTGAGGATTTCCAAACTTCATCCAGGTAGGAAGGTTTTTATGACACCACCATTCATTCATTCATTCATTCGTTCATTCTTGGGACGCAACACAATACAATTCTTAAAGTCCTATATTATGCAAAACTGTATGTTTTAGACATTTTTGTAATGTTACACAATACATAATAATCATGTCCAAATTTGTGTATTGTTCTATTCACAAATATTTATGTAATTTTGTATTTTGCATTTCCAAAGCTCAAAATGCTCTGTTCCACATTGTGATGTCATGTCATGTGATGGTAGTTTTAGATTTGGCATAAATTTGAGCTTCTATTGAACTGTTTTACTGCATAAAACAGTAGAATAAGCTGATAACTAGTCGTCTTGTATTACCATTTTTTCAGTCACAGAAATTCTGCTATAGTTCATCACAGTCAAGGAAAAAAGTTTAATTAAGGCTAAAACAGTAGCTGTAGCTTCAACGATGGACAAATCCAGGATTGAATTGTTCAAATGATTGTGGTGAAGGTGTGTGGAGGGCTTGGCACAAGGGTGAACAGAGAGGTTTGGTCTTGACCTCATCTCTTCTATGGGCCTCAGGCTGGTGTCCTGTGGCTTCCTGTGGCTCTGCTTCTGGTGCGCCTGGCTCCTCTGATGGTGCTTTCTCACCTGAGTCATCTCTACCCAGCCTAATGCACTTAAACATATTTTAATGAAACCAATTTGTGTTTTAGCATGAGCAGGTATTCAGCACATTGTGAAGATCAAAAGTTGTACACACAATCACTCTACGGGGACCTGTGTCCATCATGAGGACCAAAAACAGGTCCATGATGTAAATCCTTCATATGAGATCAGCAACTTAAGTTCAAATAAGGCTAAAGTTAGGAGTAGAGTGAGGGTTAGGTTCAGTATAGGCAAGTAGACACTAAGGATAAGCGTTAGAGTAACCCCTGCTGTACACTGTGTGCAAGTTTGGAGCGAACTTCCACGACTCTCGCAAGACTTAGAAAGTGCTTAAAATCAATGTGTCTTTGTACACTGATGTCGGTGCAGTGCGAGCGAGCGCACAAAGAATCCGTAGAGAGTCTATTTTTGTCAGAGGTCGCAGCGATCTGAAGCGATTTTCAAGTCATATTACGAGCATTCTCATGGTAATCCATGTGAATTCACGTGGCTTTGGGCAATAACGGACCTCAGTGAACTACTGCTGGTGTACAAGGCACTGAGCAAGACACGTCTCAGACCGAACTCGCCTCACAGTCTGTGTACGGAAGGCGTAAAGGTCCATGAAATGAGTGTAAGTCAATGTAAATGGTAAATGGTCTCTATTTATATAGTGTGTAATTTCATGTAATATCTCCATGAAATATGAAACACAACAAGTATGTGTGTGTGTGTTTAGGGTAGGCAGGGTTGGTTTGGTGGGTGAATGTTTGGTTGTGTCTGTTGAAGTAATAATGGGTTCTCTGGCTGTTGGGTAGCACTTTGTGTTACATTTAATGTATGAAAAGCGCTTTATAAATAAAGCTTGATTTGATTTGGTTAGTTGCAGCCCTAATCTAAAGCAGGTGACACTTTGCAGCAGAGGCCAATTGTATCCTTGCAGCATACAAAGTAGAGATAGAACTATATATGGTCTGGCCGATATTTAGAAGTCGATTTTTAGATTTCTTTGTATAACGGGCTATCGGCCTCAGTTTGGTCTGATATCTGATCAGGCAGTTGTTTGGTCTTTTCCTCTTTGGTGCAGCCGCACTCACAGTGATTGGAGAGAAACAATAAGACTTATTTTATCTCTGTCCATTCCTAAGTCTGCAGTTTTTATTTTATCATTAACATGTCTTTAAGTTTTATTCTTGTTTTATGTTTGTTTGTCAATATGAACAATATGAATGTCTTTCAAGACGCTATTAGATGATTGTTTCCTAGGCCAAAATACAATCCAGCGTCATTACATTGTGTGAAAGAGACCATTCATGTACCGTGGTGAATAACAGTTTAGGCTGAAGGTTTTTTCAGTTATGCTTTCTCACTCCAACTATACTCTTAAAACTAAAATAAGAAGATACACCTTGAAAATCGGCCATTGATATTTGCATTGACTAATAAAATTTTGAAGTATTGGTATCGGTTAAAGAAAAAAAAACATAGGTCCATTTCTAATGCAAATCCACTGTATTCGGTGCTGTAAGGAACATGAATATTTACGTGAGCACAGATGAGGAGCCATAACCAAAACTCCACCAACACAGTATCTGGATCCAGGTTATACATGGCAGTCAGCGCTCCAAAGCCAGCTGGGTCAGTGAAGCTCCGCAGACAGTGGTGCCTTGTATCAGTGGGCCAGTTAACTTACTCAATCCAAAGCTGTTCACCAACTTCACCAAAGTCTCTGTGACCTCCAGGACTCAGAAACCCTGGGAGATGTGCTCTCTCCACGAGGCCTTGGCGCTGAGGCTGGCGACAGAAAACCCCGGCGAGTTTGTGAACCACAACAAGCACTTCCTGACGCGCGTGTTCCCCAGCCCCATGCGCGTGGACTCCAGCAACATGAACCCTCTGGACCTGTGGAAGTGCGGCTGTCAGCTGGTGGCCATGAACTTCCAGACGGCCGGGCTGATGATGGACCTCACCACCGCTTGGTTCAGGCAAAACGGGAACTGCGGCTACGTGCTCCGGCCGGGAATCATGAGGCAGGAGGTGTCCTACTTCAGCGCGGACACCAGAGACTGTGTGCCTGGGGTGTCTCCGCAGCTCCTACATGTGAAGGTAAGGACGCTAGACTCTGTAAGGTGTCTCCTCAGCTCCTACATGTAAAGGTAAGGACTCTTGTAGACGAGTTAGCATGTTAGCCCGTTAGCCCGTTAGCTAGCTAGTTAACGCTACTGTTGAACTATTTTACTGTCAGTCCTTCTCCTCTAAAGACTAAATGAAGCATCATAAACATAGAACTAATGTTTTTTCTGTCTGTATTGAGTATTTATTTATTTATTTTTTTGGTTTGAAGCCCCTGTCACGTCACTTTTCGTACCGGAAGACCCGATTGGTACCGTTAGCCTTACTTCTTTTACATTGTTTTATTCGTATTGAAATTTTAATTAAACACAGACGAAACTAATCTATTAAACACAAACTTCCCTTACAGATTTCAACAAAGCAAATGATTGTAAAATGAGATTTTTACCGTTTAAAGCCGTAAATGCCTGATTAAGCTAGTTCCGGCTGCTATCTTTCATTCATTCATTTTTTTTTTTCATTTTCTACCGCTGAAAATCCCGTTAGGGGTCGCGAGTGACTGGAGCCTATCCCAGTGACTTTGGGCCTTAGGCGGGGAACACCCTGGACAGTGGCCAACTCGTCGCAGGGTTAGACAGACAAACATTCACTCTCTCATTCACTCACTAAGGGAAATTTACAGTGATGCCCAATGAACCTAAACATGCATGTTTTTGGAGGTGGGAGGAAACCGGAGAAAACCCACGGTGACACGGGGAGAACATGCAAACTCCACCCAGAGAGATCGTGAGATGTTGATATGGTCCGACCCGGGAGTCGAACCCACGACCTCCTTATTGGGAAGCCAGAGCTCTAACCACTTGGCTACCGTGCACCCTATCTGTTAGCTTAAAATGGCGATAAAAAATGTGTCGTTTTGGGCTTTCTATTGGCAAACATTGCAAGATATATTCATAAATATCAATATAAAGAAATAATATTAACTGTACACTTACAAATAATGGCCTCTATCTTGTCAAATGGCGCAGTTACCTTGCGCAAGTAGCTAGTCCGAAAAGTCGCCGCAGGCGCTTTTTGAAAGACTAGGCGCAATACGAAGTCTAAAAGGCGGAACCAGTTGGCGCTGATTAGAATAGGGTGGAGTTGAGCTGCCTGCAGGTGGAACCCTATGAATTTGAAGATGCGCATTGGACAAAACCTAAGAGTGTGGCCTGACGCACGCTCTTAGAAAGAAAGTGTGAAAATGTTAAGAAAATTAACAACAGGTTATGGGCCTAATTAATAAAAATATGTAGGCCTCACACATTGTTTTTCTTGAATTAGGTCTATTAATTATTATTTTTTGTTTGTTTTAATAGGCTGCACAACAAAGGCTGCATGATTCACTAAACGTAGGCCTTGCTTATGTGAGGGTCTAATTCTGACATAAAAGAAGTAGGTTTGTGTCAGTGAAAAAAGATGAAGTTGTCCTCTCAGTCAAAAGCCTACAAGAAGAGTTTTCCTAAATGTGTTTTGCCAAAAACTAGGCCACAACTCGGATTGGCCGTATGGAGATATCAACAGAGTAAATCATCACCTCTATGTCAGTTTTTATTTTTTTGAAATACGTTCAGTAACCGCGTAGTTACAGAACAGCAAAATAACGAAACCAAAAGCAACACAATAATGAATCTAGCGCGCGTCGCGGAGATCACTGCCGCTGCGTCTGCTGCGTGAACCGTGTACAGGCGCTCCGTTTTATTATAAAGACAAGCAAAAACAAGATGTAAAATGTTCATTACGGTTGGCTTTGTTCGTGTCATGAGCGGGTTGTGGAGTCTGCAGAGGAGCTGACGCAGGCACAGAACCACAGACAGACCGGACTCACAAAGAGCCAGGTCTAGACCAGGACCCAGGACTAACTGTGGCAGGTCTCACAATGTATTTCTGTGTTTAAGAAGAAGCCTTTCTTATGTATTTCAAGAGGTTATAAGCTGCACTTTCTGATCACATTTATTTACCAGTAAAACCACGTTTAAACACAAGCATGCAAATACTACACTTACCTTGTGTCAGAAAGCAGCACATCCATGTCAAGCATTGGTAACTGTCCTCACTGAAGAAAATGTAATAAATCCAAACAATGACCGCTGTCCAGAGCGTGTCCTAAAGTTCTGTCAGCCTGCTGTCGCTCTGTCTCTGGGTCCGTGTTTCTGCTTAAAGCGCTCCAAGTAAACACAGTCCTCCAAACGCATTTGCTTATGGGCTAACTTGCTCCTTGTTCCCGGTGTGATGAATGATGTCGTCATTCCTTAGTCACGTGCAAAAGGTTTTTTAAATACAAGTTATAATAGTAAACTATAAAAACTATAAAACAGCAAATATTGTAGGCTTTCGGCCAGAACTCATCCTCAAACTCACGAAGCTCCACCTGCAGGCAGCTTAGCTCCACCCTATTCTGATCAGCCCCAACTAGTTCCGCCTTTTAGACTTCGAATTGCGCCTAGTTTTTCAAAAAGCGCCTGCGGCGACTTTTGGCACTTTTGCCAGCGTCACGTTTTGCGCCGCTTTCACAAGATAGAGGCCAATGTGTTTAAAAGACGTAATTTCGGTCTGCGCATGCGTCATTGACCTGAAAAGGAACTTCCGGACGAATCGGGTTACCGGTACGAAAAGTGACTTGACAGCCCCTTCAGAGTCTTTTCTGCGTTAGCCGTAGCATTAGCCATAAGCAGAGAATTGCCCTAGCTGCTGCTGCTGTATCTATGACTTGACTACTTATTCAGGATAATACACGGTGATATCCATTTGGTAATTTCCCATAGGAAAAATGTGTTGCTCATCTGTTGTTCAATCTCATCTCATGAGATCAATTTGAGCTTCTCATATTTGAATCATTCTGTGATCATAGGTTTCTGAGTTACTTCTCCTAAGGGTCCCTTAGGAGCAAGAGATATGCTAAAAAGAGACAAGACATCACTGAGACATTAAGAGGTTGAGTTGAGAAAGTCATTTGAGCAATACTTGAGAAGTGGGATACACAGAGGAGATCTTAATTGTATATCCCTGATCTCAATTAGGTCCTGGTTATTTTGAAGGGAATCAAAGAGAATAACATGAGATGAATATGAGACTTTTATGAGACAAATTTGAGAAGCATGAGCCTTAAAAGAGATCTTATAATTGTGTCCAATGTCTCTTCCATGTCTTGGTCATTTCCCTTTAGAATTATGATTATGAGCCATATTTGAGAAACATGAGAACACATTGAGAAAGTAATTAAGAATCATTATCCTTGGTAATTACAACTGTAAAAACAATACAAAAATTGAAAATTTAAAACTTTTATTGGGGTAACATATAATGGTGTGTCAGTGTACCATTAGTATTTGATAAGCCGCAAACGTTCCCCTCATGAACCACAGTTTGAGAAACACTGCTATAAAGAGATCTGGCCTACATACAGAAAATGAACACTTCCAGATTTTAAACTATGACCAGCAGTGCAGAGGAACAATCACACTTTTAAATACTTTACCAAATGTATTTCAAAGAATATATCATCTCAAACACATTCTCAAACAGACCAAAACGTTTAAAGTGTCTATGAGCAAATGTAGTGACAGGTAAATTTTACTGTAGTAAAATGTAGTAAACATGAAGTGTCATCAACAGTGTGAAATGCAGAAGTAAACCATACTTACAAAACTGTTTTCAGAATGTGTACCTTATTGTCCATCCAAACCCATCAAAACACTTTGATCAACTAAAGGTGTGGCAGAGTTTCTTTGTGTAGCTCAGAATCAAACAGGAAGAGTCCAAACAAAAAGCACATGTCCCAGGTCCAGGAGAACAGTCCAACAGTCACTGATGATGCCATGAAGATGCTGTTGTCCTCTGGCCTTTCCTTCTCATGGCTGATTGTCGACTTCCATTTCAATCTGCTCCAGGTCTCCTGCTTTCATCACATTCTCCTCCTGAAGTAAAGCAAAGGAGAAGTTACTGAAGATCAATATCATGACATTTATTCTTAAGCCACTTTACATAGTTTGAAAGTTTAAGAGAAGCCAATGATTTTCACAGCATGCACCACCAAAAACATTTGTTTCCTTACAAACAGAGCTCAAACTTCTTGAGCTAAGTTGCGGTTTACGTAAACTTAAAAAAAAAACCTCAACATTGCACAGTAGTACTAACTGTGGACAAACTCCACGGACAAAACTTGATACAAAATAACTCAAAAAATGAATATGGAAATTATGGTGCATTTTAGCTCTAAACTTTTAAACATGAAACATTGTTGAGTATTGTTGCTTCTGAATTTTGGTAAGGAAGGTTAATTGTTGTCATTGCAGGAACACAATTTACAACCTAAAACTTGCCATCTGTAATGGTAAAAGGAAGATATAAAGGGACAACTCATAAATAATGTTATATGGGGAATATTTTTGGTCACATAAAAAGTGAAGCTCATACTATAGACTCGTTAACATATGACATACTTGAAGGTTTTATTTCTTGACATTCTGATTATAGTTCACAAAAAATAAACAAAATGCAAGTGCAACAATGCTACACTGTTTTGAGAAACACCGTTAAAGAAATCTATTAACAAAACCTATGCCTATAATGCGATTCAACTTACCAAGATCTCTGCAGTTTTCACTTTAAGTGGAGCATCAGTGGATGAACTCTCTCTTCACATCACACAGGACGACTGGTTGGGTCGAGGGCTCTGGAGAGGGAGTGAAGAAACAAAAACATGCACGTTAAGTCATTTGAACCGTTTCTAGTTCAGAAACCTGAAACAATCTGGTTTACAGCTGCCATTAAGTCTGGACTGAAGGTGATATAATATTCTTTATACATTGGGGGTAGACAATTTGATTAAAAAATATATATATTACTAGGGATGGGACGAGACAGAATTTTCACGAGACGAGCCATGAGATCGAGACGAGACAAGATTTTTAATAATTTCAATTAATTGTTTCAATGTAGAATTTAAACAAGGCAAATAAAAAAAATGATTTGTATTATTTATTATCGTCAGTTTAAATTCTTTTAGTTTAGCTTTACCTTTCATTATGTGTATCACCTTGGATTTTATTATTTCAACGATATGAGTTTTGACTGAAATTGATCTGGTCCCCGTGTGTAGCTCAGACTCCGCCCCCTTCCCCGTGTGTAGCTCAGATGCCCCCTTTCTCCTGCTTCACAGCGCTGCCGCTGCTGACAGCCCAAACACACACAGATGAGGAGACTTTTGTACTTTTTACAGTTATTGATGACAAAGGCCAAAATATCTCTTTGTGGATCTATTTTAAACTATGTTTAAGTGTGAAAAACACTACGATGTCCGCGCGTATATTTGACGATTATAAACTTTTACAATGTTTAGGACTAATTATCTCTGTCAATATTGGTCCTATCTTTACAAAATAAAAAACTGAGACAGAGTTTAGACTGTTTTCTGTCAGAATAAGTCTGCTACAAGTCTGTGTGTGGAGGAGAATATTTACTACAGCTGCTCAAAGTTACAAAACTTAATTTCATGACCATAGAAAAATCTCACGAGACAGTTCAGTACGTGTACGCACAGTATGTGACAGTTTGATCTCGCGAGATCTCGCACCACGAGATCTCGTCCCATCCCTATATATTACAATTTAAATTTTACTAGGATTCTTGTAGATTGTTTGTACATGCTAGTGTCTAATTGGAATGAATAAAATGATCTGCTTTTTCAGAGAGTTCTTCACTGTGATTGTTAAAAATCAGCTGACCAACAGAAGTAGGTAGGATAGTCTGTATTTGAACAGACACATGTATTAAACAGAAGTAGGACATTATGATGACAAAGCAGACTGTCACAGAGCTGAGCTCATAATTTGATTTTTGTCAAAATATTGTCCAGCCCAGGTATAAAGTTGATATTTCTATTATTTTGTGATTCATTTGACAAAAGTTTCACTTTAGTTTGATAACTAAACCTCAAGTATAAAGTGCAAAAACAAAATGAACACATTTCCTTTAGAATGACTCTATATTCTTGTTAATATCACGTTTTGAAGTTGCAAAGACAATGATTGTAAATGCAGTGTGTGTTTGACCAAAATGATAGTGCTTCAGTCTATGTATACGTTTAAGAATGTAGTACCTTGTAGACAAGTCTCTGAGCAGAGCTGGAACCTCCATAATCACAAAGCTGAAACAAGAAAATAAATATTACAAAAACATAAAAACTGCAAACACCCAGGTTAAACCTGCAAAAACAATTATTTACAAGTTCAGTGTTTCCACTGTTAAATCACTAATATAGACAGTACTGAAAAACACAAATTAATTTCACTACTCAAGTCTGTATCTGCAGCTGAAACTCAAGTGATTATCAAAAAGTTCACAATAGATAACAAATAACAATGGAGAGGAAGTTGATGGACAGATGCTAAGAATGTATCCATTTAATTGCAGGCAGTGAGATGAAATAATGACAATAAACTCAAGTTTTGTAAACACAATGTAAGTTCAAAATTGAGTGAAACAAACGGAAATATGAAAATCGTTTCAGAAAGTGAAATTCTATGATATTAGAGTTTTAAAATATTTATTAAAGAGATATATTCTTACTAACACTGAGCTAGTTATGCAAACTTCACCTTTGTGACCAAGGCAAAAACCTGATGAAGTTATAACTATCCAAATATAGAAATGGTGACAAAGGAAAATAACAGTATTAATACTGTAAACTAACTGACATTTCATAACGGAACATTTAGTTTTGGTACTATTTAGCCGAAGCATTGCTGTCAAACACGTTATCTGTGTGTGACAGAGCAGCATGTCACCTCGTGAACGCGCACATCTCCTCCTCGCTCACCTCAGTGCCTCGCTCCCTTCACGTCTCTGTCACGGTGATGGGTCCGATAGACTTACGTTTCTCCCCCACGTGCAAGTCCGTCTGTGAATCTGCGGAGTACAAGTTTATATATGACAGTGAATTTAAGCTAGGCTGTGTAAATACGGTGGGTGCACGAGGCGGCGCGGCCACGCGCAGGCAACGAAAAGGAGCCGGGGAAAACCAAAACTTTCAAACCAGTACTGTTAGCGAACCCATTCTCAAATAAAGCACACACGCCTGCGGAAGAATCGACGTATATGAGAATATACGGGAGTACACACGTTTTGTATTTAAATGAGCACGATCACGAGAAAGCCTCATGACCACCGCAGCGCGCTTCAGCCGAACAAAGCGAGGCTGAAGCGAGGTACCGCGGTGCTAAAACACGTCCAGGTCATATAAATATCACAAAACAGACTTCTACATTAGAACTTTACAACATAATAGTAATTGAACCGCATACTTACCAATATTTGTGTAGATTAGACCAGAATTATCCGAAAACACAGAGATGAGCAGACAGAATTCAAAACGTTTCAAACGGAAGGAAGACGTCGCAGCACGTGACGTTGACGTACAGTAATGCGCATGCGCAAAGATTGTGCGTGCAGTGCGTCAGATTTTATTTTATTTTATTTTTGATTAAGCCAAAGCTGTTAATTGCATACACATGATGGTGTTATCTGGTTTAAAACTTTTACTTGTATAAAAGAAAACATTCTTACCTAAATATGAGAAATAACATATAATAATAATAATGGTTGATTATTGAAAATGCTCTTAAAATAAACAACTTGTGTGTAATGTAAATATGTCTAATATCTAAAAATGATTTGCTTGATTAATTATTTTCTCAAATTTTGGCACAAATTGAGATATTAAATTGTCTCATATTGAGACCCATTTGAGAACTTGCACTATTCTCAGTGTTCTCTTTGCTGAGCGCTACAAAACAGACAACTATAAGTGAATCTGAGAACTCAAATAGTGAGCAGTGGGAGACAAATTTCTCACTGAGACATAACTCAGGTCAAATTGAGAAATATTTAAAAATTGGCACAATATGTCTCATTTTTCTCTTAGCTGAGATCAGGAAAATAGACAGCTGTGAGAGAATTTAGAGAACTAGCACAATGCTCACTATGAGACCTATTTCTCAGGAGAGAAATTTAAGAAGAACGAGAAAATCACTTTGGTCTCAATTAGTGCTCATTTATATCTAGGAGATGTAAATGTGACATAAACGAGATCTCATTCTCAAATTTGCTTTGCTATGGGTTTGTTTGAGTACTTGTCCACAGAGAAACCGGAAGAAAATGTGTCAAGATTTGTCTCACGTTGCCAAGCATGCTAAATGAGTTTTGCTTGTCCACAGCCAGAATGTTGAAATGGAAATATTCTGTGTACACAAGTTTTCGATCTGTGCGCGTGTCATGATGAAATACGTTTATTTTAAGCACAACTAATTAAAGTGGAGTCCATCTGAGTGTAAACAGAGGTGTTGGTGTGGTGTTACATTAGGAAAGTAAACAGATTGTTCCGTAGATGTTAAAAAACAGCAAGGGTGCTAACTTCACATTAGCACTTAGCCCACAGCTGCAGCTATCATTTATTGTTGAATATTTCCACACATTAGAGTCGTTCATTAAATTTTTCGTTTTTCTATGCGTTCGAGCATGTCATTGGCACAATGTGTCTCCAAAAGTTTAATTTTATAGATGTTGAATAATGGGCTGTTGATTGCCGGCAGCGCCTTGTTGTTGTTTTCAACGGGTGTGAAAACGGGTGTGAAGTGACGTTAACAACTTGTCACTCTTTGGATCTTGATCAACCAACTAAAAAAAAAAAGTAAAAATCCTGTCCTGTGAGCAGCCATTCTGCTGTATTTTCTCTTTGAAAGCAGGGAAAAGATTTGAGCGCAGAAAGAGAGGAGGCACTCGCAGAAAAAGTGAGCAGAGAGACAGTAGGTGTGTACAATTCCAACATTTACGCCCCAAACAAGCAAGTTGCCGGGTGGAGAGCCTAATGATAACACACCGGCAGCGAGAGGAGAGAAGCGACTGCAGCTGCTGCCTCTGTGTCTACCTATGAGGAAGTCTACAGCAGAGCACAACTCATAGAACAACTCCACCTAGCAAAAGTTGGTCATATGTGTTTGTCTTCACCATCTCAATGGGCTGGTTAGGTCAGATGTTTGAGTTTTGAAATGAAAAAAAGAAGTGTAAAATCACTGTCAGTCCGAGTCAGGTTTGTGTGTGTGTGTGCTGGACTGTAGAGCTGCTGGAGTCTTAATATGCATCAATACAGACAGATTTTCGGTGCAATTTGACTGAAAACCGCTTCACTGCGCGAGCCTCAAGCGGGAAAAATACGCGTGGAGCGTATTTTGGCTCGGCGAGCAGCTGCTCGGCGCTTTGGCGTGCTGTGTGCAAGGTCTGACCCACAGAGGTAGGCGCGTAAGTAAAACGAGCCAGACGCCTGCCTGCGCTAGGCACTTCGCTTGCCGTTCCGCTCCAAAATCCTCGTGTGGTGTGTTTGGCCCCTTACATTCGCACGAATTGAAGATTTGTGCGCACCGAATGATATTTCCTTTTCAACATTGTATCTATGCACTTTCAACATTCACGCTGTGTTCGAGCAAAAATGAGATAGCCCTCTTAAAAATGTGGAACAAATCTAGTGCCATAAATGTGCGACATCAAAACAACCTTAATCACAAGGTGTTGAAACTCCAGGGATGTTTTCAACAAGGTAGCAACATTCTAACTTGAGTAAAAGCTTACTGATTTACTATGTACATAATATGAGACTATAAAATGCTATTGTTTGTGTTGTATTAAGTTAGTCCCTGTCATGACGCTGTGTGCAGGTGATCAGTGGTCAGAACCTGCCCAAACCCAAAGGCTCTGGGGCCAAAGGGGATGTGGTGGACCCGTATGTGTACGTGGAGGTTCACGGGATCCCTGCAGACTGCACTGAGAGGAGAACCAGGACCGTCACACACAACGGAGACAACCCCATCTTTGACGAGAGCTTCGAGTTCCAGATCAACCTGCCCGAGCTGGCCATGGTGCGCTTTGTGGTGCTGGACGACCACTTCATAGGAGACGAGTTCATAGGTCAGTCTACTCGGCTTCTATAACTATAAAACTGGTATCGATGTGCACAAAATGTGTCAAAAATATGTCTGAGCTTTTTCAAAACTAGATTAATACAGACAAAAGAACACAGTTGTAATTGATGTTAAAAACGTCAATCTATTGTGTTAATATTGGACATAAAAAGAGCATTTTAACCATCATTGTGGTATTGTAAGTGGAATCAAATCTAATTCTTAGGATCAAAATCCAGTGTGAAATGTTTGTTTTGTGACCAAACCAGAATGAATATAAAGCATTCTGAGCTGCTCTGGGTCAACATCAGACAATAACTAGTCTTCTTATGACTAGAGATGGGATGATATATGATATTATCGCTAATTGCGATAAATAAGGGCCGCAATTAAATAATCCTGGCATTTTTTCATATTGTGATAGTTGGAAGTGATGATAATTGCAATTATGGCTGCAGGCCTGTGGCTTCATAAGAGCCTCAACAATCTGACGGCTGTGAACCCAGTAAAAGCTGTATTATGGTTAAACAAAGAAAAGGTTCATGTGTTAATTAACGACTCTGAGACAAAGTTAGTAGATTTTTGCTCAACATTGTAAACATTTGTTCACTTTGAAACATTATTGATTGTACTTAGACCAAAATACAATAAGTAATTGTTTAAACACATACATACACATACACATATGGGGTGCACGGTAGCCAAGTGGTTAGAGCTCTTGCTTCCCAATAAGGAGGTCGTGGGTTCGACTCCCGGGTCGGACCATATCAACATCTCACGATCTCTCTGGGTGGAGTTTGCATGTTCTCCCCGTGTCACCGTGGGTTTTCTCCGGGTACTCCGGTTTCCTCCCACCTCCAAAAACATGCATGTTTAGGTTCATTGGGCATCACTGTAAATTTCCCTTAGTGAGTGAGTGAGAGAATGAATGTTTGTCTGTCTAACCCTGCGACAAGTTGGCCACTGTCCAGGGTGTTTCCCCGCCTAAGGCCATAGTTCCTGGGATAGGCTCCAGTCACCCGCGACCCCTAACGGGATTAAGCGGTAGAAAATGAATGAATGAATGAATGAATGAAATGAATGAATCAAACACATACATATGTGCGCTAATAAATACTTCAATGATTTTGATTCTGTGCACTTTTACGTTTAGTAAATTATTCTGATAACATTGTTAATAGCGATTATTTTGGTTACAATAATCGTAAATTTTAATATCTTCCCATGACTACTTATGACCAGAGAAAAACTTATACTTTATACTAAAGACTTATACTCCACACCAACATGACAAGGATCAGCACTGATATGATATCTGATATCAGAGTTGGATCAGTGCATCACTAGTCTTTATGCAATATATTTCTCCAAATGTTCAAAACAATTCATAAAGAAGAAGGTGATGCCTATTATAACGATAACAATAGTTGCCTTTATTTATAAACTAATATCATGTAAGAACAAGATTAAATATTCAAAAAATGCTATTCTACACAATAGTGTCCTTTATCAGTGGTTCACAACCTTTTGAGCTGAAAGCCCCCTGTTTGACACAGAGACGTGTCGGGCTCCCCCAGCGGCTCCCACACATATTTATGATCAAAATATTACTTAGAAGCATTTAGTTCTGACAAATGAACAACAATTGTGGTGTCTTGTTCTTACAGCCATTTACTGTGATATATTTGTGATTTTTTTTTACTAAAATATCACAGGATATATCACTTTACACAATGTCAGTCATCTACATTAGAATACAAAGGCAAAGCCTTTGTATCTAATATGTAAAGCAGTGGTCCCAACCCCAAAGCCCTGTCTGTTTCTATGAACTATAACAACATCTACAAGCGCAACTCCTGAACGCGCACATTCAAAAGAAGGAGAGTAGAGATGAGCAGGAGGAGGAGACAGATCATACCACAGAATCCTACCTGCTCACGCTGTGTTGTCCAACCTACAGCAGTTTGTTTGTTGTTGATGTGAGTCAAAGGAAAGCTGACTTTCTCCCAGCCCCTCCCCTCATTGTTGCCATGGTGACCAACCATGGCAATCACTCAAAATACAATAGTTTTGACGTTTTTCTTTTATATAAATATACTGTACTGCATTCTAGTGGGTTTATAACTTACATCTATATAGGCCAATTGTGTTTCAATATAAACTAGTCTCAAATCAAAATCGCTAGTCAAATAAATGATGTATATATAGATGTTCAGGTTGTGTGTCAATATGTCAGTATGTCTGAACTTGGATTTGCTGAACAACTTGTGTGTGTTTTGGCTAGGGCTTCACGATATATCGATATTGAATCAATACCGCGATATTGACAACTGTGATTAGCTAATTACAAAAGCTGTTATTTTCCTCCTTTTCTTATGCATTAGCCTCCTTTTTTATTCTTGTTGGACACAGCGCACTACAAAAGTGAACACTGAGCAGCACCACAGCGACAGGCTTTTGAACTGCACAACACGACTGAACAAGTCTATAAACAATGCTTTTATGATTGTTATTGTGCATATTCAATAAAGTCAAAATCCAAGTGAATAAAAGCTGCAAGGTTGATATTAGTCCATAAACACCGCAGTGTCACGCAGGTTTGCGCAGTCCTTGTGAGATAAACGCTGTTTTTTTTGTTTTTTTTAGTTTAACACGCCAGAGCTGCAGGGGAAGTTGGCGCCATCTGCTGGCGTAGATATATATTTCTGTCATAGTTACTTTTTAAACAGACAAACTGAATAATCAAGCACAACATCCAATCAGTCTTGGTTTTAGCTTCAGTAATGCCTAAAATGTAGCCTATTCATAGTTAAACTTTTCAAATTATTAGCAGCTTATTTTTAGTCTTTTTCATGGTTAACATTCTACAATTGTTGCAAAATGGTATGCTCAACAGTAAAAAAAACATATTTATACACATGTCAATAAATATCAAATATTGAATCGAAATCGCAATATCAAAGAGAAAAATTGCAATTCGATTTTTGTCAATATTGTGCAGCCCTAGTTTTGGCTGTTTTCACACACAAAATGTCTTCTTTCCACTTGAAAACAAGACATGAAGAAAACATTTTCTTAGATTTATTTAAGTATTTAAGTTTAACATTGATCTATTCTCGCTTTAAAGCCAAAGTATCACTACAAAACAGCAGTCCATTCTCAAAACTCTCTCTGTGCTGACTGCGGTGTCGTCCTCGCTCAGGTCAGTACACCATCCCGCTGGAGTGCCTTCTGCCTGGGTACAGACACGTGCCCCTGCAGTCCCTCACCGGAGAGGAGCTGCCCCACGCCCGCCTCTTCGTCCACGTGGCCCTGACCAACCGCAGAGGAGGAGGAAAGCCCCACAAACGAGGCATGTCTGTGCGCAAGGCTCGCAAAGGCCGAGAGTACACGGCCCTGAGAGACCTGGGACTGAGGCCCGTCGACGAGGTCTTCAGGATGGCCTCCCCGCTGCTGAGAGAGGCCACGGACCTCAGGGAGAACATGCAGGTGAGAACGGACCTCAGGGAGAACATGCAGGTGAGAACGGACCTGAGGGGGAACATGCAGGGGAGAACGGACCTCAGGAGAACATGCAGGTGAGAACGGACCTGAGGGAGAACAGACCTCAGGAGAACATGCAGGTGAGAACGGACCTGAGGGAGAACAGACCTCAAGGAGAACATGCAGGTGAGAACGGACCTGAGGGTGAACATGCAGGTGAGAACGGACCTGAGGGAGAACATGCAGGTGAGAACGGACCTGAGGGAGAACAGACCTCAAGGAGAACATGCAGGTGAGAACGGACCTGAGGGTGAACATGCAGGTGAGAACGGACCTGAGGGTGAACATGCAGGTGAGAACGGACCTGAGGGGGAACATGCAGGTGAGAACGGACCTGAGGGAGAACATGCAGGTGAGAACGGACCTGAGGGAGAACAGACCTCAGGGAGAACATGCAGGTGAGAACGGACCTGAGGGGGAACATGCAGGTGAGAACGGACCTCAGGGAGAACGGACCTCAGGGAGAACATGCAGGTGAGAACGGACCTGAGGGGGAACATGCAGGTGAGAACGGACCTCAGGAGAACAGACCTCAGGGAGAACATGCAGGTGAGAATGGACCTGAGGGGGAACATGCAGGTGAGAACAGACCTCAGGAGAACGTGCAGGTGAGAATGGACCTCAGGAGAACTTTAATCCTTAAAGTTGGGGTAACTAGCATCTTAAGTTGTAAACTGCACATTGCACAGAGGGAGGGGCTGAGCCAGCGCAAGGTTGCAGTGCATTGTGGGGCCTGTAGTTCAAAATATTATGTGCTATTATTGGTGGGTCACTATCAATACTAATCAGAAATCATCTTGAGGGTTGCATGAAATCCGCCGAAAAACCGCCTGATTAAATATCAGCCAAAATTAGACCTATAGCTGATTATCAAAAAAAATCCAACTATCAGCTGGCTGATATATCATTGTATCTCTAGGTTTATAGTCACATCTCAACAATATAAGCCTGGTGCTGCTGTAGAGGGCAGAGAGGGAGGGGCTAAACCAGTGGCAGGCTGCAGTGCATTGTGGGACCTGTAGTTATATGGTTTTATTTGTGGACCACTATCAATAATATTCAAAAATCATCCAGCAGGCCAGATGAAATCTTTTCAAGGGTCGCACTGTTCAGAGCTTCATAAACTCACTAATCACTAATGTGAAGCGTCTTTGGGTTTCATTAATAATGCATTGGATTTATATAGCGCTTTTCAAAAATAATTAAAAGCTCTTTAAACCTGACTGTTCAGAACACACGTGCTAATCCTTTGTGGTGTGTTGTGGTGTGTTTCAGAGCTCCATCGGCCTGTTCCGGGAGCTGTGTGGAGTGTCAGCCGTGGCGAGCCTCATGCAGTGTGTGTTGGCCCTCAGCTCCACAGTGTCGGGCCCCGATGGAAGCCCTCTGCTGCTGTTTGACCTCAGGGAGCAGTACCCCACCCTGGAGCCTGTGGGGCCCTGCCGGACGTCCTGCGCAGGCTGGTCACCACGTACGAGCTGGTGAGGAGCAGCACACACATGTTCTCTTTGTTCTGTCCTCACTGACACTCGCCTTGTGTCCGAG
This sequence comes from Mugilogobius chulae, assembly GCA_038363315.1. Taxonomy (NCBI): domain Eukaryota; kingdom Metazoa; phylum Chordata; class Actinopteri; order Gobiiformes; family Gobiidae; genus Mugilogobius; species Mugilogobius chulae. The sequence continues at coordinate 13,757,747 of CM076408.1, forward strand.
GGAGTTCAGGGTGGGGTTTCTGGAAAACCTGTAAAATGATTAGCCCATTTTCCAATCATGGAAAATGCATGGAAAATCAGAAAAAACAGTCAAGGAATTCTCATTCATCAGTTTTTTTCAGTTGGCTGTTTACTCAAATGTTTAAATATAATATATATATATACACACACATATAAACATTTTTTTTTTTTTTTACAAAATAGACTCGGCAGTAGATGGATTTTAGTTCAGCAGTGTCACCAAAAACCATGATTTTATTCTCATATCCTGAAAAATGCACCAAAATTATTATTATTTTTTTTCAAAATCTCCTGGGGAGGACCCCCAGACCTCCTGCTCATGTTTATTCACCCTGCACCATTGCTCAAATACTGTACTTGTGACGCCCATGAACCACACTGACACTGTCTAAAGGGGGCCGCTGCTTTGGAAATGGTCCCTGTCTCACTCTAAGTCGAAATGGCCATACTACTGTGTTATACCTTGATTGTCATATACATGGACGACTGGGCTGCCACAAACTTGGCAAAATGGGTTAAAGAGTTGGTAATGTAGATGTTGTGACGACATAAAAGTCATATTTTTAGGATATGAGTGGGAACACTGGATAAGTTTTAGTATTATAGAAAACCTCGTGTTGAGGAAATGTAGTCCTGAGGGAGGTGCAGGTTTTGGTGGCAGCACGCCAAGTAGGACAGAAAAGACAGACACAGGAGAGGCACATGTTCAGAGTTAAACGAGGCCACTTGACAGAGACCTGAATGACATGAATGTCCTTGAGGTAGACGATGACCTCCAAAAGTCAGAGTGGAGGAACAGGACAGGTCTGGTTCGTGAACAGGACAGTCAAGTGTTTGTACAGTTAATATGGTGCACCACAACAGCATGACTTTTTTGTCATTGACTAATCCTCCACTCTGGTCAGTGAAGACTTGACATGTTTAAAAACATTCTGAAGCGTCCCATACTTTCACACAGCACAGTCACTTACAGGAAGCTGAAACAAAGGAAGAAAAAATGACAAAACCATTAGCTGGGATCCTCCTACATTCCTCTGTGGTTAATTCTCGTTAAACAATAGTTCTTACGTAGGTGTTAGAGGCTTGTAAATCCATCATGGACACACTCACCTTGTGCTGCTGTGGTGGCTATTCAAGCGCTTCATTTGGGAGAAGAGGAGGAGGAGGAGGGCTAAAAATACAGCAGGCACATTAAAGAGAGAGAGAGAGAGAGAGAGGGGACACGGAGGTCATCAGGCGCAGCAGCTCACCACACTCATCACGACTCTGTGCTTCAGAGGTGGGCAGTACAATCATATCAGCTCATAATGTCAGAAGAATCAACAGTCTTTAGTTTTCACCAGCCTTAGCCATGGTGCAGTCTAATGACTCTGCTTAATTTATTTCACTCCAGCTACAAGGTCACGTTTCAATCATTTTCCTTCAGATAAAAACACAAATCAATGCTGAAGCTATTGTGTGATTTTTTTTTGAAGTAGTTTAAAAATAAAAAAAAGAGTCTTTACCTGGATCCCGTCTTTCCCCCAATAAGAGTCAGAGTTGAATTTGGGTCAAAAGTGGATGTGCACATGTCCAGAAGCTTTTGCACAGGCACATAAACGTTAGTGTCTGACTACGGCAACACCTACGGAGACAAACAACAAAGAATATGTTATATTTATCTATTACTTTTTAAATGTGCTTATTTTAGGTTACATATGAGCTTAACGTTTGTGAAAGCACAATATTTAACTGTTACTTTAACAAACAACTCGGAGCAGTGAAACTTCGAGTTCACCAACGTTAGAGTCAAATTGAATGTTTTTTATGAGTGTAGAAAGTACCAGATTTAAGGTTTCAACTGACAAATACAATTTTTGTTCTGGCAGTTTAAAAGATAAAAATATAATCTAGCTAACAACTAGCATGATTGCAATTTCGGCAACTGACTCAGATTAGGGAATGACAGGCCACACAAAGAGACCAGATTTAGTTCTGCACATGTTGACTATTGCATGTATAAAGCTCAATGGGCCTCATTCATGAAAGTGTTCTTAAAATCTGTGCGTAACTTTCACTAGAAGCTTCTGAGAAAACTCTACGTGTGATTCACAACGAATTTGTAACGAGCCAAATTCCTTCCTAACAGCCTTTACGCCAAATTCACCAAACTCCAGCTACAAACGGTTATTTACATAAAAGTGAATAATGCATACTTCCTTATATGACAAATCTGGGCCGGCCGCAGCGCGTCACCGACAGGGCTTCTCCTGGAGCAGGGGAAAGGAGGAGAAAGCTGCAACAATTTTGACTTATTAAAAACTTCAGCGTCTTTTAAAAATGTCCAAACTCACATGAAACACTCAGAGGAAACAGATTCACGTTACAATTGTATTGAAATAACGCTGGGCTTTTGCCGTTTTTATCGCGTTTCACGTCGCGGTAGAACGAGCGTGTGGGGGTGCGGGGGAGGGGGGCAGAGGCTGTAGAGGGGAGCACAGTCAGAGTACAGAGGCTCTGGTCCTGGGGGGACACAGGGGTCCTGAGTCCTGTGGGGTCAGATCACAGAGGCTCTGAGGCTGGGACAGGCTGCTGCAGGTTTATTAAAGGAGTCATTTTTTTGCATAAATTATTATTTTTTTTGTTTCTAAAATTATTTTATATGCAATAATTTGCAAAAATACATAATCTACAATCATGTAGGAATTAAATTTTTGACTGAATTATATAAGAAATAAAAATCTGAAACAGCTGATTTTTTGTTCTTACGATGCTTGTATTGTCTAGAATTCAGTTTTAGTTTATTAGTTAGTTTGTACTGTTCATTTTGTCAATAAAGGAAGTCCAGGCGCATCACTTCCTGTTTTGATATGGCAGCTCAGGCAGAAGCCACACTGTCTGCAGCTAGACAATCTGTTCGCATCCTCTGCTAAAGACTGATGAATCAATGTCGTAAGTTTCTGATATGCATAATTTGAATGTTTATCTTGAGATATTAGCCTTTATTTTGTGAAGATGATGTGTATTTTGGTTTAAAAAGCTAAGGGAAGTAATGAGAAAAAACGGGATGCTAAAACGGGTTTTGCTAATCAAAGCTACATAAGCTAATGTTCTGTTATGCTAGTATACCATGTGACAATCCATGTATACTGAATATTATTTCGTTTTTCTGTGTTTTTGTCACAGTTTTCACTCCATGTCATGGTGAAAGAGTCTTCAGTAAAGCTACAAATTACAACGTTGACTCATCTCTTTGTCTTGAATGGAGTTTAGCGTGGTGTTTAGTCAACGGTCGTTGCACTTTGATGAGAACACTATAGTGAAAAGACAAGAAAGAATCAGCACTCCGGATGGCTTCCAAAAGTGGATCTTCAACCAGTTCAGCTGGACGTGTGAGAGCAAAGGCCGAAGCTGCAAAGATAAGAGCAAATTATGCGGCAAAGCAACTACAACTAAAACTAGAAGCAGCAAATATCGATTTAGAGACAGTTGCAAGAGACGCAGAGAAAATGAAAAAAGATGCAGAAATACAGTTTGAAAAAACTAAACTACAAGCACAACTTGAAACATTACAATTACAATGTGAAGCTGAAGCAACAGAACGGGAGGCACAAGTTTTGGAAATGAATGAGGATTTGCAGACTGTAGATGAAATGGACGAAGAGGAGCATGAAAAAGAGCAGGAAGAGAAAATGCAACGTACAAGCGAGTATGTTATTGCACAAAACACGTACAAAGAAAATCCTCCCTCACCGCAAGATCTCACTGAAAGACCATCTCACAAAGCCATGCATTGAGGCCACTTAACCCTCCTGTCCACAATACGTTAGCAGAAGTAAAGTCAAGACATTCACAGGGCAGCAATAAAAATGACATTGAAGAGAATGACGACTCATACTTGCCAATACAAACAAAAGTTAAAGCAGAAAATAAAGGAACTTACAGTAAACCAGAGAGAAACACGTACCAAACTTTCCAACCATATTCTCCAAGACGTTTTAACGTACACGCACAACCGTTTGCTCCAGACAAAGTTTCACCACCACCTGCCATAGACTCATTAGCCCAGTACCTGGCCAGACGAGACCTCACAAATTGTGGCCTGTATCAGTTTGACGACAAACCAGAGAATTACCATGCATGGTATGCTTCATTTGAAAGTACAACAAGTGACATTCAGTTAAGTGCAGTACAACTACTCGACCTTATGATTAGATGGCTCGGAAAAGAATCGAGTGAATATGTCAAACGTATAAGAGCAGTTTACATCAGCAACCCATCAGAAGCATTAAAGAAAGCATGGGAAAGACTAGAAGAGTGCTACGCTGCTCCAGAAATAATAGAAAAGTCACTTTTTGAGCGTCTTGATAATTTTCCAAAGCTAAACACAAGAGACAATGTTAAACTACGTGAGCTTGGAGATTTGCTGACAGAAATACGTGGTGCCAAAGAAGATGGTTATCTGGCTGGCTTATCTTTTTTGGATACGTCACGTGGCATAGCACCAATCATAACCAAGCTGCCATTTGGACTCCAAGAAAAGTGGCTCTCTGCTGGATCAAAATACAAAGAGGAGCACAACGGACTCTTTCCTCCTTTCCAGTACTTCTGTGAGTTTGTGTGTCAGGAAGCAAAGAAAAGAAATGATCCCAGCTTTATGACTCCAACTGTAACAACTTTTACAAAACCAGACAAGTCAGCTTTCAAAAGAAACATTAATGAAAGAGCAATCACAGTACAGAAAACGGACATCTTTTCACAGCAGTCAAACAAAGCGACAAACGTGGACCCATCTAAAACGTGCCCGTTACATAACAAGCCGCACTCACTCCAAAGTTGCAAGGGATTCAGACACAAACAGATCGAGGACAGAAAAGCATTTCTTAAGAAAAATGGAATTTGTTTAAATGTTGTGCTACAACTTCGCATCTGGCCAAGGACTGCAAAGCATCTGTTAAGTGTTCCGAATGTGAGTCTACTTATCATGTCACAGCCATGCATCCAAGCACACCAAATCCACAAACAAAGGCCCCACCAACTCCACAGGCAGACGGCGGGGAGGCTGAAACCACTAACGCAGACAATGCAAATACAGACGCAACAGTGGTAACTTCAAACTGCACAGAAGTTTGTGGAAATGGACAGTTTGGTCGCTCATGTGCTAAAATCTGCCTTGCTAAAAATATATCCACAAGATGCTGAGCACAATGTTATTAAAGCATACGTGATAATAGATGATCAGAGCAATCGCTCGTTGGCCCGACCAGAGTTTTTCAATCTGTACGGATTACAAACGGAGCCCTCTTCTTATCAACTAAGAACCTGCTCAGGCTTGCAGAAACGTCAGGAAGACGTGCAGATGGATTCGTGATCCAGTCCATTGATGGGAAAATAACAGTCCCTCTTCCGTCACTTATCGAGTGTAGTGACATTCCAAATAATCGTGCAGAGATTCCAACCCCTAGTGCTGTCATCCACCAGCCTCATCTGAGACACATTGCCAAACATCTCCCAGAACTGGATCCCAATGCTGAGATATTGCTTCTTCTTGGCAGAGATGTTTTAAGACTGCACAAAATCAGACAACAAGTAAATGGTCCCCACAACGCCCCGTTCGCACAGCGCTTAGACCTTGGCTGGGTGATTGTGGGTGAAGTGTGCCTTGGAAGTAGTCACAAGCCAGTTGTCAGCAACTTCAAAACGACTGTGTTGGAAAGCGGTCGTCCCTCCACGTTTCAACCATGCACGAGTTACATGCAAATAAAGGACTCACTACCAAAGCTCAACTCCAGCACCAAGGTAACAGAGGAAACACTCGGAAAAACAGTGTTTGACAGAACAGACAAAGACAACAGACCTGCTCCATCAATCGACGATGAAACGTTTATGGAAAAAATGGACAATGAAATGCATCAAAACAACAACAATACATGGGTAGCTCCGCTTCCATTCAAGCAGCCACGTCCGAGCCTTCCAAACAACAAAGAGCAGGCTGTTAAGAGATTTATGTCACTAGAAAAAACATTGAAACGGAATCCCAAAATGCAGGAACAGTATTTGCATTCATGGACAAGCTCATTCAAAATGGACATGCTGAGATCGCTCCACCTCTCGACAACGAGGAATGCTGGTTTCTCCCGACGTTTGGAGTATATCATCCTCGAAAGCCAGAGCAAATTAGAGTGGTGTTCGATTCAAGCTCACAATACGAAGGCATCTGTTTGAACGATGTACTGCTCACTGGACCGGATTTAAATAACACATTGATCGGTGTTTTGCTACGCTTTCGCAAGGACAAAGTGGCTGTATTGGCGGACATTCAGCAAATGTTCTACTGTTTCGAAGTGACTGAGACCCATCGAAACTTCCTCAGGTTTCTGTGGTATGAGGGAAACGACATAACAAACAAGTCATCGACTATCGCATGAAAGTTCATGTTTTCGGCAATAGTCCCTCACCTGCCGTCGCCATCTACGGTCTGAGGAGAGCGATCAGAGAGGGTGCTCCAAAGTACGGTGAGGATACTATTCAGTTCGTCGAGCGACATTTCTATGTGGACGATGGTCTCATGTCTGTTCCAACCGATCATCATGCAGTAGACATTCTGACTAGAACACAGGCCTCACTCGCAGAGTCAACATCCGTCTCCACAAATTCATCTCAAACAGTCGAGATGTTCTTAAGGCCTTATCTCAAGAGGACTGTGCAGCACCAGTAAAAGACTTGGACCTGAGTGGAGAAACAGAGTCTATTCAGCGCAGTTTGGGCCTTTTGTGGGAGACTTCAACAGACACGTTTACGTTTTCAGTGTCAACTGAACCAAAGCCCTTCACGCGACGAGGTGTGTTGTCTACGGTGAACAGCATCTTCGACCCTTTAGGTCTGTTGGCTCCTGTCACCACAAGCGGGAGAGCTCTTCTAAGAGAACTTACAGCAGATCTTCCAGACTGGGACACTCCTCTCTCAGAAGAAAAACATGACAAGTGGGAAAATTGGCGCAAATCGCTTCAAGATCTCAAGCAGTTACATGTACCAAGGACATACACAAACATGTCACTGAGCAACGTTGAGCACAAAGAGCTCATTGTGTTCTCAGATGCTTCCGTGAAGGCCATTGGAGCTGTTGCATATCTGAAGACTGTTCAAAACAATGGCAATACTGAAGTTGGATTTGTTATGGCTAAGGAAGGCTAGCCCCCAGATCGGAACCACAATTCCACGCTTAGAACTTGTGGAGCTGTTCTTGCTGTGGAACTGGCAGACCTCATCCAGGAGGAGTTGGATGTGCAGTTTGATGAAGTAAAGTTTTACAGCGACAGTAAAGTGGTTCTCGGCTACATCCATAACACAGTAAACGGTTCTACGTCTTTGTGCACAACAGGATTCAGCGCATACGCCATTCTTCCAGACCTGAGCAATGGCACTATGTTCCTCTGAAGTAAATCCGGCGGACCATGTTACACGGTTCTTGCCAGCTTCTCGACTAGCCCAAACAACATGGTTTTCTGGACCTGCGTTCTTGCAAAAGACAGTAGAAAAGGACAAACAAACTTGGGAAAGATGTGAACTCATACAACCAGAAAGGGACACTGAAATCAGACCAGAAGTGAAAACCTACTGTACCAGCGTCAAAGAGAATAGTCTCAGCCCAAATCGCTTTGAGCGTTTCTCAACTTTAAAGTCATTGTAAGAGCTGTTGCCTGTCTGATTCACATAGCCAGGTCCTTCAGGAAATCAAACAAGCACTGTCAGTGCAAAGGATGGCACTGGTGCAAACAAGCGCGTTCACCAGACGAACTTGACCAAGCAAGTTTGTATTTTTGCAAGTGGCACAAAGATCTGCTTTTCAAAAAAGAACTCTCAGCGTGGCATGCCGAGAAGCCGACGCCAAAAGACAGCTGTCTCCAAAAACTAAATCCCATCTTCTCAGATGGCTTGATCCGCATCGGAGGTCGACTCAAACATTCAAACCTGGACTCAAAGGAACGACACCCGGTGGTTCTGCCCAAGAATAGCCATGTAGCTTTGTTGTTGACCGCCATCACCACACACAAGTGAAACATCAAGGACGTCACTTGACGGAGGGGGCCATACGTGCAGCAGGGTACTGGATTCTGGGTGGCAAAAGGCTCCATCAACACTGTCATTCACAACTGTGTAACCTGCAAAAAGCTCAGAGGTAAAGTTGAAGAACAACACATGGCAGACTTACCTCCGAACGTCTCGAACCATGCCCTCCGTTCACCTATGTTGGACTAGATGTTTTTGGTCCGTGGATGGTCACTGCAAGGAGAACTCGTGGTGGACACGCGGAGTGCAAAGGTGGGCATCATGTTTAGTTGTCTGACCTCAAGAGCAGTTTCACATAGAGCTAATAGAGACAATGGATGCAACAAGTTGCATAAATGCACTCAGGCGCTTCTTTGCCATCAGAGGACGGCCAAGAAGTGAAGTCTGATTGTGGCACAAACTTCATTGCCGCATGCAAAGAACTCGGAATGGACAAAAACTCACAGGATCCAAAGATCAGCGGTTTCTCAGTGAAATTGGATTGTGTGGGGAGTTCAACCCTCCTCATGCATCGCATATGGGAGGCAGCTGGGAGAGAATGATAGGCGTTGCCAGAAGGATTTTGGACTCTATGTTCCTCGACCTACATGTCAACCTGACTCATGAAGTTCTCTCTACTTTGATGGCAGAAGTTTCCGCGATTATGAACGCACGGCCGCTAGTGTCTGTTTCAACCGACCCGGACAATCCACAAGTTCTCTCTCCAAACATGCTTCTCACTCAAAAGTCTGGCAATCTTGCACCTGCTGGAGACTACTCAGGGAAGGACATGTATACTAAACANAAGGGATGAAATAAGATCACATAATGAATCTAATATAAAATATTTCTGGTCTGATGTCACTCTTTTGTGAGATTTCTAGTATCGCACAAATGTGGCGCGTGAGCTCCTGTCCATCACAGTGGCCGAACCATAAGTATGGCAATCATATGGACCTAAGAGAGAGATCATTCAGAATGTCTGGTATTACGTCACTCAAGGTAAGACCTCCTTTATGTCTTGTTTTACTGATAGGTTTCGATCTGAATTACTTGCTGCGCTGTTATGAGCGTGTCTACACCAGGGATCAGAGCAAGACTCTGTATTTTCAATTTACTAACGAGAAAGTTCTTGGGCAGTTCTGTTGTTATACGGGCCCCAAATAAAGAAGCTAAGTGACGTGCTTTGGGGCCTGAACTTTGACCCACAGCACCATGCTGTTTACCTCAAATATGCTGATCTAGATAATTTCTTATACGGACACAAGATTAACAAAACTTTATAAAAGTATCTTATGGTCCAGATCTCACCATCATTGCAGGTATGAGTGCAAATGAGTATAGCATATATATTTGAACTACCCTATTTAATTGCAATATGTTAACACCTGATAATTGAGATCAAATGATAAATCGAACAATATACATGGATATATACAACTGTTTTCTATCACGAGTAATAATTGGACACAGATAGATAGGCAAATTCTTAAGATATAGATTTAGATGTTTTTGCAACTATTATGGTATTTGATTCGTAAGTGGAAAAGATGTAAATGTTATCGGAAAGGGTAAAGAACGCGCCCTTGAAAACCAACAATACTACACTATAAGCTCAAACAAAACCAGGTCAACAATTACAGCAAGCTTTCTCTTATTTTTGTGCTCAAAACGTGATTTGAAGAGTTGTATTTTACAGAACTTTTAGAGTGTGCTGGCTATCATGTTGTAGGAGCGCTAGGATTCCACTCCTCAGGCACAGGTTACACATGTCTAGGAGAGCAGATGTGTGGATGAAATAGAGGAGTGGAGAGTGTAAACTAATTTGAAATGCAGTACATACAATTGTACCACTGTCAGAGAGAGGAAGTTACTCTGGTTTTGTATAACGAGTGCAGCGACGATCCAGAAGGAAGACTCAGCACGAGTACAAACTAATCGCGAAAGCCGTCTCCCAATAAATCACTTCTGCACAACTTGCTGCATCATGAACGTGAGCATGAGCCACTGTTTTCCCTCCTTTCCCCAGCTGAAGGACTTTTCCTGTTTTGAAAACTGAGTTGACTTATGCCTAACTTCGACTATATGATCCTTTCAAAGTGAATATTGTTCCTCCAAACTATGTGGCACTCGCCTTTTACTACTGAGGCCGTGCCAATGCGAGAAAGCTTGAATCACATGTAAACGAGTTGAATTCATTCATCTCTCTGATTCATCCACTCGAGAGTGGAAGCACAATACATTTTTAGAGAGACGCCCACTCCTCTCACGGCCAGAGGAGATCGTTCGATATCCATCTTTTGGCCTTCTTTTAACTTTGACAATCAGAGCTTACTAGCAGAAATATACAGGAGTTCGCATAAGACGTAGGGCAGAACCTGCCTTGTAGGCTTTCTCAGGCTCTGTGCTGAATTCAAGTGTCAGAACCCACCTATCAAACTCCACCAAGAGATCACTAGTCGAACCCACAGTCTCCTCATAGGATTATGCCAGAGCTCTAACTACTGAAGTGGAGAACTACACAACTTCACCAGTAAAACTCATTTAAAACCTTAATGCAGATCAAAACAACTTCCCAGGTATTGTCCGAAATTTTTATTTATCAGCCCTTTTACCAACAAGAAAAGACACAACTTCTCAGAAGGTTCATGAATTATGAATTACAACAACAATACGTGTCTGTTGTAACCAAAAAAAAAAAAAAAAAAAAAAAAAAAGAAAGAAAGAAATGCCAGACAGGTTGTCAAAAAACGTGGTGTTCTTTACTACACAAAATGATGCTCCAGCGCAGGGCCAGGCGGTCAAACTCAAATGGAGCTGGAGTTGGTCGAGAGGCTGCATTTTAAAATATAGGCCTATAATAATATACTATATATATATATATATATATATATATATATAGTATATACGACAAATTAGGCTTTGTAAAGCTTGATATAACACGTGACCACATATTTTTCATTACATTGCACTCTTTTGAATTGAGTGTCATGTATTTGCTGCCATTTTAGGTTTATAGTGACATTTTTTATAGTGACATCTCAGCAATAGAAGCATCTCAAGTCAGGACTTTAACTTGGCCACTCCAGAATGTGTATTTTGTTCTTCTGAAACCATTCTCAAGTTGATTTGCTATTGTGTTTTGAATCATTGTCTTGTTGCAGCTTCTTCCTCTTTAAGCTTCGACTGTCTGACAGACAGCCTCAACTTTTCTTGTAAAACATCTGATAAACTTTTGAATTCATTTTTCCACTAATGATTCCAAGTTGTCCAGCCCTGAGGAATAAAACAGGCCTAAACTATAATTTCCCTCCACCAGGCTTCACAGTGGGGATGGGTGTTGATGGTGAGCTGTTTTAATTTTTCCTCTAACATGACGTTGTGTGTTTCTCCCCAAATAATTAAATTTTTAGTTTCATCAGTCCACAAGAATATTGTTGCGCAGAGAGTGTTTTTTGGAAATGAATGAGGATTTGCAGACTGTAGATGAAATGGACGAAGAGGAGCATGAAAAAGAGCAGGAAGAGAAAATGCAACGTACAAGCGAGTATGTTATTGCACAAAACACGTACAAAGAAAATCCTCCCCACCGCAAGATCTCACTGAAAGACAATCTCACAAAAGCCATGCATTGAGGCCACTTAACCCTCCTGTCCACAATACGTTGGCAGAAGTAAAGTCAAGGCATTCACAGGGCAGCAATAAAAATGACATTGAAGAGAATGACGACTCATACTTGCCAATACAAACAAAGTTAAAGCAGAAAATAAAGGAACTTACAGTAAACCAGAGAGAAACACGTACCAAACTTTCCAACCATATTCTCCAAGACGTTTTAACGTACACGCACAACCGTTTGCTCCAACAAAGTTCACCACCACCTGCCATAGACTCATTAGCCCAGTACCTGGCCAGACGAGACCTCACAAATTGTGGCCTGTATCAGTTTGACGACAAACCAGAGAATTACCATGCATGGTATGCTTCATTTGAAAGTACAACAAGTGACATTCAGTTAAGTGCAGTACAACTACTCGACCTTATGATTAGATGGCTCGGAAAAGAATCGAAGTGAATATGTCAAACGTATAAGAGCAGTTTACATCAGCAACCCATCAGAAGCATTAAAGAAAGCATGGGAAAGACTAGAAGAGTGCTACGCTGCTCCAGAAATAATAGAAAAGTCACTTTTTGAGCGTCTTGATAATTTTCCAAAGCTAAACACAAGAGACAATGTTAAACTACGTGAGCTTGGAGATTTGCTGACAGAAATACGTGGTGCCAAAGAAGATGGTTATCTGGCTGGCTTATCTTTTTTGGATACGTCACGTGGCATAGCACCAATCATAACCAAGCTGCCATTTGGACTCCAAGAAAAGTGGCTCTCTGCTGGATCAAAATACAAAGAGGAGCACAACGGACTCTTTCCTCCTTTCCAGTACTTCTGTGAGTTTGTGTGTCAGGAAGCAAAGAAAGAAATGATCCCAGCTTTATGACTCCAACTGTAACAACTTTTACAAAACCAGACAAGTCAGCTTTCAAAAGAAACATTAATGAAAGAGCAATCACAGTACAGAAAACGGACATCTTTCACAGCAGTCAAACAAAGCGACAAACGTGGACCCATCTAAAACGTGCCCGTTACATAACAAGCCGCACTCACTCCAAAGTTGCAAGGGATTCAGACACAAACAGATCGAGGACAGAAAAGCATTTCTTAAGAAAAATGGAATTTGTTTTAAATGTTGTGCTACAACTTCGCATCTGGCCAAGGACTGCAAAGCATCTGTTAAGTGTTCCGAATGTGAGTCTACTTATCATGTCACAGCCATGCATCCAAGCACACCAAATCCACAAACAAAGGCCCCACCAACTCCACAGGCAGACGGCGGGGAGGCTGAAACCACTAACGCAGACAATGCAAATACAGACGCAACAGTGGTAACTTCAAACTGCACAGAAGTTTGTGGAAATGGACAGTTTGGTCGCTCATGTGCTAAAATCTGCCTTGCTAAAATATATCCACAAGATGCTGAGCACAATGTTATTAAAGCATACGTGATAATAGATGATCAGAGCAATCGCTCGTTGGCCCGACCAGAGTTTTTCAATCTGTACGGATTACAAACGGAGCCTCTTCTTATCAACTAAGAACCTGCTCAGGCTTGGCAGAAACGTCAGGAAGACGTGCAGATGGATTCGTGATCCAGTCCATTGATGGGAAAATAACAGTCCCTCTTCCGTCACTTATCGAGTGTAGTGACATTCCAAATAATCGTGCAGAGATTCCAACCCCTAGTGCTGTCATCCACCAGCCTCATCTGAGACACATTGCCAAACATCTCCCAGAACTGGATCCCAATGCTGAGATATTGCTTCTTCTTGGCAGAGATGTTTTAAGACTGCACAAAATCAGACAACAAGTAAATGGTCCCCACAACGCCCCGTTCGCACAGCGCTTAGACCTTGGCTGGGTGATTGTGGGTGAAGTGTGCCTTGGAAGTAGTCACAAGCCAGTTGTCAGCAACTTCAAAACGACTGTGTTGGAAAGCGGTCGTCCCTCCACGTTTCAACCATGCACGAGTTACATGCAAATAAAGGACTCACTACCAAAGCTCAACTCCAGCACCAAGGTAACAGAGGAAACACTCGGAAAAACAGTGTTTGACAGAACAGACAAAGACAACAGACCTGCTCCATCAATCGACGATGAAACGTTTATGGAAAAAATGGACAATGAAATGCATCAAAACAACAACAATACATGGGTAGCTCCGCTTCCATTCAAGCAGCCACGTCCGAGCCTTCCAAACAACAAAGAGCAGGCTGTTAAGAGATTTATGTCACTAGAAAAAACATTGAAACGGAATCCCAAAATGCAGGAACAGTATTTTGCATTCATGGACAAGCTCATTCAAAATGGACATGCTGAGATCGCTCCACCTCTCGACAACGAGGAATGCTGGTTTCTCCCGACGTTTGGAGTATATCATCCTCGAAAGCCAGAGCAAATTAGAGTGGTGTTCGATTCAAGCTCACAATACGAAGGCATCTGTTTGAACGATGTACTGCTCACTGGACCGGATTTAAATAACACATTGATCGGTGTTTTGCTACGCTTTCGCAAGGACAAAGTGGCTGTATTGGCGGACATTCAGCAAATGTTCTACTGTTTCGAAGTGACTGAGACCCATCGAAACTTCCTCAGGTTTCTGTGGTATGAGGGAAACGACATCAACAAACAAGTCATCGACTATCGCATGAAAGTTCATGTTTTCGGCAATAGTCCCTCACCTGCCGTCGCCATCTACGGTCTGAGGAGAGCGATCAGAGAGGGTGCTCCAAAGTACGGTGAGGATACTATTCAGTTCGTCGAGCGACATTTCTATGTGGACGATGGTCTCATGTCTGTTCCAACCGATCATCATGCAGTAGACATTCTGACTAGAACACAGGCCTCACTCGCAGAGTCAAACATCCGTCTCCACAAATTCATCTCAAACAGTCGAGATGTTCTTAAGGCCTTATCTCAAGAGGACTGTGCAGCACCAGTAAAAGACTTGGACCTGAGTGGAGAAACAGAGTCTATTCAGCGCAGTTTGGGCCTTTTGTGGGAGACTTCAACAGACACGTTTACGTTTTCAGTGTCAACTGAACCAAAGCCCTTCACGCGACGAGGTGTGTTGTCTACGGTGAACAGCATCTTCGACCCTTTAGGTCTGTTGGCTCCTGTCACCACAAGCGGGAGAGCTCTTCTAAGAGAACTTACAGCAGATCTTCCAGACTGGGACACTCCTCTCTCAGAAGAAAAACATGACAAGTGGGAAAATTGGCGCAAATCGCTTCAAGATCTCAAGCAGTTACATGTACCAAGGACATACACAAACATGTCACTGAGCAACGTTGAGCACAAAGAGCTCATTGTGTTCTCAGATGCTTCCGTGAAGGCCATTGGAGCTGTTGCATATCTGAAGACTGTTCAAAACAATGGCAATACTGAAGTTGGATTTGTTATGGCTAAAGGAAGGCTAGCCCCCAGATCGGAACCCACAATTCCACGCTTAGAACTTTGTGGAGCTGTTCTTGCTGTGGAACTGGCAGACCTCATCCAGGAGGAGTTGGATGTGCAGTTTGATGAAGTAAAGTTTTACAGCGACAGTAAAGTGGTTCTCGGCTACATCCATAACACCAGTAAACGGTTCTACGTCTTTGTGCACAACAGGATTCAGCGCATACGCCATTCTTCCAGACCTGAGCAATGGCACTATGTTCCCTCTGAAGTAAATCCGGCGGACCATGTTACACGGTTCTTGCCAGCTTCTCGACTAGCCCAAACAACATGGTTTTCTGGACCTGCGTTCTTGCAAAAGACAGTAGAAAAGGACAAACAAACTTGGGAAAGATGTGAACTCATACAACCAGAAAGGGACACTGAAATCAGACCAGAAGTGAAAACCTACTGTACCAGCGTCAAAGAGAATAGTCTCAGCCCAAATCGCTTTGAGCGTTTCTCAACTTTAAAGTCACTTGTAAGAGCTGTTGCCTGTCTGATTCACATAGCCAGGTCCTTCAGGAAATCAAACAAGCACTGTCAGTGCAAAGGATGGCACTGGTGCAAACAAGCGCGTTCACCAGACGAACTTGACCAAGCAATGTTTGTTATTTTGCAAGTGGCACAAAGATCTGCTTTTCAAAAAGAACTCTCAGCGTGGCATGCCGAGAAGCCGACGCCAAAAGACAGCTGTCTCCAAAAACTAAATCCCATCTTCTCAGATGGCTTGATCCGCATCGGAGGTCGACTCAAACATTCAAACCTGGACTCAAAGGAACGACACCCGGTGGTTCTGCCCAAGAATAGCCATGTAGCTTTGTTGTTGACACGCCATCACCACACACAAGTGAAACATCAAGGACGTCACTTGACGGAGGGGGCCATACGTGCAGCAGGGTACTGGATTCTGGGTGGCAAAAGGCTCATCAACACTGTCATTCACAACTGTGTAACCTGCAAAAAGCTCAGAGGTAAAGTTGAAGAACAACACATGGCAGACTTACCTCCGGAACGTCTCGAACCATGCCCTCCGTTCACCTATGTTGGACTAGATGTTTTTGGTCCGTGGATGGTCACTGCAAGGAGAACTCGTGGTGGACACGCGGAGTGCAAAAGGTGGGCAATCATGTTTAGTTGTCTGACCTCAAGAGCAGTTCACATAGAGCTAATAGAGACAATGGATGCAACAAGTTGCATAAATGCACTCAGGCGCTTCTTTGCCATCAGAGGACCGGCCAAGAAGTTGAAGTCTGATTGTGGCACAAACTTCATTGCCGCATGCAAAGAACTCGGAATGGACAAAAACTCACAGGATCCAAAGATCCAGCGGTTTCTCAGTGAAATTGGATGTGTGTGGGAGTTCAACCCTCCTCATGCATCGCATATGGGAGGCAGCTGGGAGAGAATGATAGGCGTTGCCAGAAGGATTTTGGACTCTATGTTCCTCGACCTACATGTCAACCTGACTCATGAAGTTCTCTCTACTTTGATGGCAGAAGTTTCCGCGATTATGAACGCACGGCCGCTAGTGTCTGTTTCAACCGACCCGGACAATCCACAAGTTCTCTCTCCAAACATGCTTCTCACTCAAAAGTCTGGCAATCTTGCACCTGCTGGAGACTACTCAGGAAAGGACATGTATACTAAACAGTGGAAGCAAGTACAGGCACTCGCTAATCAATTCTGGACACAGTGGCGCAAAGAATACCTACCGAACTTGCAACGCAGACAAAAATGGACAACTCATCGCAAAGACTTGGAAGTTGGAGACGTGGTTCTACTCAAGGACAAGCAAGTTGGACGAAACCACTGGCCAATGGGAAGAATAAGCTCCACGTTTCCCGGAAAAGACGGTCATGTTCGACAAGTTGAGATAAAGACTGTTGACCAGGGCACTCCAAAGACTTTTCGTAGACCTATTACAGAAGTTATTTTGCTTTTTCCTGCACATGTTTAGTTAGTAATGTGTAGAAGTAGTGACCTCATTCAGGTCAGGCGGGGAGTGTATTGTCTAGAATTCAGTTTTAGTTTATTAGTTAGTTTGTACTGTTCATTTTGTCAATAAAGGAAGTCCAGGCGCATCACTTCCTGTTTTGATATGGCAGCTCAGGCAGAAGCCACACTGTCTGCAGCTAGACAATCTGTTCGCATCCTCTGCTAAAGACTGATGAATCAATGTCGTAAGTTTCTGATATGCATAATTTGAATGTTTATCTTGAGATATTAGCCTTTATTTTGTGAAGATGATGTGTATTTTGGTTTAAAAAGCTAAGGGAAGTAATGAGAAAAAACGGGATGCTAAAACGGGTTTTGCTAATCAAAGCTACATAAGCTAATGTTCTGTTATGCTAGTATACCATGTGACAATCCATGTATACTGAATATTATTTCGTTTTTCTGTGTTTTTGTCACAGTTTTCACTCCATGTCATGGTGAAAGAGTCTTCAGTAAAGCTACAAATTACAACGTTGACTCATCTCTTTGTCTTGAATGGAGTTTAGCGTGGTGTTTAGTCAACGGTCGTTGCACTTTGATGAGAACACTATAATGCTCCTCGGTGTTCTTAGGGTTTGTTCTTACAGACCAACATATTCGGTAAAGAACACATTTTGTAAATACCAAAAATGTTCATAAGGAGCCCTTAAGAACAAACTTGTTTCTTAAGAACGTGTCATGAATGAGGCCCGGTCTTATTAATATGAACCTGGTCTTATGACATAATTTGCAACATGAACACAACCTATCACAAGGCTACAAAATCTATTCAATGTATTCATGTGAGTGTTTCTATAGGAGCAGATGTAGAAGACAGACAGTAGGTGAGTGATCAGACTGTGTTTTGGACACACCACAGTGTTCTCTCGGTGCCACCAGAATAGCACCAGAACAGCTCAATAGCCTGCTCTGTTCTTCCCCTGAGCAGGCTTCAGTTTCACTCAGGCTTTTTGGGCGACCCCTCCCTTCTCTTTTCCCAGAATCCTCTGCTCTGTCGGGGCTTGGCTCGGGTGTTATTGGCACAAACGTTCAATATTTTTTGGAGTATATGTGAGCTGGGCTACATGGACATACATGAAACTATTTTTTTAGGGCTGCAACAACAATTTGTTTGGGAACTGATTAGTTGGGCAATTATTCTTTTGATTTATCGATTAGTTGTTTAGGACGCAAACGTGACTTAAATGTAAGATTTTGAATTTGAGCTGAGGTAATGTCGCTTGAGGACGTTCTGGAGATTGAAAGTTGAACCTTCAACCGGCCTCACAAACAACTTCCCAGAAATATATAGAAGAAGTAGGTTGGTAATGTGGTATTAACCTGGCTAGTCAGATGGTTTATCTCGCCATATTTGTGAATTCACAAACTCGAGATAAACCATCTGGCCTTCCAGCCGTCTGATTGGTTTGAGAGTCCAAACCGGCCGGTTGTTTCGGCCCACTCACATCACAGCAGCGTGGTTTTGAGGCCCAATCACATTGTAGCAGGGCGGGCTAACACGACTGTTAGTGCCCCTGCGCCGCCACAGAGTCTGATTCAAGCTAAATAAAGATGACTGCTTCCGTGGATGTACATGTTGTTTGCTGCTTTTGATGCGGTTTTCTGCTAAAACCAAATGTAATTTCTTTTTGAAAGCGGAGCCGTACCTATGACACTTGTTCTATCCCACGTGGACATTGGATACACCTACGAGTTGTTGCTCTGATTGGCTAGCTCAAATAAGATCGGCCGCTCACCCAATCAGCTCAAAGTATTTCATTAAACGCCCCACCTTTTCTCGAACACTTTCAGCGAGTAAAGTCCCAGAATGATATAGTGAGAACTCAGATAGTTGAACACAGATCCATCTGGAGTGAGCCAGGTTATTCTAGTAGTGCTTGAGACAGTTTTTTAAAGACCTTGATCTTGTTTTGGACTTGAGTGCGTTAGGACTCGCTCTTGTCTTGCCTTGAATTGTCTTGGTCTTTTTTTGGACTTCAGATCTGACATCGCTAACAAACTTTATTACCGTAATGCTCTGCTAACATTGCACCAGGAGATCATGGCCCCAGCGCAGTGTCCCAGACACAGTTTCCAACCAGCCTTGCACAATAAGATCATGTAGACTCTGATAAAGATGGTCTTGATTTGGTCTTGATGGACTGTGGTCTTGGTCTTGTCTTGGTCCTGACTAGGACTGCCTCAGTATGAGAGTATTTGTGATGACACCAGTTTGCCAAGGCTTGATCTCGTCAGATCTCAGAAGCTAAGCATGTTAGGTACTCTGGTGTCACAGTGGGACAAACAGAGGTCAGACACTTCTCCCACAATGCCTAGTGGTTGGTGGTGTTTTGAGGGGCCAATGGCACAAAATGGCAGCCTCACTTCCCCAGGGCAGCTGTGGCTACAATAGTATCTTACCACTAACCAGTGTGGGATGAATGAATAATGCAGAATGTGAAGTGTTTTCAAATGAGAAGAGGACGATAAATTTTTATAATTGTTTTATTGGCAAATCTTTTTTAAGGCAGTAAAAATCTTAATTCAGTCAATTACTAACTCTGTTCTAAACAACTTATTGATTACTAATCACTTAACTAATCGATTACCAAAATGAACATTAGTTGTATTTGTAAGAGATCATTCTAAAACTATTCAGAAAATACCAGCCTATGTTCTCTTAAAGACATTGCTCAATTGAGAAACATGTCATGAGCTGAGCAAACCCTCAGACTGAAGAGCGACGATGAAAACATGAGAGTGGGTTTTTGACGCTCACACTAGTTTCCCTTTTAATCTGCACCGTTGTGAAGTTACATTGTCTTGTCTTGGTCTCGACCCTCAGTGGACTTGGTCTTGTCTCGGTCTTGGTGCTCGGTGGTCTCGAGAAGGTCCAGTGCGGTCTTGACTCCTACACTCTAGGCTGGATAAAATAGTCTGTATTTGAACAAACAGATGCATCAGAAAACTATGAAATCACATTGTCACAGATCCTGCATGTTGATTGGATTAGTAAGTACTCTAGAGGTTTAATCCTCTGCAGTGACTCAGCTCCATGAGTAAAGTCTAGTCAGTGATGTACAGCCTCTGAGCCCATCTCACTCTCGTCTCTGTTCGGTCTGATAAATCATTCATCACGCACTGTCACTGTTCTGTAAGACTCTGAAACTCGACTAGACTGTTCAAGCGTGTTTTCTTCTTTTGGAGCAGTTAAAAGTCTGCTCACTGATGACTTTGTGTTGTTGTTTTTACCGGCTGAGTCACACTTATGGCTCTGTTGGTCGTAATAAGCCTCAGTCTGAGAGTAAACACAGAGCAGCAGGACACAGTCGTTATGATCGTTATCAGGCTTTGTGCATTGGGAAGCAGCAGTTTGGAGCACTTTAGTGAAGAAGAACTGTGGATCCAACATTTAGGAATAAAAGTTACAGAGCGTCCACTAACAGGTCTGTGTGGGGAGAACAGTGTACAGATTTACATTTTTCGTGATAAATGCACGTTCTTTACATTTAGACACGTCAGAGCTCATTACTCTATGAACATGAGCCATATTGTAAAACAACACACATTTTAAACCTTACAAATCAAGGAACAAGCAGTCATTCATTACATAGGTTATGTAATATTACTTATTTGTGTAAATGTTTTCTAAAGTATTTCAGCGATACTTTTTATAAATACAGGGTGGACTGAGGCGAGTTAAAAATAGAGAAAAGAATCAGTCACTATTTGATGATTCATGATGATTCAAATCTTTTCAAAGTCCCATCAATAAGTGGGAAATCTTTTATATGTTTTGTCTGAGGGAATCACCCACAGCAGTCCTGGTGCCTGGCCTCTGAGCCACAGCAATAGCTACACCGTGTCGGGATCTTTGCGCTCAAGTTTGGGCCCCAGTGTTGTTGAAATAAAGCTAGACTGTTGGGTCTAGAACAGGGGTGGCGAACTGGTCAGAGGCCAAGAGCCGAAATTTTCAGCCGTCATCTTTGAAGAGCCGCACCATGAATCGACCTTTTGATTGAACTACATTTAGACACAGGCTCTGTTAGCCCTTTATTAAAGATATTTTTTTTAATAGAACATGGTGTTGATGTAATTCAGGGGGTCTGGGGGAATCCTCCCCCAGGAGAAATTTAAAATTCTTATGTGATGTAATTTTACTATAATTAAAAGAGACATGAGTCAGTTTATTAACAATATAATTATTATCAAATTCTAATATCAGTTTAAATTTCTTCATGTTAGATGAGCCCCCCTTTTAAAGGTCCTTATATTTCTTTAAAACGGCCCTGCTCCTCCCAGCGCAGACCGTGGAGGCTCAGACGCAGCAGTGACAGTGAAGCTGGAGCTGTAGAGGCTCTAAAAACAACACAGACTTCACAAACTTGGATCAGGACGTCTGAACTCATGTTTAGTATCACTTTTACATTTCCTTTGTTCTGGGACAGGGAATGAAATGCTCGCAAAGTCCCGTCAAATTCCGCGCGCGCTCCATTGAAATGAATGGCAATTTTCAGTAAAGGCAAAAACAATCACAACTCCGTGAATCTGAGGTCTATCTTCGTGAAATAAAAAGTGTCTGAAAGCTTGTGAGTAGTAGAGTGTTGCTGTGGACTTCAAAACACTCGCAGGGCTCAGGATTTCTATGTTTTAGCTTAATTAGGCGGGGTCAGCCAGGTTACAGCAGCAGCTTTACGCACATCTCTCCCTCGAGAGGGAAAGAGAGAGCGTGTGGAGGCGCAAATGTTTCTGAATGAGCCAAAGAGCCGCACTCTGATTGGCCAAGAGCCGCATGCGGCTCGCGAGCCGCGGGTTCACCACCCCTGGTCTAGAACAATGATTAAGTTTAGGAGAAATTATAAGTTTAGGACAAGGGTTTGGGTAAAAGGTAAGATAAAACTACAACCCAGACATAAAACTGAAAGACGTAAAATCAACAGAGTTATTGTTCTGCGATTGAGATGTGCAGTGTGTCTGGGTCTGCTGCATTACCCTTCTCTCACTCACTGGAACTGGAAATGTTCAGGAAATATATTGTGTCAAATATAGATAAAAAGACACTGGAAAGAGTAAAGTGATCGAAAAGTCCAAGTTTGTAAATGTTGGGGAACTGCAGCTGTAGGCTTACATTGTTAGGAAATGTCTTAAGAACGGAGAAAATTGCATTTCCCAATGAATTCATCTGAATCTTCCCCCACGGCAGGCCAAGTCCACAAATATGACGTGTTGCTGACTGTTTCTATCTGTGATCTTCATACTTTTCCAAACCACTGTGTAACCTGCTGCTCTGTCCGAGATCCAGTCCAAACCCTGAACATGAACAGTTATTATTGTGGCGAGCCTAACTGCAGACTCAGACTGTGCTCGGTCTAGCTCTGGTCCAGCTCTGGGACTTTCTTTGTCTTGATCAAGAGCTCTGGATTCCTTCTGTTGAACGGGATCGGATGGAACCTTCTGCAGTGTTTACATTCTTCACAAATAATCAGTTGTCACGTTAGAGTGAGATTTGACGTGTTCCAGGATCACAGGAGGTGACAGAAGCTGCACTGGAGGAGCACAAGTACAAGTGTGAGTGTGAGGACCAGAGCTGGACCTGGTCTGGTCCTGGAGATTCATGTTTCAGCAAAAGAGTGCTCACTGGACACTATGACTGAATGACAATACACATACACACATCAGACTGCTCAGTAACCCATCTCATACGATTGTTGTGTCTTTTGCAGTGATGTTGTTAACAATGCCCTGGACGCTCTGTCAGTCAGACCAGGGCAGCTGATCTGTGTTAACTGATCACATTCATGGTGTTAGGCTCACAGCTGCAGTCACTTATACATCTGAATATTGATGTGAGTCATTTGCATGTGAAACGTGATGGAGTTGTGAGGATCATTTGCATAAACACACACTGAAGATGGATCAGACGTGTGAGTATGAGGACAGTGGTGATGCACATGTCCCACAGTCTCACAGGTGTGCTGAGGTGAGCTCATCCAGGACACAAAGGACTGAAGCTCCTTCATCTTTGTTTTCTTCAGGACTTGTAAAAGCCAGGCTGGTGCCACCTAATGCCTCTGCTCAGTTTCATTTCACTCCAGACACTAGTGCTGCTTCCCAAAGCCCTGGACCTTACGTTGGGCACTGACACCATCCAGTGTTCATGTCCCAGTGTTCATGTCCTGCACAGGCAGTGTTAAGTTAGCATGTGGCTCAAGGATACACAAGTGTTTCCTTTCCTGCCTTGCAGCCTTACTTTAGGACATGGGTCCCAAACTTTTCAGCCAGGGACCCCCAAAATAACCGCACAACCAACTCATGACCCGAACAGCAAAAAAAATCTGTATACTTTTGTAATAATTTTAAGTTAGTTTATTTTGATAGTTTATTGCTTTCAATGACCCCAGTTCACACATACGGTTTTCAAGGTAAAACACTGATTAAATGCAAAGTCATAATTATAAAAATACATTTTGAAATTATCTCGCGACCCCAAGATTTTACTTCATGAACCCCTGAGGGGGCCTGACCCCACTTTGGAAACCACTGCCTTAAAGGTGGAGTAGCTAACTTTTTGAGTTGTTAATAAGTAAACATTGTGTTTTTTACTAAAATGTCTATGATAAGTGCAGCACTTCTTGAAAAAATCAGACCTCTAAGTACTGTCTGAACTAAATAAGAAAGAGTTTGAGTTCTAATCAGGACCTGAATGCTGCGCTCTGATTGGCTGAGCTTGAGTGGACCTCTCCAGTATCACTTCATTGTTATAAGAAGAGGGTTTTAAGACAACATTGCAACCAAAATGAATACATATTGATATTAACCCCGTGTTGAAAGATTTAGGAGAGAAAGTTGTGCAGTGAAAATCACTTACCCCACCTTTAAGACACAAAATAAACCTTAATAATTTACACTTACAACAAAGCCACTGTTTTTAGTGTCAGAACTTGTCATTTGAACAGTAAACAGACACCATCAGTTGTTGATGCAACATAATAAAACACATTCAGTAAAGTCTTGCACTAGTTCACACTTTGTTTCTTCAAACATCATGGCTATCATTGTATTATTGTGTGTAATATAACTACAGAATGTGTGTGTCTGCAAGAGCAAAACTGATCCATTCTGGCCTTTCGTTTTGATTGCTGAACGATTTTCCCTCCCTAGTTCAAGCACAGTGATTGGTTGAAGCAAAAAAGTCTACTGTGGAGTGAACAAACCCTGTGATGTGATGTCAGACTGTTTTTATCAAGTCAAATGGAACCAGCTGTTGCATTGTGATCCCATTATCTTAGTGCTATATTTTAGGCCCAATCATTTCTGTTAAAGTCCATATTAATGCTGCAGGACA
This sequence comes from Mugilogobius chulae, assembly GCA_038363315.1. NCBI lineage: Eukaryota > Metazoa > Chordata > Actinopteri > Gobiiformes > Gobiidae > Mugilogobius > Mugilogobius chulae. The sequence continues at coordinate 13,782,165 of CM076408.1, forward strand.
CACAGTCGTCTCACATGTCTCACACTTTTCTGTGTGTGTGTCCTGTCCTGTCTGCAGATGGTGCAGGCCTGCAGGGCAGTGATGGAGCAGTGGGACGGTCTGTACCAGAGGATCCTCCACATCCAGACCACAGGTGAGCTCTGACTCTCTGTAAACATGTGAGAATGTACAAACAGCAGCAGCAGCACGAGGAGCCAGGTGTGAAAAGTCCAGAGTAATCACAAAACACACGCTCTGGTCACATATCATCATCACTAGAGTATGTTGTATTAATCATGAGCTTGTTTTTTTTTTTACACATGACTTCATTAATCGTGGGGCTTTAGCTGCTCAGATTTCTCCAAAAGTGAAGCTAAACAGCAAATGTCTTCTCTTTTCTCCTCTTGCTCCTGTTTGTTTGTCCAAAAGTGAAATAAAACTGATCCAGATCCAGATCCAGATCCAGGGCCAACTGGATCAACAGCTCCACAAGTTTAGACTAGAGAAACAACTGTGCTTTTTTGTATTCTGTGCAGCACTTTGGAGACTTTGTGTTGGTAAAATGTGCTATATAAATAAAGTTGGATTGGATTGGACTAATACTAATGTTTTTGCTCGCTAACGTTAGAAACCTGAATCCTGATTGGTGAGTCACAAAAGTGAAAAATGTTCTTTTTTTAAGACAAAATTAGTACTTGTAGCATTACAGCAGCGATGATAATGTAACACTTTGTTATTATAAATTTGAGTGTTTACAACTGTTAGAATGGTCCTAAACTTTGATGAGGAGAATAGTAACACAAACCACCTATAGTTTTCTCAGAATAAAATGTTTAATACAATGAAATAAAACAAAATAATGTTCCACAAATACTCTTCTCAACAAAAAGTGTCCACCCTTAAGAAAACAGGTAGTACTGGGCTTTTTGATTTCTTTCAGTTCTTTTACTGTTAGTCCGTCAAGTCGTTTTTATGAAGTAAGTAGTTTATGGCCATATAGTTTTTTTTCTTTTCTTATCTGCCAAATCCTAAGATTCGTTGCTGAGTCCCAGCGCTCTGGAGCTTGTGCCAGTCCGGGGAAGCCAGGTTCAGACAGACAGCGAGCTGTGGGCCTCAGATGGATGTCGTCTCCCAGATGAAATGGGGTCTCAAAAAAAAAACAACCTGCATTTACATATACAATTACTAATACAGTATGCAGGATTATCTATCTAATTCACATTTACAAGCTTGTATGAAATCAAACAACAGCTTCAGTTCACATTAAACAAAATACATGGCACAGGCCTAATGCTATATTCTAATAGCAAACTACTGTTGGACAACAAAAATACATTCTAAGGACTCAAAAATATATAATCATCTTCGATTGGTTTTGTACAATCAGAGCTAGTATTAGCATAGCAAGGCTAGCTCAACTCAAAAACAAGTGAACTCACCGAAGATTACTGCAGAAAGAAACAGTAACTGCAGGGATTCACAAGGTCAGTTTACCCAGGTGGATTGAGGCTTTAACAAAGAAAAATATTGCTTGTTTAACAGATATTCATTAAAAAAACCAACCCAGATCACAACATGTGCGTTACCTGCCACGTTTTTCTCCTTTCTTTTGCACTTGACTTACTCGCGCACGCATTTGTCACAGCGCGACCTCTAGAGCCACTTACTGGCAGGAGGTGGTAACTACACTTAAAACTAATGTCAAAACTAGTAAATAATATGTACTGTGACAATGAAAATAAAAATAAAGAAAACAATGAATGAACAAAATGACTGCAAGTTTGCGGGGGTTACAATAACACTTTCATTGTCAGAAATAACTGCCCTTTGTGTAGATTTGACTGTGGATGTTTACGCTTCACTTTGACTTAAACCAGAGGTCCACAACCTTTAACAGCAAAAGAGCCGCATTGGCCCGATTCAAAGCAAATACATTTCAGAAAGAGCCACAACTGCATTCAGTGCATAATGTGACGAGATAAACCCCTGAAACATGTTGAATTTCTTTAAATATTGTAGGCCTACATGGTTTTGGAAGTTTTTTGTCAGCACTTAAGTTCTCTTATTTTCACAATGTGCATCACAACATTCTACAGGTCTAAAGTGATTATTGTTTAAATGCAGTTTATTTTTGTAATACAAAATGTTAATGTGATTATTCACTTCAAAACCACCATATTTTAAATCAGTGAAATATTCTAAAACCAACATATAGAGGCACATTTGCATTTGTAAAGACCTGACAGCACGTCCATATAAGAATTGCAAAAGAATTTCAGGAAGAAAAAGAGCCACATTGGAGGCTTTAAAGAGCCATATGTGGCTCTAGAGCCGCAGGCTGCAGACCCCTGACTTAAACAAAAGACTTGTCTGAGCTAAACACACAGCTCCTTCAGACTAAGTGGTTAATCTGTTAAGTGATTGGTGATGTCTGAACATTTGTGCTTTAGTCTGTGACATCCATGAATGACATTTAAATGAAGCTCAACGGTGAAAGATCGCCCTGGTTCCGGAAGTAAATTCCCCATTGAAAAAAGTGCCATAGACAAATTAAAATACAGTATTAAGAGTTTAAAGACATATGTATGTGCTAACTCAGAGCCACGACACGGTTGTTTTCAGTCTAAAAAGCTCATCTAGAACTTTAAATTCAGCAAAATGTCGTAATAACTTTGTAGTTTCTAAAGCTGAAAAAACTTTTTTTTTTAAACAAAAATGTAGGTCTTATGCTCTTGACTCACCACATAGCTGCTTAGCCCCGAGGGCGTTTCCAAACTTCTAATATCATTTTTTATCTTATCCCCTATGGCAGTTTAACATGGGGTCCGAAATTGTGGAACCAGGAAGTGGGTGGTCACTCTATGAACTCTGTAGTGTAACTTCTGTGTCTGTGATTGGTCTTCAGCTTAGACTTCACTTGAAGTCTAAGCTTGTTTCGTAGGACAGTTTATCCAGAGCGGCTCATGTCTGGGTTAGAGAAACTTATCCAGGATCAGTTCAGCGACGTTTGTTGTACAGAGCTCTGGTCATTCATAAGAAAACAAACTCAAAACACAAGAAATGTGAATGAAGCAAAAGGTTGTTCTCATAAATCAAGTAGTACTGTATATGTCGCTGTTTTTAGAATAAAGTTTGAAAAAACAAGACAATGACAGACTTCATTTCTCTGTCTGTAAAACACTCAGACGTCGTAGGGTCATATAAAGTTTACAGACGTCCCGAGGTGAATATAATGACACTTTCATAAGCTGCTGTACAGACGGTGGGTTTGACTCTGTCTGTTCTGGGTTCTTTTCACACTGTTGACTCTTACAAACCTGACTAAACTGTATTTGTGTGTCAGCCCTGAGGTCAGAGCGCATGTCGAGTGTTCAGTGTGAGCTCACGTGTGCAGAGGCTCAGGAGCAGCTGTGGGCCCCGGGGCCTCACGTCTGAACAGAGCAGCTCCTGTGAGGGGCCCGCCGAGGAAGGAATGAAGTGAGGAAGTGAGGAAGGGCATGTGATCTGTCCTTGAGATCTGAAATGAGAACAGGAAGGAGCTTACACCAGGAATGAGAAGGGTTGGATTTTTTAGAGAAGGAACAACCTATAAAAATAGCCACTACTTTGTATTTATTTTTTTTTTGTACTTTTTGAATGTGCTGTGTCATTGTTTCTAGTAAAAAATATACTGCTTAGTGCTCAGTCTTTTCTTCTGATCCTCAAAAACTCTCTCTTCTGATCCTTCCTGTTTTGTGACATCATAAGTGACTGTGAAAGTAAAAACAGATAAGTGGGCGGGGATAGGTGGTAGGTGAAAACAGTGATTTTTCTGGGCACAGGACAATACAAGATGACTCAAACATGTACACAACTTATGATGAGACACACTGTTAGGTAGCTTTACCAGGGACCTAAATTGTAATAATTCAATCAATCTGTGAACAATTTATGAATAATTATTAATGATTCTGTGGCTGATTTTACCTTCAGATTTGAACAAAAGTGTTATTACTATTATTTGGGAAGTACAACAACCCTGTTGTCGTAGCAACAAAAGGTTGAGAAGATGGATGTTTGGGGAAAAGTTTGGACAGGTTTATCTGTGGAGTTGTCTGTTGTCGGGCTGCACCTGAACGCAGCACCATTACTGCATAATAGAATAGAAGGTCTTCTCATTCTGGCCTTTTTTCCCTCACACGTCTGACTAAAATCTGTAAAAATTTATACTAAAACTGTTCCTGATCTCTTTGGAGCTCAGGCAAATGTCTGGAGTCTTTTTAAAGCTGTGTCCCTGTAGTTTTAGCTTCTGATGTCCAACAGACTCATCAGAAGTGAGAACTTTCTCCAAGCAAAGACAAACAAAATCTAAAATCCGCCTACATTTTTTTGGTAAATATAAGGATTGGTAAAGCTGGTGTTACAGCTGAGACATAAATGACTCTAGATCTGGAATATTTGGGGTTTTGACTATTCCTCTGTAAAGGCTCAAGGTAACTGAAGTAAAATAAGTTTTAGGACCAAAATTACTCAAAAAAAATCTAGGCGGAGCCAATGCAAAAGTCCTATTTTTGAATTTTTGTGGACTTTTTTATTTGGAGGTTTACAGCAGAACCTGAGTCTGGATCGTTCAAAGGCTGGTTTTGCTCTAAATAAAAGAGATACAATAGGATTTTTATATTTAACATTTAAAGGTTCTTCAGAGTATGCATTATTAAGACACTGAACAAAATAACATTTTTGAAGAAAAAGTGGGATGGCCCTTCGAATGTAAAGGGCTCTGGTAATACAAGAACACACTGACTGAACTGCAGCTGCTGGTTTAATGAAAACACGTGAGCAATTACATAAAGTACAATAAATATGATTGATAGAGTGGTGTTTGTATGAGCGGTGCATGACTGATGTCTGTGTCCTCATACAAGACTGACTTCAGATTCACTTCATAAATCAGGTTTGGAACAGTCACACACGAGCTCTGTAAGAGAAATACATCTACATCTGCTCATGTGAACTCGGTGTTTCTATAGAGACAATTCTCACTGACCTGGACTGTCACCGTGGCAACAGAGACACTGACCCAGGTCGCTTATATGGCATTAAACAAGGACAGGGTAACAGCTAGTTTTCTACACAGGATGTTTCCAAGGGTTAAAGTGGGCCAGAACAGTCCCTTCAATGCCCTCCAAAACAAACAAAAAAACAAACAAACAAACAAACAAACAAAAGATACATTTAATTTCATTAAAATAAGTGATTGAGCTGCAGTTGCATTTATATATAACCTAAATATATACATAGATACAGTCAGCATCAAAGGCCACGCCCACTAACGGACCTCCGAGAGTGGTCGTAGGTCCGTTAGCAAATGTTGACTTTAGGAGATATATTGTGTGAAATACAGACATGAAGACATGAGGATAAATAAAGTGATTCAACCCTCCAAGTATGTAAATCTAGCAATGCTAATGGTAGCTGCAAGCTAAATGCTAACATGATGCTAGCGCCGCCTGGTGTCTTTTAGCATCTTTTTTAACTTTATTGTTTTCTGACATAACAACATCTCAGTAACCTCCATTTAAACCCGGTTGTAACTCGACATGAATTAGTTGTGCTAAAAATACATTTAATTAGCCAGAAAACGTCTTAAAAGAGGTAAACAGTTTAGCTTCCCATATGGTGAGGCAGGAGATGTTTTTCCCTCGACAACCAACAGTTGCTGAGGGGGAAAACAACAGTGACGTGTTGCCGACTGTATCTATAAGTGAACATGTGACTGACCCAGGGCATTTCCATGGTAACAGATGACTTGACTTAATACGTTTCCGTGGTAACAGAAGTGATTGAGCCACGTTAACAGAAAGTACTCACCCAGGGTGTTTCTATGGTACAGAGAAAACAGACCCAAACTATTTCTATGGTAACGAGGAGACACAGACCCCAGGACGTTTCCATGGTAACAGGCGTGACTGACCCATGGTATATGATACAATAAGACTCAGGACGTTTCCATGTTTGTACCATGGTAAAAGACGACCAGGAACTGTGACTGACCCATGGTAATGATACAATAAGACTCAGGACGTTTCCATGGTAAAGTGTGACTGCATGGTAATGAAAAGACTCAGACGTTCCATGGTAACAGTGTGACTGACCCATGGTAAAGGTACAATAAGACTCAGGACGTTTCCATGGTATACAGTGTGACTGTGACTGACCCATGGTACAGATGTGATGACAATAAGACTCAGGGTTTCCATGGTAACAGGTGTGACTGACCCATGGTATATGATAACATAAGACTAACGTTTCCATGACAGATTGTGACTGACAGGTTATATGGTACAATAAGTTTTCCATGGTAAGATGTACTGACAGGTGTGACTGACCTGAACCATGGTATATGAAAGTAGACCCAATGTGACTGACCATGGTATATGAATACTAGGACTCAGGAGTGTTCTGTGGTAACATGTAACAGACAAGGCATTTCTATAAAAACAGAAGACACTCATCCAAACGTTTTCCATGGTAACAGAAGTGATGACCGGGCTCTATCATACTAACAGGGGAATCTCCAGTTTATTTTGCCAGAACTCGGTGAAGGAAGCTTTGTGTCCACACAAACAAACACAGAGTGAGCAGAGGAGAACAGATTTCCCCTGGGCCCTGCTCACTGTTGTCTGTGTGGGCCATCTCTTTTTACAATGACATGACATCAGACTTTACCCATTGGACAGACAAAGTGCATTCTGGTGCTTTTTTAACTTCACATGTGTCAGTATATTCAGAATTTGAAACGTAAAGAACCATATAATGCTAATTTTTGATTCATGTTACCAAGTCTTTTTCTCACCAAAGACACAGAAAGTTGCAGGTTTGAGCAATGTTCTTCACTTGTATTGAAAACACTGCTAGTCCACCTTATGATGTCACTTTGTGGTTGTACAATAAATGTTTCATCAGTTTCATTTTATACCCATTTACCATCAGTCCAAGTCTTTTGTATATACAGCCCGTGTAAATGGTCTAAACTGTGAGCCACAGCTATTGTTTTAGCCTCATTTAAACTTTTAACACACATTTCACTTATTGTCTGGTGATTTGAACAGTAGAAATCAGTTTGGCTAGAAAAACTGTTCAGTCTAAAACACCACAATGACATCAACGAGGTGGCCGAGCATTTCAGTTGTGGAGATGCAGAAAGCAGGGTTTTTACCAACATTTGTGATTGAAGTTTTACTGAGATAATAACATTCTAACGAGACTAAAAACTTGAACCAGACAACAAACTAAGTCAG
>CM076408.1:13799300-13848222 GCA_038363315.1 Mugilogobius chulae
CAAGTTACAAGTCTTTTTCTCACCCAAAAAGACCGACAGAGAAGTTGCAGGTTTTGAGCAATGTTCTTCACTTGTATTGAAAACACTCTAGTCCACCTTATGATGTCACTTTGTGGTTGTACAATAAATGTTTCACAGTTTCATTTTATACCCCATTTACCATCAGTCAAGTCTTTTGTATATACAGCCGTGTAATGGTCTAAACTGTGAGCCACAGCTATTGTTTTAGCCTCATTTAAACTTTTAACACACATTTCACTTATTGTCTGGTGATTTGAACAGTAGAAATCAGTTTGGCTAGAAAACTGTTCAGTCTAAAACTACCACTCAATGACATCACGAGGTGGACCAGAGCATTTTCAGTTGTGGAGATGCAGAAAGCAGGGTTTTTACCAACATTTGTGATTGAAGTTTTACTGAGATAATAACATTCTAACGAGACTAAAAACTTGAACCAAGACAACAAACTAAGTCAGACTTCTAAAAATGTGATAATCTGTGTAGAAGAAGAGAAGAGTGTGAGGCAGCTGAGTCTACTTTGTGTTGCAGCCATGGAGTTCCACGAGGGGCTGCAGAGCATGGCCACGAGGGAGGGGCTGAAAGGTCGAAAGGTCAGCAGAGCACTGGAGAGTTTCAGCTGGAACATCACCATCCTGAAGGTAGCACACTGCACACTTTAAAATACAGGACTCACTCAGTTAGATTCTATATACAAAAGCATATGAGGCTATGTAAAGCCTTTATATTCAACTATGTCCACATCTATAGTTGGACATTTGACATCACACACTAGTGATAAAGTAAATAAAAGTGGATAGCAGGGTCTAACTGTTCTACCCTGGAAGAGTTTGGTAACACATTGTAGGTAATCTGCTGTTTTTTAGAAGTCTTATAATCACATCTCATATTATATTTACCCAGATAGCAACATTTGTCTGGCCCAGATCCGTCCCACACTTTCAGCTTTTATGCGGCCCACATCCGGTTGTGAATTACAGTCCTACAGTGGCTTAATCCGGTAGCCGTATTTCAAACTACATGTGGCCTGAATGCGGCCCACATGTGGAATGCCACATCACAGCCGCATCGCAGCCGCATCTCAGCCGCATCACAGCCGCATCTCAGCCGCATCTCAGCCGCATCACAGCCGCATCTCAGCCGCATCACAGCCGCATCGCAGCCGCATCGCAGCCGCATCGCAGCCGCATCGCAGCCGCATCGCAGCCGCATCGCAGCCGCATCACAGCCGCATCTCAGCCGCATCACAGCCGCATCTCAGCCGCATCTCAGCCGCATCTCAGCCGCATCTCAGCCGCATCACAGCCGCATCTCAGCCGCATCCCAGCCGCATCCCAGCCGCATCCTAGCCGCATCCTAGCCGCATCCTAGCCGCATCCTAGCCGCATCCCAGCCGCATCACAGCCGCATCTCAGCCGCATCTCAGCCGCATCACAGCCGCATCTCAACCGGCATCTCAGCCGCATCACAGCCGCATCACAGCCACATTATGTAAAAATGATGACTAAAGACAGTATACAATGATTTATTTCAAGTAGAAGGGGTGCTTCAACTATCAATAATACTATTTTAAAGAGAAGACACTCACATCCAAATCTAAATTTGACCAGATAATAGTATCAAAATGAAGAATCAATAATCATCAGAAATCATCCTTAGGGCCGCATTTACCAGTCTCAGACCTGCCTAGAGTTGGGTCCCTGAGTGCAAAGACACTATATTGTCATTATTTCAATAAACCATAACAATAATACATTTACAAAGTCTGGTCCCGCTCGGTTTCGACCACCACTGCCCCGCACACACACTGACCCCTCTGTTCTCCTCAGGGCCAGGCCGACCTCCTGAAACACGCCAAGGCCGAGGTGCAGGAGAACATGAAGCAGATCCACGACGCCGCCCGAACCGGAAACCTGTCCAAGCAGAGTCCCGGGACCCGCCGAGTCCAAGTCCACAGCAGAGCCAGCCCGGACCTGAGGAGAGTCCAGGACCAGAACAGAGCCAGTCCGGACCTGAGGAGAGTCCAGGACCAGAGCAGAGCCAGCCCGGACCAGAGGAGGGGTCATCACCAGGGCAACAGAGGCTCGTCCACGTGAGAGCGAGAGAGAGAGGACCTATCAGGAACGAGGAGGGCAGAACCAGCAGACACGCCCCCTACTGCCCTCACGCTGTTGTCATGACGACCGCTCGATCCCAGTCAGAGCTGCTCGCTGGAGACGCTCGTTCCTCTGTCCGTCTTTCTCTTCTATCTTTCTCTTCTCTGTCTCTCTCTTTGTCTCTTTTCTCTCTATGTATATTCTTCCACCCTCTCTTTCTTTTTCTCCCATCTCTCTCCTCTCTCTCTTTGTGCTTTCTCTCTATACTGCCTTTGTGTCTCTCTCCCGGTCTCCCTCTCTTCTCTCTGTCTCTTTGCTCTTTCTCTCTTTAACCAGTGCAATCTCTCTCTTGCCTTCCCATCCTCTCTTTCTCTCTCCCTCTCTCTCTCTGCCTTTTTTGCTCTTACCTTCTCTTCCTATGAGCTCGCTCTCTCTTTCTCTCTTTCTTCTCTCTCACTCTTTTTAGTTTTGTCTCTTAGTGTGCTCTATCTTTCCTCTCTTTCTTTTTTCCCCATTTGTTTTCTCTCTTTCTCTCTTTGTTCTCCCTCTTTCTCTCTCTTCCTCTCTCTCCCTCTTTCGTTCTCTCTCTCCCTCCTCTCTCTCTTTTTCTCTTTCTCTCTTCTCTCCCTCTCTCTCTTCTTCTCTCTCTCTCCCTCTTCTTCTCTCTCTCTCCCTCTTCTTTCTCCTCTCGCTCTCTCTACCCCCTCTCTCCTTTCTCTCTCCCTCCTCTTTCTCTCTCTTTTTTCTCTGTCCTCTTTCTCTCTTCTCTCCTCTCCCTCTCTCTCATTCTCTCTCTCCCTCTTCTTTCTCCTCCGCTCTCTATCCCCCTCTCCCTCCTCTTTCTCTCCCTCCCCCCTCTCATTCTCTCTCCCTCCTCTTGCTGTCTCTCTTCCCCCTTTCTCTACCCCTCTGTCTCTCCTTCCCCTCTCTCTCTTTCCCTCTTCTTTCTCCTCTCTCTCCCCCTCCTTCTCTTCTCTCTCCTCTCTCTGCCTCCTTCTGTCTTTCTCTCTCTCCCTCCTCTCTCTCTCCCTCTTCTTTCTCCTCTCTCTCCCTCTCCTTCTCTCTCCTCTTTCTCCTCTCTCTCTCACTCTCACTCCTCTCTCTCTCTCTCCCGCCTCTCCCTCTCTCTCTCTCTACCCCCCCCCCCCCCCTCTCTCTCTCCGTTTCTCTCTTTGGGAAGCTGAATGTAGTGAAGCCATGGGACAGTCCCACACACTGTCTGTTCTCTGTACATATGTGTGTTTTATTTTTTTTGTGTGTAAAGTCTGTGATGTTCGTCCAAAAAAGATTATTTTATATAAAGTGAAATCAGGAAGTCAAGCGACGCAAAAATCCAAGTGGTGTAAGATGACGTAGCAGTATCTGGACTCCTCCTCCTCCTCCTCCTCGCTCGCTGTCGTACGTGTGTCTGGACAGGCCTGGGACGGAGGGACAGGTGAGGAACTCTGGGGACAGGACAGCACACCAGCATCACATTAGCTCTCACTCACGACTGTGGAGGTCTGGACCAAGAGACTGTTTTGGACAATCCTCATTTGGTCTCGTAGAATAAAAAGCAGACATGTGGACGGGCCTTTGTACGTCGTGACCTGGACTTGAGTCAGTATTTTGATAACTTGAGACTTGACTTGATGAAATAGACAAGCCCCAGGACTGGAAGGACAGTAACTTAGGGCATGATTTGGACTTTGCCTTGGGACTTGACTCGGACTTGTCTCTTTGACTCGGACTTGTCTCTCTTGGTATGGTATGATTTGGTATGGTATGATTTTATTTGTACAGGGACAATGAAGGAGAGATGCTTGTGCCAGGTTATAGCAGAAAATGCTAATTTCCCAGGCAGGTTGTTGTTACAATTTTTAGAAAAAACAAACAAACATCTAAATCACATATGTCAAACACAAGGCCCGGGGGCCGGATGCGGCCCTCAATATAATTTTATGCGGCCCTCCAGGACTTATAAGGTTTACGTTAATTGTATATTAGCACCAGGAATAATCTGGGTGTAATGGAATTATTTGTCTGAAACTTAAAACGCAAGTCATTTTTTAGACCATCACTAATGTGTATTCATTAATTGTCACTTATAAGTACATCAAAATAAAAAAACAAAGACTATTATTTGTAGTTTGACAAAGATTAGTGAGGTTATTCCTAGTTACAACTGGCCCTTCGAGGACAGGCCTGATTCCAATGTGGCCCTTTGTCAAAATGAGCTTGACACCCCATTTAGATTCTAAATGTAGGTGGTTTCTTGACCTTAACACTATATTACAGGATATATCAAATTTACAATTCATTTAATTTGAAACACAAAAATTCTCGCCCACTACTAAAACTATTTCAGACTATAAGCCACATTCACGCTTCACTCTACTCAGCCACACTTTACTCACACATTACTTTCATGAATTGTATTTTTAAGAGCCAGGCGTGCAAGTGTTTTAAACTCAGTGCACTTAATAATCTCTGTTGGCATTGCGTTCCATTGACTCATTGAGACAAAGGAAAAGGCAGATCTAGCGAAAGAAGTTTTATGTTTTATGAGACTACATTCTCCTCTTGAGGTCGAGCGTGTTTGAGTGGCTTGAGTTATTTTATCCGAACACAAAGCCACAAATATTGGCAATGGAGGTGCAGCTATTCCATGAACAATTTTAAAAAGCAGGCAAACGTTTGCATTATATATAAGATTTTCTAAGTTTAAGAATTCGTATTTAGCAAGAATAGAGCAATGATGATACTGCCTTGTTTTTTTAACATGACTTTTTAACGTTTGTTTATATGCTGAATCAAGAGGTTTTAGAGCTGTGTTAGAGCCTGTGATCAACTCCATATGCAGGACATAAAGTGTGACAAAATCATTGAGTTTAAATATAGATGGGATGCTTCATAAGTAAGAGATTCTCTTATGCATCTAAAATTTGCCAAATGGAACTTTAAGTTATTTCTTAATTTTTTGGCATATTTTGTAAAGGTTAAAGTTTGATCTAATGTAACTCCTAGATAGGTAAAGTCATCAACATTCTTTATTGGTTTACCATCAATACAAATATTAAAGGAGTTTACCCGTTTACCCCTATTTGTAAAGAACATCGCCACGGTTTTGTCTGTATTTAACGCAAGGCAGTTTTGACAGGCTTTGGCCTGGGACTTGTCTCTCTTTGACTTGGACTTGTCTCTCTTTGACTCGGACTTGTCTCTCTTGGACTTGTCTCTCTTTGACTCTGGACTTGTCTCTCTTTGACCTGGACTTGTCTCTCTTTGACTCTGGACTTGTCTCTCTTTGACCTGGACTTGTCTCTCTTTGACTTGGACTTGTCTCTCTTTGACTTTGACTTGTCTCTCTTGGACTTGTCTCTCTCTGACTTGGAAGACTTGACTCAGACTTTTTGCGCCAGGCCATCAGACTTCTTTTTGTCTCCCCCTGAACACCGGTGAGACTAAAGTGACAGTTGTGGACATGAGTCACACCAGCAGCCAAGGATCTACCGCCGGTCATACAAAGAACTGTCCCAACACCTTCTCGGACTGTAGAACTGGTCCCCCCTCACCTGTCCCTGTCCCTGTCCACCCTTTAACCGCTGTGCTCATAAAGTTCTTTCTATTTTTTAAAGTTCCAGACTAACCCGCTTCGCGCCGACAGTGACGGACTAAAAACAGTGGAGTATTTTCTCAAGTGTTTGTCGTGAGATTTCTGACAGAACATTCCAGATCCATGTTGCAGTGCTGTACATTTCATCTCACCCGACAAGTAATAAAGTCTATTTTCTATCCACCTGTCTGAGTTCTTTTTGTCAGAGGAAGAGCGCAAACTACCACTGAGTCAGAACAGGATTTGAACCCACAACCTCAGGACAGCTCAGATCTAAAATCCTACTCTTAACATTTATAGTCCTATTTCACATTTGAGCTTTGAAATGTCTGGGCTCACACTGTATACAATACTCTGGTGCAGGCACCTGAGCCTTTATGAAACTTGAAAAGTCCAAGTGTCACTCACATGGCAAACAGTCCAGTCTGGTGTCGCCGCCGGAGCTTGCTGTGGTCTTTTTTGTAAAGTTGAGGAAATGAAACAACGTTTACATGGCAAGTTATTGCGTGAGCCTCAGTGACTTCGCAGTCTCGTGAGGTCGGCAGCAGAGCCTGTAGCTGCAATAGGATTGTAGACGTCCGGAGCTGATGTGAGTCACCCACCGTAGCTAGACTGCTCCGGTGACTGCACTGGAGCTGGACTGGAGGCAGTGTGAGCCCCGGGTCAGTATGTCCATCCATGGAAGTGGATCTCTCTTTCACTGTGGTTCTCCTCCAGGTTTTTCTTTTTCATGTGTAAGGACAGAAGGAGGGACTAAGGGCAGAAGGAGGGACTAAGGACAGAAGGAAGGTCTAAGGACAGAAGGAGGGTCTAAGGTCAGAAGGAGGGTCTAAGGACAGAAGGAGGGTCTAAGGACAGAAGGAAGGTCTAAGGACAGAAGGAGGGTCTAAGGACAGAAGGAGGGTCTAAGGACAGAAGGAGGGACTAAGGACAGAAGGAAGGTCTAAGGACAGAAGGAAGGTCTAAGGACAGAAGGAGAGTCTAAGGACAGAAGGAGGGACTAAGGACAGAAGGAGGGTCTAAGGACAGAAGGAGGGACTAAGGACAGAAGGAGGGACTAAGGACAGAAGGAAGGTCTAAGGACAGAAGGAGGTCTAAGGACAGAAGGAGAGTCTAAGGACAGAAGGAGGGTCTAAGGACAGAAGGAGGGTCTAAGGACAGAAGGAGGGTCTAAGGACAGAAGGAGGGTCTAAGGACAGAAGGAGGGTCTAAGGACAGAAGGAGGGACTAAGGACAGAAGGAGGGTCTAAGGACAGAAGGAAGGTCTAAGGACAGAAGGAGGGTCTAAGGACAGAAGAAAGGTCTAAGGACAGAAGGAGGGACTAAAGACAAAAGGAGGGACTAAGGACAGGAGATGTACAATGACAATTATTGATCTGCTTGCTTGTTTGCTGTCATAATCTGCTTCGATTACAATATGCAGTATTTCTTGTATTATCAGTTGCACGTTTTATGACAGAAAACACCCGGAGCCTGTAGTGCCACCTGCTGGTCTCAAGTATCCTGATAAGTGTAACAAAACAGAAAGATTTATCGTCATTGTCACAACGGAATTATGTTTGGAGTGAGCCCCCGGGCCGCGGCACCTTTTGAGCGCCGCCACTCGCTTTTCCGAACATGAAACACAAAGAAACATACAAAAAAACATACATAGGGTGAAGCAGAAACTATAGAAACAAGAAAAGTTCCACAATGCAGCTTTAAATGACAAACACAGACAGGTTTGAATGTAAAGCATTAGCAGGTCATTTATTGATGTACAATTGTATTTATGTTACAGTTTCTGATCATACATCTCATAGAACATCATCTAAAACAAAAACATTTAAAACCATTCGAGCGTCCATAATTTAATCATCTCAGGAACTAAAAAAAAAAAAACTCTAAAGGTTAAAAGATTGATATAAAAAATATGACAAAGAAAAGAATGATCACAGGTTCAGGTTTGGTTTGGCTTGACACAGATCGAGGCACTGCGCTGTCAATCATTCACACACACACACACAGAGTCACGTGCTTTTCTACAGTCAGTGGTTGTAGTGGGTAAACACAGCGCCCCCTCTGTGCAGGCCAGACGGGGGTACTGCAGTTTGAGTGGAAGCTGTTCTGTCACTGACGAGAGGAAAAGAAAACTACCATTATTACACAGTTCTGCATTGATTTTGGAAGATTTTTTGTGATTGTAAACATTTAGTCAAATATTTTAATAGGTTGCATTCACATAACATTTTCAGGTAATTAAATATAATACTGTATGTTAAGTCAGTGGTTCTGAAAAGCAAAACGGGCACAAATATGACAAAAACAAATTCAAAATCATGCAAAAAATTATAATGTGTTTTTGAATTGATCATTGTGAGTTTGGGTTTGTGTTTCTGAATTTGAGTTTTTGAAAAACAACCAAATGTATCTAGTTTAAATGCCTTTTTTTGTGTTGGGTCTAGTTTAATCGTGCACCATTTTTTTCCAAGAAGGAAAAACGTAACTTTTTTCTTAAAAACTTGCCATGGGCCTGAACACAAAAGATTGAGGGCCGCATCTTTGTTGTAGAATGTGATGATGTCACAAGGTGGGTTTGAGGTGGTTTCATTGTACTTCACCATGAAATATTTACTTCAGTTTTTTAAATAAATATTTATATATAAAATAATTATTTGTTTTCCATTTTTTAAATAACCATTGTTATTCTTGTTGCTTCTGTTTTAGAAATCTCTATAAATATGTGTGTGTGTTCTTGTTTATGTATAAAAGTGAGGACCAAAATTCGCATTTTAATATCAAAGTGAGGACATTTTATCTTGTCCTCACTTTCTGAAGAGCCTGTTTTGGCGTGTTTGAGGGTCAAGATGTGGTTTTAAGATTAGGGTTACAATTGGGTTAAGGTTAGGTTTAGGGTAAGGGTTAGGGTCAGGGGGTTAGTTTGGATGGTTAAGGTTAGGGTAAGGGCTGGGTAATACATTATGTCAATGAATGTAGTCACTATTATGCTTGAACAAGAATGTGTGTGTGTGTCTCACTAAAAATACATTCACATGTTGAAAAATATCAATAACAGTATCAGCAAATATCGGAAAAAAATGAGGGAAGTGCCGATCCGATACTGGGATCGGACATCGGTGCTGATCCAGGAAATATTACTGGACCGAGTATCGGCTTCATAATATCGGTTCATAGTTGTGCCTTTAAATAGGCATAATGAAACCAATTTACTGGCTGGTGTTGATCTGGAATGTGACATATTATTAGACATTTTATTCACATTAAGTTGTGGCTTGTACTATAAATACCAGCTACATGGCACTAGATGACAAAGAAATGGAAGCTGTTTCGGTCCTTACACTGGTATCGGTTGATATCGGGTATTTAAAGACAAAGTATCAGGATTGGTATCGGAACTGAAAAAGCTGTATCGGTGCATCTCTAATTTTATTTGGTCATTAAATATTTACTCACGATCATTTTTAATATAATAATTGTAGCTCTTTCTGCACTAAAATACATTCAACATGTGAAAAAACTGAATTATTAGCATATGTTTAAACATTTTTAAATTTAGTTTGTAACAAGAGGTTAAACAAAAAAAAACAAAAAAACTTAAACTGAACCGTGGCCATTTTAGAACCAAATTCTGTTTTTGAACCTCTTCACGTTATTCACCTTTATTCTGCCCCACCCACTTTCCCTGGCACTTCCTGTTTAGCTCTGTTCAAAATGTAAAGAAAGAGAAATGATTATTTTGATTTTGATTATGATTCTAACTTCCTACATCAGTCACACGTTTTCTCACTTACCTAATCCTTACCGAGCCTCTGAATCGTTCATCACAGTGTGTTTGAAGCTTTGTTCGCCGCTGCTAGGAGCGAGACGGCAGTTAGCCACGATGCTAACAACAATCACAGATGAACTTAAGAGTAGATTTTAGTCAACAAACAGAACTGTCACGTCCCCTTTTGTATTATTTGTAAGTGTACAGTTAATATTATGTCTTTATATTGATATTTATGAATGTATCTTACAAAAGTTTGCCAATAGAAATCCCAAAACGGCACATTTATTTATTTATCGCCATTTTAAGCTAGCAGTTAGCAGCCGGAACTAGCTTAATCAGGCATTTACGGCTTTAAACAGTAATAATCTCGTTTTACAATCATTTACTTTGTTTGAAATCTGTGAGGGAACAGTTTAGTTTCGTCTGTGTTTAATCAAAATTTTAATACGAATAAAACAATGTAAAAAAAGTAAAGCTAACGGTACGAATCGGGTCTTCTGGTACGAAAGGGGACGTGGCAAGGACTGTGCGGACTCATTTTCACCTTAAGAGATACATTAACTAGATCTAAGCTGAGGAAATTGATCTTAAGTTATTTTATTATTATTATTATTAGCTAAAATAAACCCTACATCTGAAATCTACAGGCTAAACGCAGCTTAACAGGAAGTGCACCGCCAATAAAGGTGGGAATCGCTAAACCGTGATATTTTGTGGCGATAATCGTAACAGGAGCTGGATGTAGAAAGTGTTTTCCTCGTCGTCAGCGCCAGAACTCTTCCTGTTCAGACACACACATGGCACAGAGAGACAGGAACGTTTGGAGACAGTCTTTGCAGTTTGTGTCCCAGTCCAAATGTGCAAACTATAGCCCCTCCCACTTTAGAGACTCAGCGTAAGCCCCTCCCACTTTAGAGACTCGCAGCAGAAGCCCCTCCCCCTCAGTCATTCCCCAGTTTGAGTCATGTTAACTCCTTGCTTGACTATATTTTCATTATTTAAAAAGATTCTCCATGACGTCAGCATCGATTTGTCCACTCAATACTGTGCTGATCGCAAACACCTGCACGGCTGCTCTTTAGTCTCAGACCCTCCCTTCGCCCTCTCCTCATGCTTTCCTACCAGTTTGCAGCGTTTGTGTGTTGGAGTTTCAGTGTTAATACCTACTTCCTGGTTTGAGGTAAGAAAATGCTAGAATGTCAGATCCGGAAAGGACGGTGATTTAGTTTAAGGTAATGGGTAAGTTTAGGGAAAGGGTTTGGGTAAAGGTTAGGGTAAAAAATATAACAGTTTAGGCAAGTTTAACAACCGTAAGTAAACTCATTACCATGGCAACCACCTCGCTTCTGTAACTTTCGGACCTGACTATCAAGCACCATAGACATTAAATTAGTAGACGCGCTATCAGCATCTCTGCTCTGTTGCTACAACTCGAACAGAGCGACTCCATATTCCTCCGGTAGAGGTGATGACGCAAATCAATTGAACCCAATGGCAGAAGTTGTACTTTTATGGATAAAATGCACTAAAACAAGCGATTTTAGCAAAAACCATGAGCAAAACGAACTGATTTGTGTCTTATGAAGCTTTTTTAAACAACAAGTTTGAGGAATTGTATTTCTTAAACTACAATATTATTGGAAATGCTCCATCAGTTGCCGATGTGACAGACACGCTTCCACAGAGAAGTGAAGCTATAACTGTGTTTGGTGTTATTTATGTCATTTGTCTGCTTTTCTCACTAGTAACAGGTAAAAACGGACGTTTGTGTCACTAGAGTCTTAAAAGATGCATAAGTTTACTAGCCGTTAGCAGTTTTATACACAATTTTTATCGACAATAAAATACTAAAAGGTTTCTAAACTCAAAAATAATTTGTAAAAAGGCTAAATGTGGTTGGTAGGTTTGTACCAGCTGACACTCTCTGGATCTTTCATAACTTGCGTTTTTTGCGGGCTAATGCTAACAACTATAGGAAAATAAACAGTGGAACGCTCCGGACTAGCTTAAATGTTACCGGACTAGCTCAGATGCTAAGTGCATGTTCAGAGTTTCTCATTGGAGGTAAATTCTTCACCAGAGAAAAGAGATGTGTTTTTAAAAAAGTGCTGTTTATGTCTCCAAGCTAATGCTAATGCTAAGCTACATTTAGCTTAATTTTTATTGTGAAAACGGAACTAAACTAGCTCTTCACAAAGATAATCGGGCTGGCATTTAATGTATTTGTTTTGTATCCAACTTTCCCCTGATCTGGGTCAGTTGAACTCTAATTTGAGTTCTTCCACATTATCCATCTGGAACTTTCCCCGCTGAAAACATTGCCAAAAAGGTGGTACATTTAATAAAATACTTGGTGCTGATTGGGTGACTTCAACTAGTGCTCGTCTACCTTAGTTTGTACTTAACCAATCACAGCAATGAATCGTAATGACGTAACCAACAAGTGTCACTTTTCTTTCAAAAACGTAAAAGTATTTCTGCTAAAACAGAATCAAACGCAGCAGAAACACGTGTAGCCGCTAGAGCTGCCATCTTTGTTTTGTTTGATTCAGGCGCTGCTTGCTGTCGTCTTTGCTAACAACTGGGAAAATAAAACAACAGGTTTGGACTGCAAACCAATCGGCTCATTGAGGGCCAGATGGATTTTCTGTCTGTGAATTCACATACTGTATACCGCGAGAGAATCTATCCAGCTGTACATATTAACTTTCCCCAAATATTTAAAATGATTTACTTGTTAGCATTGAAGCTCTGAACTCGCTGCAGTGATTATTGAGACGAAATCCATATTGATTAAAGTGCCCATGACAGGTTGAACTACTCATTTCACTAAAACAAAGTCCAGATCATTATTAAGCTAAACATTTAGCAAATTTTATTGCAGCTTAGCCATGTTTTAGGATCAAAAATGTACTTCTTGTTCATAAATGATGACATCATGCTAGGTAGTTGCCTAGCGACCATGTATTAAAATGGGCCAAAAATCCACTAATGCAAAAGACCTGCTTTTCTTATGACATAAAAATACACTAAAATGCACTCATTTTGTTAAATTTAAGTTTACAGGCTCATGTGTTTGTTTGTTTTATTTCCACATCTCCCAGAGTGATGTCATTAGTTGAGAACTCTGCTCTCCTTTTTATTATTTTCAACTTTTTATTTTTCAAACTTTTCTTCACAAACTTGTTCTTGATTCTTGTAAAACTGTCATTTATGTTAGCATCTATCAAAAACAAGTCAAAATGGGAAAATTGCAAAAACTTGTCACAGGAACTTTAAAGAAATGAATGGAATGAAACGGAACTATCCACAGGTTTTAGGCTAACTAGAACTAGCTTAGCCGCAGCACAGTGAAAGGGTTAATGCTAGAATGTCAGGTTCGTAGGGTTGTTGGTAAAGTTTAGGAGAATAAGAAAGCTTAGAAGAAAAGGGCTTGGGCAAAAGTTAAAATAAAAAATATAACAGTTTAGACAAGTTTAGCAACATAACTGAACTCATTACCATGGCAACCAGCTCCCTTCCATCCCTCCTGACCTGACTATCCCTGTGAAAAGGGCCTATATCGCACTAGATGTAGTACAGACCAGTGTTTGAAATGTGACTCAAACTGGGGAATGACACGCCCCCTTCGGAGCCTCAAAGCTTTAGCCCCTCCCCCTTGCACAAGCCCCTCCTCTCACAGGTCTCCCGGGTTGACCATGGTGAAGTCCGAGTCTTTGCTGTTGGTGGATCCCTCGTCCGGGCTGGAGGATCCCGAGGGACTCCCGGCGGCGGTCAGGGGGTCGTGGAAGGTCCCGGCCGAGCCCTCTGGTTCCAGGCGCACCAGGCCCGCCCCCTCCGGATGGCCCTCCCCCCTGGAGCTCCCGTCCTGCGAGACCAGGATGTAGTCGCCCCAGTTCCTCCCGCCGCCGTCCGAGCCCAGGGAGGACGCCACCTGGAGGGCACAGAGGGGAGGGCAGAGTGAGAGCCGGGCTAAACACGACCTTTCACTACATCGACATGGGAGGGTTTGGTCATAATCATCATTTCAGTAAGTAAGTAAATAAGTAAGTGAGTGAACTTTATATATATTTTGCCCTTTTAATAGATACAAATTACAAAGTACTTTACACACACACAAAAAAAAAAGAAACAGGATAAAAGACAGGAAAAAACAAATGATGCGACCACCCAATCAATTGAAATAAGTGAGCGTTCAGCTGTTTCCTTAAGAGTCTACTAGTGCTGGGCCAAACACACGCCACACTGGAAGTGGCGTGTGTACCTAGCCGTGTCACTGTCAACATGTGTGCCACTTAAAGAAATGTCACGTGAACACACCCACTGTCATGTTGTGTCACATGGTGTCAACGCTGGAGCGAGCGTTTCTAGCATCCTCGTTTGATTTTGACCTGTAAAGCTGTTTCTGAGCATGAGGGAAGATAACTCTGTGCTGCACTGTGCGGGGAAAAAATGATTACATGTTTAAATGTGTCATCAGTGTGCAGCTAGACGGAGCTTTAAGCAACTAAATAATTAATAACAAGCAAACATTTAACAGCAAAAGGCTGAAAGTCATAATATTTTTGCTCACAAATTGAGCAAACGTATTGATTCATTTGCACATAGATTACATCATCTCGTGTGTGTTGCACTGCGCAAAAGGTCGCAGGATCAAATCTCATGTCAATAAACTGTACTTTTTTTTCTATTTCTCTTATTTTATTTTTGCGTATAGAGGCAAAAAATCCAGAGTTTATGTGCTTCTATAAAGAGAAACGTTTCATATGTGTACGCAAAGTAAATAAAAAGGTGTCTTGTGTTAGTAGTGGCGTCTCACCAGCTGTAACTTAACCGCATTTCACTGATTGAGCCCAGTGACTGGTTTACCCTGACAGCAGTGCATATATGAAACCACTTGATGGAGCTATAGAATGCACAGGGTCTATACAGTGGGTCGACCCAGTTTGGGAAATAGTTACATCCATCACTAGAGTGCACTAAATCAACCTGGCAGAGAATAGAACTATAACTTATCTGACCAAAAGGCACCAGATACAACAGAAATAAAATGGGCCCAAGTACAGATCCTTGTGGAGCTCCACAAAACAGACTGGATATATCAGACATTACATTGTTTATGGCAAAGTACGGTCATTTATGTAAGATGAGAACCACTGGAGGACAGACCCAGTTTCAAGTTTCAAATAGAATCTTGTGAGCAGTTTTCCAATATCTGTTAAAGTAGACTTATGGTATAAAGTCTATTTTTTAAGTTTTTAACATTCTTTCAACTGCTTCCTCTCATTATTAGTTTACTCTAAGTTTTAATAAGAATGAAGCATGTATGGTTTTAAATCTGCTGCTTTTTACAGTAAAATGTTACAATGAAGAGGCGGGGCTTATCACAATAAAGAGGCGGGGCTTAAACCAAACCACTGGATTGGAGAATCTCTACTTCTAAATAAAGAATAGGAGCAACATTTTCCTAGACAAGAAGTGTTTTGTCCATTGACGTGTGTTTCCCTGGAGACTGAAGAGCATATTTAGGTCATTTTGTGGCTGGAGCAGACAGAAGATCTAAAACACATCAGATCTTATTTTGGAAACACGGGTTGTGGGTTAAAAAAGGATCTCTCCTGGACGATCTCCGTGTCCTGAAATATTAAAGAAGTAAACACAGAACAGAGGGTTGAGAGGTCCCGGATTACTTAAAGATGCACTGCGTAATTTTTCTGGTGAAGTTTTCCTGTTTCTATGCTTAACATTAAATGCAAGAATAACTTTTGGGAGGAGAGAGCCAATAAGAAGAGGTACAGAAATAAGAAAAAAAAAGTCATGAGGTTTCATATTTCTGTAAAAGACCAGACCGAGCCGAAACCAGGACCACGGGCCATTGTGAACAAACCAAGACCATTTTTGTCCAAATGTGGTCTAGAGTAAGACAAGACCAAGACCAAATATGACTACATTACTTCAACCTCCACCTTGTCGTTTTGTCTGAATGTTAAGTGATTGTTTCTGGAAGGATGTCTATGGAAGAAATAAACGACTAAGTTTTGCTTGATGAAAAGTGTGCACATGGCTGTTGTCACTTGGCCCCACATCAGAGACAGAAATGCACCTCAGAGCTGACCTACATCTGATCCCAGAACCCATATTCCTCCAGAGAACTAGGGCTGGGCGATATGGCAAAAAATTAATATCACGTTTTTTTTGGAGCCAGATTACGATTTCCATTTGATCACGATTCTTGTAGACTTGCTTTTTAGGTAAATCTGCTTTTCCAGAAGGTTCCTCCCCTGTTAGTAACTAAATCTAGCTGTCCAGGGCTGACCAATGTTGCCAGATTTTTAGAGAGAAACAAGCGACCATGCCTTTGAAAAGAATTCCCAGAACAAGTGATCTCAGCTCTGCAACTAACGTTCTTCAAAAAAAAATAAAATTAATTAGAATATTGTGTCACTGCAAAACAAGTTTTTAACAATTTCTAACATTGAAAATGACTTTTAGACATGAAAATATGCTATAAATCTATGTTTCAGACAGGACATGGACAGTTTTTTGTAAATCTAACCTGAAAAACTTGCAAAATGTCACCTCTTTTATGACTTGAAAGTTCAGTTCATAAAAGCACAACTTTCCAAATGATTGATTATTGATCATTATAGTGAAGCAGACCTGGCAACTCTGAGGCTAAGAGAGGTAGGTTGGGAAAATAGCAATCAGATGCACGATTTGACGATTGCACCAAAAAAGCAGATTGTCACAACACTGAGCTCACGATACGATTTTTATCACAGTATTTCCCAGCCCTACAGAGAACAAAACGGTCTCTCTGAATAATGTTAACTTGCCTTGTATTGCAAACTTGTAATCCGCTTAGAACAGGGGTCACCAACCGGTCGATCGCGTTCACTAGTCGATCTTTAAGGCAGTGGGTGTCGATCCTAAAGCCCCGCCTGTTTATACGAACTTTAAGCCACACGCGAACTGCACGCACGATGTATACGGTCGGACTACACGCAAATTACACACGCAAAGTCTACAGTCGGAATACAAGCGTAATTTACAAGTGCAAGATACGGCCACAGGAATTCTCCACTGTCGGCTCACTGGAGCACACACTGTCCGCACAAAGCAAGCCGACAGCGCGGCTCCTGAACACACGCGCTCAAAAGAGGGAGCGCAGAGAGAGGAGCAGGAGGAAAGAGAGAGGAGCAGGTGGAGGAGACAGGTAGTGCCGCAGAATCCTACCTGCTCACGATGTGTTGTCCAATACAGAAGTTTGTTTGTTGTTGATGTGAGCCAAAGGAAAGCTAACTTTCTCCAGCCCCTCCCCTCACTGTTACCACTCATGATACAGTGGTTGGAAGCGCTACAAGTGAGGTGATGACAGCTTCAACTCATCACAACTTTTTTTGCAGCCACAAAAATGTATTTTTAAATATAACCTAGAGCTGTGCAATATATCGAATTTTAGATAAAATCGTGAATGTTGTTTTGAAGATATGCAAAAATTGTATATTGAGTATATCGTGCAGTATAAACACGCTACAAAAGAGCAAATTTACAATAAAAGTTAAATAAATGATGCTATCAACTTTCTAATAGACAGAATTTGTACATTAAGTCATTCTGAGCGCTTCACAAAACAGCAAAATGATGATACAATGGGAGATTTATGCACTTGTAATTAAATAATTGTTTGGTATTCAAGCAAACTGGTAAAACTGGTATTTAAAGTTTTGAGTAGATTTTTAGTGGTTTGAACTAAGATAAACAAACAAGCAAAACATGTTGTTTTACATGAAATAAGAAAAATACACACTAACTTGAATAACTTGTTTTTGAATCAAGGGATACAATTTTTTTTATTTAGGAAAGCCAATTCATGCTGAAATCATGATAAACACTAAAGTCAGTCAGTTTTAAGCTCATTGGATTATTTAAGATGATCGTTTTTAGAATGTTGTCACAAATTTGAAGACAGGTTTTAACACATTTATGTTGGACTAACAAAATATCGCCCGAATATCATTATCGAGGTGCTCCAAAAAATTATCGGGCTGTGCTCAGACTAAAACCACTGACCACTGCCTCAGAACAGAAGGTGTGTGTTAGTGGCTGTACCTGCTGCTCTGTGGGGCTGAGTATCTCCTCCTCTCTCTCCTCTGTGCTCATGCTGCCCTCCGGGTCCGAGTCCTGCTGTGGGCGTGGCTGTGGGCGTGTCTGTTTCTGGTTGCCGTGGTGACTGTTGGCGTGGAGGGCGGTCTCTGCGGTGGAAGTGTAGTGGTCGTCGGCGATGGTGATCTCCTCGTTCTCCTCGGCCTCCAGCAGGCTCTGGTTAAAGCGCAGCGCCCCCTTCAGGATGTCTTTGATCTGGCAGAGTCAGGGTCAAAGGTCATTAGGTTCATCGATGTGTCCACTCAAACACAGCCAGACGGACACAGTGATCTGACTTTGTCACAATCTGCTGCTTATGCAAAGTACAAGATACGGCTTATACATTCATAAATACACCACCTTTAACTGCTAGAAAAACTGTAAAGACTATTTACAGGTTATTTAACGTTACTTCTGCTTAGCCTAAAGGTTAGCATTAGCCACATGTTTCCATACGAGTTGATTCGGTTGGAACACTTTGAACTGGAGCTGGTAAAACTAGCTCATCCATAAACATGGCAACTTTAGAATCAAAATTCAGTTTTTGAGTTTATATAAACTCACTTTATATGAAGTGAATCGAAACATTCTCGTCACATTAAGAGTATATTTGGAGTTTATTTTCATAAAACTAGTCACAAACATGAGAAAAAGTGACATGTTAGTTCATAAGAATGAAAGAATCATTATGACTGTAATCTCTGTTTCCAAGTTCATTATTATCAATGTTAACTCTGAAAACCAACTCTACAAGTCAAAACTATTTCAAGAGACAGCTGTCGGGATTAATGAAGCATCTAATGTGTCCAGTTTACAAGTTTAGTCAATGTAAACCTGAGGCGTCCAGTGAATTTGCGAGGTGAACTTGTGTTCAGCACGGCAACATTTGCTTTTATAGGCGTCTCCTGATGCTGTGTCCAAGTAGATACTCCAACTGCCGAACACTTTGGCCTCATCAGGTAACATTGCCTGAGTTTGGGCTCTGCTGAACTTTCAAGCACTGAATGCAGCGTCCACCAATCAGACGCTACTCTCCTGTGACGTAGTGAGATGCTGTTCTGCTCTCACATCAAGAGGAAAAAGAATGGTTTACTTGAGTCTAACTTCAATTTATTTGCTTTACTTATTAAATTTCTTGTTTTGGGACTTTTTTAAAGGCTTGGTCGCTTGTTGCTCTGAAAATCTGGCAACTTTGACATGTCAAAACAAACAATACGGGATGATACATGATCTGGACTGACAACGAGCTCAGATGGATTGAATAAAAATGCTCATTGTGATGCTTAAACCACTGCTGTATGACATGACACTGGAGGAGGACAGAGACAGGCTTAAACACAACTGTCTGGAGGAGGAGAAAGTTGTGTTTTATAAATGCAACAAGCAATGTGATCTGTCTACGTGCAAAACAAAGAATTTAGCAAAAAGGTGACTGACATCTCCATAGCAACAGCAGACTGACCTGTTTGAGACCAGCCAGAGACACCAGCACCTCGTCCTCCTTCTCCAGGTGCTCCTGCAGAATCACGTCCTGGATTTTACCTACACACACACATATACACACACAGAGTCAGAACGCCTAAAGCCACACACTAACGAGCAGAGGAGCAGGACGAGAACAGGATCGTGTGACGTTTAATCATTAAGATGCACCGTCTTTTATCAAACACGTGTCACACTGTACAGAAGAGCAGCTCACATGTTCACTTCTCCTGTCAGCTCAGCTCGTTACAAAGAAACTCGCTCCGGTTCAAAATGTCTTCACTTACAGGAGAGCATTGTTAGGCCTGTGTACGCGGACAAATGCAGGAGCGTGATTAGAACCTACAGGTAAGAGACGTATGAAGCCAGATGGAGGGTAAAAGGCAGAATGACCTATTACTAAAATTGGGCCTCATTCATGAACATTTTCTTTCAAAATGTGCGTAACTTCCATTTTAAGAAGATGCTGAGAGACCTCTATGTCAGAGCTTAAGCAGCACAATTCACTGTGTAACTTTTTGACCCAAAAGAAGCATGTCTTTGTTACAGTAAATAAATAATAAAAATCGGTGTTTTTACAAAATACACAAAACTTTGGCCCTGAGGAGGGCCTGTTCATGTTTGTTTCCACAGAAAAGCAGTTCCTATGGCTGATTTTTTTTTTCACATGTGATGTGCAAACACAATTTAGATTTTAAATCTGATGACTTCCTCTCCTAAATCTTTCAAACACATGGTAAATATCGACATGTACTCATGTATAAAACTTCTTTTATAAACCACAAAGTGAAACTGGACAGGACCACCCAAGCTCAGCCAATCAGAGCACAGCATTCAGCTCCTGTTTAGAACTAAACTTTTTAAAATTCAAGTCGAAACAGTGGTCTCATTTCTTTTACAAAGTACTGCATTAATCATAGACTTTTCACTGAAAAAGTTTACAAAACCACAACAAAAAAGTTACCTACATGTTTATTTACATAAAAAAATGAATATACTTTTGCTAAGAAACACCTTCTAAGCTATTACAGCGGCATGAAAAAGTATGTGAACCTTTTGCAATTTCTTACATTTCTGCTTAAAATCACCATCAAATGTGATCTGATCTTTGTCAAAATCACACAGATTAAAAAACAGTGTCTGCTTTAACTAAAACCACCCAAACATTTATAGGTTTTCATATTATTAATGAGGATAACAGGCAAACAATGACAGAAGGAGAAAAAAAGTAAGTGAACCCTTACATTTAATATTATGTTTTAATCCTGTTATTCTTGTAGCACTTTGGTCAACTCTGTTGTTTTTAAAGTGCTTTATAAATAAAGTTACAGTTACAGTTACAGTTACAGTAATATCTGGTTACACCCCTTTGGCAGCAATAACTTCTACCAGACGCTTCCTGTAGTTGCAGATCAGTCTGGCACACCAATCTGATCAATTTTGGACCATTCTTCTTAAAAATTGCTGCAGTTCAGTCACATTCTGGGATGTTGTGCATAAATTGCTGTTTTGAGGTCATGCCACAGCATCTCAAGTCAGAACTTTGACTTGGCCACTCCAGAATGTGTATTTGGTTCTTCTGAAACAATTCTCAAGTTGATTTACTATTGTGTTTTGGATCATTGTCTTGTTGCAGCTTCCATTCTCTTTTAAGCTTCGACTGTCTGACAGACAGCCTCAACTTTTCTTGTAAAACATTTGATAAACTTTTGAATTCATTTTTCCACTAATGATTACAAGTTGTCCAGGCCCTGAGGCAGCAAAACAGGCCTAAACTATAATTTTCCCTCCACCAGGCTTCACGGTGGGGATGGGGCGTTGATGTTGGTGAGCTGTTTAATTTTTCCTCTAAACATGACATTGTGAGTTTCTCCCAAATAATTCAATTTTAGTTTCATCAGTCCACAAAATATTTTGCCAGAAGTTTTGTGGAGTCTCTAGGTGACTTTTTGTGAACTTTAATTGTGCAGCAATGTTTTTTTAGACAGTAGTGGCTTCCTCTGTGGAGTCCTCTGATGAGCACAATTCTAGACTGTTGTTTTACATGTGGTCAGTGTAAACACAGAGATATTGGACTGTGCCAGTACGTTATGTAAGTCTTTAGCAGACACTCTAGGGTTCTTTTTGACTTCTCTGAGTATTTTGCGCTGAACTTTGGGCGTTATTTTTGTTGAAAGGCCACTCCTCAGGAAAGAAGAAACAGTGCCAAGCTCTCTCCATTTGTACATAATTTCTCTAACTGTAGACTAATGAACATCCAGACTTTTAGAGATGGTTTTGTAACCTTTTCCAGCTTTATACAAATCTACAATTCTAGATTGCAGGTCTTCAGACAGCTGCTTTGAGCAAGCCATGGTGAACAACAGACATTGCTTCTCATCAAGACACAGTGCTTACCAGGAGTGTCTTTTATAGTGGGCAGGGCAGCTTTAAGTCATTCCTCAGTGATTGGACACACTCGGACTTAAATTGTTTGGTAAAATTCGGAAATAATTGCTCTTAAAGTCTTCTTAGGCAGAAGGTTCACTTACTTTTTCTTTCCCCCTTTGTCAATGTTTGCATGTTATCCTCATTAAAAAATGAAAACCTATAAATGTTTGGGTGGTTTTAGTTAAAGCAGACACTGTTTTTTCATTGGTGTGATTTTGACAAAGATCAGATCACATTTGATGGTGATTTTAAGCAGAAATGTGAGAAATTTCAAAGGTTCACATACTTTTTCATGCCGCTGTATATATGGGCTGACAGGTCACATGACTGTGAACGAGTGAAAGAAAAAGTGAAAGAAAGAGAGAGAGAAAGTGAGAAAGAAAGTAAGAAAGAAAGAGAGAAAGAAAGAAAGAAAGAAAGAAAGAAAGAAAGAGAAAGAAAGAAAGAAAGAAAGAAAGAGAGGAAAAAGAGAAAGAAAGAGAGAGAGAGAGAAAGAGGAAAAAAGAAAGAAAGGTGAATGAGGAAATGCAGCAGACTGTACCCTCCTGGGGATAATACAGGGGCTGTGATCGTGTAATGCTTGTGTAGTGGTTGAATGGTGGTCGTGTAGTGGTCATGTAGTAGTTGTGTGGCGGTCGTGTAGTGGTGGTGTAGTGGTGGTGTAGTGGTCGTGTAGTCGTTGTGTAGTAGTTGTGTAGTGGTCGTGTAGTGGTCGTGTAGTGGTCGTGTAGTGGTGGTGTAGTGGTGGTGTAGTGGTGGTGTAGTGGTGGTGTAGTGGTGGTGTAGTGGTCGTGTAGTAGTCGTGTAGTGGTGGTGTAGTGGTGGTGTAGTGGTGGTGTAGTGGTGGTGTAGTGGTGGTGTAGTGGTGGTGTAGTGGTCGTGTAGTGGTCGTGTAGTAGTCGTGTAGTGGTCGTGTAGTGGTGGTGTAGTGGTGGTGTAGTGGTGGTGTAGTGGTCGTGTAGTGATGGTGTATGTGGTCGTGTAGTTGGTCGTGTATGGTCGTGTAGTGGTCGTTGGTAGTGGTCCGTGTAGTGGTGGTAGTGTAGTGGTCGTGTAGTGGTCGTGTAGTGGTGGTGTAGTGGTCGTGTAGGGTGTAGTGTGGTCGTGTAGTGGTCGTGTAGTGGTGGTGTAGTGGTGGTGTAGTGGTGGTGTAGTGGTCGTGTAGTGGTCGTGTAGTGGTGGTGTAGTGGTTGGTGTAGTGGTCGGTGTAGTGGTGGTGGTAGTGGTGGTGTAGTGGTGGTGTAGTGGTCGTGTAGTGGTGGTGTAGTGGTGGTGTAGTGGTGGTGTAGTGGTCGTGTGTAGTGGTCGTGTAGTGGTCGTGTAGTGGTCGTGTAGTGGTGGTGTAGTGGTGGTGTAGTGGTGTGTAGTGGTCGGTGTAGTGGTGGTGTAGTGGTCGTGTATGGTCGTGTAGTGGTGTGTAGTGGTCGTGTAGTGGTCGTGTAGTGGTGTGTAGTGGTCGTGTAGTGGTGGTGTAGTGGTCGTGTAGTGGTCGTGTAGTGGTGGTGTAGTGGTCGTGTAGTGGTCGTGTAGTGGTTGTGTAGTGGTCCGTGTAGTGGTGGTGTAGTGGGGTGGTAGTGGTGTGTAGTGGTGTGTAGTGGTGGTGTAGTGGTCGTGTAGTGTCGTGTAGTGGTCGTGTAGTGATGGTGTGTGGTCGTGTAGTGGTCGTGTAGTGGTTGTGTAGTGATGGTGTAGTGGTCGTGTAGTGTCGTGTAGTAGTTGTGTAGTGTGTGTAGTGGTGTGTAGTGGTCGCGGTGGTATGTAGTGGTTGTGTAGTGGTCGTGTAGTGGTCGTGTAGTGGGTTGTGTAGTGTGCTTGGTGTAAGTGGGTTGGTGGTAGTGGTTGGTGTAGTGGTGGTTAGTGGTGGATGTGTGGTGGTGTGTGGTGGTGTAGTGGTCGTGTAGTGGGGTGTAGTGCGTGTAGTGGTGTGTAGTGGTCGGTAGTGGTCGTGTAGTGGTCTGTAGTGGTCGTGTAGTGGTTGTTTGTAGTGGTGTGTAGTGGTCGTGTATGGTGTGTGTGGTAGTGGTCGTGTAGTGGTCATGTAGTGGTTGTGTATGGTGGTCGTGTAGTGCTGTGTGTAGGGGTCGTGTAGTGCTTGTGTAGGGTCGTGTAGTGGTTGTGTGTGGTAGTGGTGTGTATGGTGGTTGTAGTGTTTGTGTAGTGGTCGTGTAGTGGTTGTGTAGTGGTCGTGTAGTGGTTGTGTAGTGGTTGTGTAGTGGTTGTGTGTGTGGTCGTGTAGTGCTTGTGTAGTGGTCGTGTAGTGCTTGTGTAGTGGTCGTGTAGTGCTTGTGTAGGGTCGTGTAGTGGTTGTGGTGGTTGTGTAGTGGTTGTTGTAGTGGTCGTGTAGTGCTTGTGTAGTGGGTCTGTGTATTGTTGTGGTAGTGGTCGTGTAGTGCTTGTGTAGGGGTCGTGTAGTGGTTGTGTAGTGGTCGTGTAGTGCTTGTGTAGTAGTAGTGTGTGGTTGTGTAGGGGTCGTGTAGTGCTTGTGTAGGGGTCATGTAGTGGTTGAATGGTGGTCGTGTAGTGGTTGTGTAGTAGTCGTGTGTGGTTGGTGTAGGGGTCGTGTAGTGCTTGTGTAGGGGGTCGTGTAGTGCTTGTGTAGGGGTCGTGTAGTGCTTGTGTAGACTCACAGATGTGCGTGTTCATCATGCGGGCGCAGTACTTGCTCATGGCCTCCAGGTCGTTGATTTGACCCTGTAGAAAAGAGACCTGAGCCTCCAGGTCCTCCTCCTACAGCACACACACATACATGCATTCAGAATTAGTGTTAGGAAATGAGAAAATATGAAGAATACAGAGAAATGCTTTCTGTCGGTGTGTGAGCATTTTCCTCTGAACTACAGTGGATATAAATACTCATACTAAAAACACTGACTAGGGCTGGATATGATGGAAGATGGAACTATATTTGTGTGCCATTATATTATATGGACACAACTATTGATCATTATTATTGACTTCACAGCTGTTACTATTAAAGAAGAACTCAACCTATGAAAGCATTTTCTTCTATATCAGACATATATTGGTAAGAGATGGTTTATTACTTGACTAGTTTCGACGGTCACTTTCGTCTTCGTCGCCTAGGTGACAAGTCTTATTGGCTCCTCATTCCAGTCGTGGTCAAACCAGTGGACCCGTAAGGTCTACTAGGCTGACCATGGCCACCCGCCGCCTGGTGGTCTCTGGAGAAGGCTGCTCCACGTACAGGAGAGTTGAAAAGTTCCCACGTCTCGATTATTAATCAGAAAACCAACAAATACAAACGATGGATCAAAGAAGCAATGTAAATCAGAAAGCGAGGACCCAGCACTTTAAATTGAGACGAAGGAGCTTTCCAACTCTCCCGTACGTGGAGCAGCCTTCTCCAGAGACCACCAGGCGGCGGTCAGTGTGACAGACGTGTGGTCAGCCCAGAAGACCTTATGGCTCTGCTGGACTGACCAAGCCTGAGAACAGCAGCTAATAAGACACGTCACCGTGACGACGTGCGTCTGATGTGCCTCTGACGAAAACGGAAGTGACCGTCAGGTAAACCATCTCTTACCGATACTCTTTCATAAATACTTTAAGAAGACATGATGAACATCCTTAACCAAAATATTCAACTTTCTATTAGCCGGTTTAAATTCTCGTGGAATTTTCCAACACAACATGGAGCTGGACATGTGTTGCTAGTTTACAATGGCTACACTCTTGCTAGTCATTATCATAACGACTTGGTCCTCTCCCAAACCCACTTGTCCAGACGTGGATGCTACAGTACTGACCGTGTCTTTGCGTCCCATGCTCTTGCTGTGGGACCGGGAGCGTGTGATGTTGAAGAAGACTCTTTCTTGGAGGCAGACAACGGAGGTGAGGCCGTGTTCAGGTCGCTGCCCCTGGAGGTGTGGAGGGGAGGGGATGCATTGGACTGAGCCTTCCCACTCAGGCTCTCCACGCTCGGGGAGGAGCTGACGGCCTGAGAGCCTGGTCCTGGAGCAGCAGAGGGAACAGGTCAGAGGAAGGTTTGTACAAGAAGATACGAGCAACTTCATGAGAGCCTTTGTTTTAAATCATCACTTTTAGACATTATAATGCAAAACATAAGCTAAAGAGGCATTCGGGGCTGGGGTCACATCTGGTCTCTATGCGGGGTGCCTATTTTTTAAAATTTTTTTCCCTATAACTGCCTAATGTCTTTTAATGAAGGTAAAATTACATCACATAATGAGAATATCACATCAAAACCACAAAAAAACACAAGAAATTGCACAGAGTTTTAAAAAATTTCCTGGGGGAGGGCACCCAGACCCCCCTGTAGAACCCCCACAAAGCCTTGTTATATTGAAAGTGACAGCATGTAACTTTTTGGAGGCGAAAAGTCAACTTCATGATTCAACTGAAAAGTAAAACAATACAAGAGGAGGCCCTTCTATAGGCCAGAAAATAGTCCGTTTTGTGAATATACAAACCTGCTCAAAATAAATACGTTTTTCTATTATTTATTTAGTGCATCTAAAAAACAATAAGTTCTATTTTCTGCATTAAAAGTTACATTATGTGCCTTTAAAATATTTGTCATAAAAAGCTTATGGCTCTAAGGGTCTGTGTTGTGAATTCAAATTAAATATACTTTAAATTCGGCAGTAGTACATTGACTCTTCAAAGATGACAGTTGAAAATGTCGACTCTTGTCCTCTGATCAATTAGCCATCCCTGCACTAGATTCTGTGACCAATCACAGCTCCCTACATTCTCAGTAAACAGCACTTTAGGAAACACTTGACTCACGTAAAATATATTATATAATATATATTGCTTAAAAGAATAGCAAACCTGCATCCAATATAAGTGGTCCAGATTTTATTAATGGAGGCAGGAATAGCCTGGGTTCCAAACCAAGACTAAACGGAGCCGACTATACATTTGGTAAACATCAGAGATAAACCACATGTTTAACAAAACTAGACTAGACTTAAAGGTCTTAACAATTTACACATTACTTACTAAAATGCCATATTTATTAACAAAGAACATCAAATTATCATTCACTTTCAATTCCTACACTTCATTTAAATGTAATCTTTTCCATAATGGTAATGGTAAGTATGTGAGGGCGGGCTCTGTGTGGGCTTGACCAATCACAGTGCCCCATGTGCTAAGACTCACCATTACAGCTTCATTTAAATGTAAATTACACAGAGCAGTTTAATTACTTGAGTGATTATTTATTCAGTGTATAATGGATCATTCTTCACAGCTGCTCGATTTAAATAGGCTGAACAGTTCAAACACACGACATGCAAACAAATATGTGAAGCAACATGCAGACGAACACACAAGTCGTGAAGCAGTGATAATAGTTGAGATTGACTTACAAAAGGTGGGGTAGCAACCTTTTTTAGTTACAAATTAGCAAACTTTGTCTTTTCCACCAAAAGTCTTACGTATTTACAGAACACTGTGATCAAATCAGATCGCTGTGTGCTTTCTCAGAAAAGTCATGTGTTTATAAAATATGCTTTGTGTCTCAAAGCTAATGCTAATGCTATTGCTTCATTTATTTTATTTATTCATACTAAAAAATCTCTACAAACTGAACTAGCTTTTTACAAAAACAATTGGGTTGGCTTTTAATGTTTTTTTTTATTATTAAATTGTCTACGTTCTACTTAGGTTAATATTTTGTTAGCATTTAGCAATGCTAGCGTTCTCTGGTGAAGTATTTCCCTCGACTGTGAGGCTCTGAACTCGCTGCTGTGATTATCTTGATCTCTGTGCTCTACTTTGTGATTTTTAAATACTGATTCACATTAGTGCGCTCGCTGAAAGAGATGAATGGAACAAGAAGCAATTATCCACCGATTTTAGGCTAACTTGAAATAAGCTAGCCCGCAGCGTGAAAAGAGGCCTGTCATTCAGGGCGTTTACATGGAGGCCTAGTCCGATTTAAACCAGTTTTCCAAAGTGCATGTAAACCCAGGCAGACCTATTGAGGAGCTGTAAACCGGTTTTCAGAAACCAGTTGGCGCACGTGGTCCCGACCGATTGTAGTCTGATTTCAGACTCATGTAAACAGACAATCGGTCTGCAGCTGGACAAATGCAACTGAGCATGCTCAGAACCCCTGTCCACAGCACATTCCAACAATAAATTAAGAATTTTAGAACTTGTGCCTCGCACAAAGTGGCAAACGCAGCCACATACTGTATTTAACTACATGTTTAACACTGTTCTAAATGTTTAAAACAGTCCTACATGTTCCAGAAAAAAACTGTGTCATTTAACAAACAGTATTACAAACAGTTAATAAAAATCAACAACATTAACAATGTTAAAGTAGTTCAACAAATTACAGCCTCAATCATGCAGTAGTAGGGGTGTCAAAAAATATCGATTCAGCGATATATCGCGATACTCGATCCCGCGATACTCGAATCGATACTAAAAGTCCGATATCGATTCTTTTGATGACGTCATGCATATTAATGAGGATGCTTTGTAACATTGATTTCAACTGAATTCAATGTCAATAATGGTTCAAAATGTGCATATTCAGCCAGGACAGTAGGGGGCAGCACTGTCTTTAAGAAGACAATCTAATGTTAGCCCTTGGCACACAATTTATTTCATAACATTTAGTTTTTAAGTGTACTTTATTAGTATAGATCTATAAAAACAGAAATAATTATCAATTAATTGCAATATATAATCGTTTGTGTCAGTATCGGGATTAATCGGGATTAATCGAATCGTGAGGTGTGTATCGTGATTCGAATCGAATCGCCAGATTCATGGCAATTCACACCCCTATGCAGTAGTGAGTCTGACACAGCAGGACCAGTCTCTCCAGGGTAATCGGTTTACTCTTGTGCATGTAAACAGGAGCAAAACTGGTCCAACCGGTTTGAGGGGAAAACCAAGTAGAGTCCGGTTTTCTAGCCTAGTCTAATTTCCCTGATCATGTAAACGCACTGATTATAGCGACTGGATGTAAAGACATGCACAGGCAGCACATGCACATTACAGGAGGAGAACACGGACATGCGATTGCCGTGGCAGCAGTAGATTACCTGGAGCGTCGGTGTGGGTCTGGGCTGACAGAGGCACCTGTGAGACCCCGGCCGGAGCAGAGTCTGACGGGCAGGACAGTGGACACGGTTAAAAGTCACTCACACTTTATATGAACTACCAGGTTTTTACTTTTATTCTGGCTGAACACTAAAAACATGTGCATGTGCATGTGAAAAATGACATTGCAACAGGACATTTCTGGTTCAATAAAGGTCAATAAAGGTTCATTAAAACTCAGTCTGACTAAAATATAAAATTCAGAACTATAAGCTAACAGATAAATTGTGAAAACCGTTAACTACTAGGGTTGTCAAAAAAATTGATTCCCCGATACTAATCGATACTAAAATTGGTATCGATACTCTATACTCGTTTGAACAAGTGTCGATATTTTAAGCCCCGCCCCTACCCCTCTTGCCAGCTAAGCCCCGCCCCCTTATTCTCTCATTGGAGATGGAAATTATGAAACTATCAAATACTCTATATAGAGCCTATATACTACATAAACAGCAAAGCCCAGTCTTAATGTAAAGGTTCATGAATCAAGTTAATAATAAACAAAAAATACATTATAATAGTTTTATTTTAATAATATCGAAAAGAAAAACCTAAAAAAAAAAAAATTATTAAAACTAAAAATTCTATCAAAAAAAAAAAAAAATTAAGTTGGCACCGTGGTATCGAAATCGGTATTGAGTTTTTTTTTCAAGTGTCAAGTTTTTTTTCAAGTATCGAATCGAGTTTGAAATTTTAGTATCGTGACAACACTATTAACTACTCTACTGTACTACGGGTGCCGGCAGGGTCATTTCCTGGAGCGGCGCCGTGACGGAAACAAACAAAGCGCTGCCGCGAGCCAGGTCTATGTACATTCATAGAAATTAACGGGGGCGCCCAATTTGCCGCGCGGCAGAGCGTCCTGGTGTGCGCTGGCCTTAACACAGGTTTTCTTAGTTAAAAAGATGTAAATTGTACTTGAATCATACTTTTTCTCCTTGGTGTCAATCTAAGTAATTGTTTCTGTGATTGGTTGATTCAGCGCTCGCAAAGCCCATCCTCAAAACTGAAACACTGTGGTCTAATACCAGACTCTCGTGTTTTGGAAAGGTGTCTGTCAAAGCCTGTGGTGGTCGATAGTGAGACAACAAGAGGACGCTGTTGTGTCCCTTAGTCTAGACAATTCACCTACATTACGTCGTATAAAAGTAGTGAACGCATGGTGGTGCTAATCTTTGGTATGCTGCAGAGATGTTAGCATGTAGACGTTAGCATGTAGACGTTAGCACAGCGACGTTAGCGTACCTTTGCTAAGCTGCACGGGCATGCTCTCAGACTTGAGCATGCGGTAGTGTGCGTTGGGGCCTTGACTCTGCGCCGCTGATGGGGCGGGGTTTGCAGGGGGAGGGTCGGCCAGCGGGTGAGAGATGACGGGTGGGCGTGTCCTGACGGGGGAGGTGGGCGTGGACACCTGCACCTCTGCGTTGATTGGCTGGAAGTTTCCGGCTCCCGCAGACATGGCCGGGGCGATCAGCTTCCGGCCGAAGTTGAGCAGACTGCTGGAGACTTTGTTCATGTTGAGAGGGGCTGGTTTGACACTGCTCCTGAACAAGATACGAGAAGGAGAAACGCATGAGGAGAAGGACCACAGACAACACAGTACACAAGAGGACGTGTTTAAAGAGGGGACAATGGGCCTCAGTCATGAAAGTGTTCCACTTTAAGAAGCTGATGAGAAAATTCAACTTTAGATCATTCATAAATAATAATAATGCATTAAAGGTGCACTGTGTAACTTTCTGAAGATGAAAAGTCATCTACAAAGTTCAGTAAAATTAGAAAGTAAAAACTATACTTTGGGACTTTCTGAATGGAGATGAATACATTGTATGTCATTATTTGAAAAAAAAAAAAAAAAATCTGTTAAAGGTTGTATGGAGGATTTTCAAAATTAGTTTGATGTCAGTCTTGGTCAAAAACAGTTGCATAGATTTGTAACAGACTTGTACTTATGCTAAACAAAAAAGAATAATACAAATATCTAAACTGTGGACATGATGAGGCCAGTAAAACGTTGACCAATAGATAATGAGGTACCTCGTTATCTATTGGCCTGTGAACCTGTCAAGCAAACCCTCAGTGTTTCTAAGTAACTCATTGGCCAAGTTATCAATGAAGGGCGTGGCCCTGGGAAGAGAAGCACATGTGTATCGTTTGAAAAACAGCAAACAGTTATTAGATTTGAAAAATCCTCCATACAACCTTTAAAGGAACCTCTTTTCTGTTTCCACAGGCTCCTCCAAGCTAAATAATAGACTATTTTGTGGCCCGCTCAAAGTATAAACGCAGATTTGTATTAATTATTTAGTGTAACAGAGGCATCTAAATGACAAAAATATGCATTTATTCAAGTTTATTTTTGGCCAAAAAGTTGCGCAATGCACCTTTTTAAGGAAGCTACTTCCTTACTGTATATGGTAAATATGGGCCGATCGACTTCCTGGAGCAAAGTGATAGAGACAAACGAGGAAATGAGGAAGTGCAACAGCGCGTCTCAGGACTATCACTGATTCAATACAATAAATGTCCAAATACATGACTTGTACAATAGAGAGGGCGGAGGCTGTAGCGGGGGTACAGAGTGTGCTCTGGTCCTGGGGGGGGGTTAATGGTAGCGTCACTGCTGTAATGTAGAAGCAAAAAGGACATTGTCTGGAGGAGGAGAAGTGAGAAAGTTAGAGCTACGTTTACTAACTACAACAGCGCCGCCGCCTCAGCCTGCTCTGACAGCGTAGTACAGTCACAGTACCGTGTTTTGTTCATGAGATCTGCTCCTCTGGTGTTGTAGTAGTCCAGGTTCTGCTGGAACTGGTAGTTGACCGGTCGAGGGTGATTCTGCAGGACACACAGCACAGTTTACATCACAGTTTTACAACAAGTCTACAGACGGGCTTGTGTAGAGATGGAGAGGTCAAATGAAGAGCACAAAACATACTAAAATAAACCTATTTGTGAGTAATGATCTATAGTTTTTCTCATCGCTGCTTTGTTTCGAGCTTCATAAGCTCACATTTATGTTTTGCTGCAATTGTGAAAAATCAAATGGATTAGAAAAAAAAAGAAAACAATTCAGAGAACACACCAATGCAGCTTTT
Organism: Mugilogobius chulae; assembly: GCA_038363315.1. Taxonomy (NCBI): domain Eukaryota; kingdom Metazoa; phylum Chordata; class Actinopteri; order Gobiiformes; family Gobiidae; genus Mugilogobius; species Mugilogobius chulae. The sequence goes on from CM076408.1 coordinate 13,831,041, forward strand.
TCAGATCCGATGCTGATTCTGATACTTCAGCATTAAGTATCCACTGAACTAGCTTTTTCCCCAAAACATAGGAAATGTGCTCATATAGTGTTGTGTAACCTCTATGTGATCGCAAAATACCCCAGATTACATGAAATGACGCCATTGTTTTTGGAGTCTCACAAGTAATACACTAACAATAATATTGAGACTAATAATGACATTGGGCCTGATTTATGCAAAAATAAAAAAATAAAATAATAAAAAGTCATGTGTTATTTATGAGCATTTTACAAAAACTTTCATATTGGAAGATGCACATACAACAAACTAAACAAAACAAATACGAGCCACCTCAAATTCTGCATCTTTACTGTAGAGTGTGTGAGAGAGAAAAGTGTCATCTCTGCCAAGGTTTTGCTCCCCCTAACCTGTTTTGCACATGAGCAAACGCTTGACAAATCTGGCCCATTGTCTCATAAGAATGCTTTGGCAGTGGTATTTGAACTGTTGGAGTCAAGATAAATGGACCTCGTATTTGAAAAATCCTGTGTACTGTTCTGGTATCCAGAGGCGTTGCTACAGGACAGGCCAACCTAAGACAAAAGGGCCCCCACTAGAGGCCAGGTTGTTTTCTTGCTGCTGCTTTACATTGCCTTTTGCTGCTACTCACGTTAGCAGTAAGTGTTGCCTCTGCACTTAAACCTATGAAAATGTCCTTCAGATCAAACATGTGTCAGGAGCGACTCACTGGACTTTCTCTTATGTCCACAGAACACAAAGGGAGAAGGCGTTGGTGGATATTTCAACATTATACATTATACATGCAAATGAACATGTGTTTTGCAGTGTGTTTTTAGAAGACTGTCTTGCTTACGCCTACAGAAACCTTTAATCTGTAAAGACTGTAGGAACCACAGTCCTGAACTAAACTAGTCCCATAGAGGTGATGGAGAGCTGGACAGCAGGTAAAGTTTTGGAAAAAGAAAGGCAGGGAAAAGACATTACTGTATAAGAGAAACAGTTTAGAGTGTTTTTAGAAGAACTCTGTGTAACATCTGCTTTGTCCCGAACGAAGAATAAACTTCCTAAACTTTGTCATGGACTCTGTCGTTCTGACTTTAATATTTCCCTAACAGAAGGTCTTTGAATCTGGACAGTCCTGGAACAGTTTTGGCTGAGGCCAAGTCTCGTGAGCAACAGTGGTAAAGACAAAAGGGACAGTTTGCTGCTGTTTACTTATACTTAAAGGATATTTAGTGGTACTTCATTCCTTAACCCTTTATTAATGAGCTAACAATTAACTTTTTTTTTCATTGTTTCTACAATTAAAACTGTTTAAAAAATGTTGTCACAATAATTTGTTGGATTCCGGTCTTATTATCTGTGTGTCTCTTACATGTGATAATATCTCAGCTTTATGTGGATACACTTTTCAATATTGTAAGATGTTCTGGGTCTATTTTACTCTAAAGATAGGTCCTATTAAGTCTAATTATAGGCACAACCAGGATATCAGCTAAACCGATATCATAGGATCGATACTAGATTTGCCATATCCCAGTATCAGATCAGTGCATCCATAATTCTATCTATTCAAATAACAGTAGAGGAAACACACATAATTGTGTTATATTATTGAGAATTTTCTCACAAAGATCAGAAAATAGGACAGAAATAGGAGGGTTTCACATTCTAGAATTCTTGGCAGTTACAAGCCAGGTGGAGGGCAAGAGGCACTTTTTCCTATTGGACATTGGACTTTGCCATGGAATATTTCCAAAATGATTTAGCTCATTTAAAAAGTGGCGATTTCTAGGATGACTAGAAACATTACTGGTTTGCATTGCAAAAATAAACTGCATTTAAACAATCTTAATTTTACCTGCCCTCCACCTCATTGAAATAACATTGGCCTAATGTCTAATGTGATGTGATGTCACGTGAAACCAACCTGTTTTGTATAAAACACTGCAACATTCATTTTTAAGACGTACAACTAAGGTTGTTAAAAAAATCTAATCTTAAAAGGATGCCGTAACGATTCTAGCTCGATTTCAAATTCTCCAAAATGGATTTTAAATGACATCAGTGTTTATGCTTCATCTGAAGTCTGTTACGCTAAAATAACTCCTATGACATGATACATTGTTAAAAAACTGGCAAAAGTCTGTGTTTGAGTTTGAACACTTAGAATATCTTGGATTAAACTCTTTGTGCCACGATTACAATAAACTTCTTTCTCTCTCTCGCTCAAAGAGTCACTCCCCTACGTGGCCATTATGATCAAACTTTAAGGTCAATTTAAAGAACGTAGAATATCAACGCACACTGGGTTTTACAAAGACAGAAGGAACTAGAAACGCGTCGAGGCTTACAATAACTACGCAACAAATGATCTGTGGCAATGACTCGTGTTTTTATTTATGAAAGAAAAAAAAAAAAAGCTCTCAGCAATGTTTGCAAAGGACGAGTGTGTGTGCGGCTGTTACTTTGGGGTCGCGCAGGAACAGGGCCTTCTGCAGCAGAGAGTTGATGTCACCGATGGGAGGATAGTGCATGAGCAGACCCAGGCACGTCTGGAAGTTACTGGCGATCACTGAAAACACAGGAAACGCACAGACGGTCACGGCGCTGGAGCAGGAGAGGTTAAGAGGAGAACTATGCTTTCTATCTGAATGTGTGTTGTAGTACAGAAGCTCAGCGCAAACCTGTATTTTCTAACTGCATCATGTTTTAACCGAAGATTGTTATATCACAAAATGACTGAACTATATATTTTGTTCTAATGTTGTTTTCAGTTTTATATTTATACCTGAAAATTACTCTCTCTTTTCTCTTCTCCCTCCCCTTTCTTTCTCTTCTCTCTTTTTCTCCCGTCTTTCTTTTTCTTCTCTTTTCTCTTGCTCTTCTCTCCCTCTTCTTTCTCTTTTCTCTTCTCTCCTCTCTCTTTCTTCTCTTTTCTTTCTTTTTGTTTTCTCTCTTTTCTTTCTCCTCCCGTCTCTTTTTCTTCTCTTTTCTCTTTCTCTTCTCTCCCTCTTCTTTCTCTTTTCTCTTTCTTCTCTTTTCTCTCTTTTTGTTTTCGCTCTCTTTTCTTTCTCTTCTACTTCTCTTCTGTCTCTATTCTCTTTCTCTTTTCCCTTTCTCTATTCTCTCTTCTTTTCTTTCTCTTCTCTCCTCTCTCTTCTCTATCTCTTTTATCTTTCTTAGCTCTCTTCTCTCCATTCTCTCTTCTCTTTCTTCTTTCTTTTCTCTCTATTCTCTTTCTCCTCTTTCCCTTTCTCTACTGGCTCTTTCTTCACTTTCTGTCCTTTTTATCTCTCTTCTCTCTCTTTTCTTTCTCTTTTCTCTCTTGCCACTTTCTCTTCTTTCATTCTTCTCTCCCTCTTCTTTCTCTTTTCTCTCCTCTCCTCTCTCTTCTCTCTTTATTTTTCTTTCTCTTCTACCTCTTCTGTCTCTTTTCTCTTCTCTCTCCTCTCTCTCTCTTTCTTTCGTTTTCTTTCTCTTTTACATCTTCTCGCTCTCTTTTCTCTTCTCTCCCTCTTCTTTCTCTTTTCTCTCCTCTCCTTTCTTTCTTTCTCTTCTACCTCTTCTCTCTCTTTTCTCTTCTCTCCCTCTTCTTTCTCTTTTCTCTCCTCTCCTCTCCTCTCTCTTTCTCTTCTTCCTCTTCTCTCTCTCTTTTCTCTCCTCTCTCTTTCTTTTCTTCTCCTTCTCTTCTACATCTTCTCTCTCTCTTTTCTCTTCTCTCTCCCTTCTCTCCCTCTTCTCTCTCTTCTTTGGGTTTTAAATCTGATAGCATAATATTAAATGAATTGTATCGTGAAATGTCATAGTAATGAAATGTGTGGCATCTGCACTTGGAGCCTTCTTGTCTCTACCGTGTTTGAGCATGTGCACCATGTAAATATGAAGGCTCCATCTAGTGGTATAAAGATGCCTTTGCATGTATGAAGGACTGGAGCACAGACAGACTTGTGATCAGTTCAGATCAAAACAGGAAAGTTGTCTAGAAAGAATGAATGTTCAGGCTTAGCAGCAGATCAAGGTAATGGTTAGGATTAGGAAAGTGGAGGAGCATGTTCAGTGTGTTTTAAACCTTTGTCATGGCACACTTCTGGTATTGTGGTCAGAGGCGGTTCTGGCCTGCATGACTCCCTGGGCGAACAAGCTCCTCTGGCGCCCCCCAAACCCCCCTAGCCCGCCCCGAGACCGTTGGAATGCCGCTTGCGGCTTTAATTATTTTTACAGTTATTGTATATCCACATCTGTCAAAAAGTGGTAACAATCTGTCAGTAATATGTGATTTTTAATAATCAAATTGAACTCAGCAGCATTACAGCTTCTGAACCTTCTTCTTGATATTAAAATGGAGAATTAGTGAGCTAGCCAGGCAGGCTAAATAATAATTATGACAGTTGGGCAAAAGTCATTATACCTTTATCCTTTTTTCTCTTATAGAGGTTATGCAGGTGACATAATTTTATTCCAAAAATGCTTAGCAACTTTAGAATGAGTGGCATTTCTTCAATGTATTTCTTTGTTGTCGTGGCAACTGCTTGTCTGCTACAAAGTTGTCTGCTACCAACAGTTGATGATTTAGGACATTTTAACTGCAACAAACGGACTCTTTTTTAAGAAGAAAAAGGTAATAAGTTCAACTGTGTGTGATTTAATGTCTGATAAATGTGAGAGAAGCTAAAGTCTTGTTGTTTTGCATGTTTTGCTCCAACTGTTGACTTGATTTTCTTTGTTTACATGTCAGTTACAAAACCAGTGCTCAGTAGACTTGTGGTGGGTTGAATTTGTTACCAAACTGTACTTTAGTTTTCCTGTTTTAGCTGTTTATTGAACTCTTACAAGAGAAAATGTCCTTTCTCTCCATTGACTCTAATGCATTCTTGCCACTCAGCACTCACAATAGAATGCTGTGATGTCACCTGCATAACCTCTATTCTTCTTTTTTTTTTTAACTGAGTACCTAAGGGTTTTGACCGTCTCATTGCACATGCAAATGAAAAATTTATGACTGAAGAGACGACTAGCGTTTCCACCCCCTTGTTTTTAATGCGCATTAAGAAGTATCGAATAAGTCCTGGGGGGTAGAAACAGCCAATATCACATTTAGAATCCCTAATGCGCATAAAAGTTTATACACTCTCAAAAGGTGGATTTCGTTTTATGCGCATAACGGCTGAAGCAAATTTTGAATGCTGGAAACGCCGTTTTATTTGTTTGCATTAACCATAGACTGTATAATCTGATATATACAGTCTATGGCATTAACTCATGACGCAAATTAAAACCCACAGGACCCCCGGGTAACATACATACCTGCTGCAGCGGCTCTAGAGGAGGGACTTGGGTGATAAACAAAGCCAAAATAATCCACACAGACTGAGTTGTTTTGTCCAAGATGCTGCAGCACCGTTACACCAGAAAAACAAAACATGTTTGCTGAGGTCCGCCAATTAAAACTAACCCGGAGAAACACAGCGCTGTTTGATCAAAAAACTCCGTGAAAGTTTATGTTTGTCCAACACTGCCGTGATTCAGAGCTCGTCCTTTCCACGGCGGAGGGTTTGTGTTAAAAATAAAGACAGCTGACTTTTATTTTCGCTGTTAAACAGATCCATTGCATTAATAAAGTGATAACCGGATAAATTTGCAGAAGACGGAGCAGTCTGCCGCTAACAACTTAATATTGAAGAATCTGCGGCTGTGAAAAAAAGTGAAACCAAACAGACTGTGCACGTGGCGCCCTCTGCAGGATCAGCGGTGTTATGACACAGCTCATGACCAAGAACTGTTTGTGAAGGGACGCGGCCGCCAGTAGAGGGTGCTGTTTCTCCTGGTATAGCTTGACCTGTAAACTGTACATTAGATTGCATGCGTCCTGCGGCGATTTGATTTTTGATTTTTTTTTTCTCGGCAAATGCCGCCCCCTGGCAAATGCCGCCCTGGGCGGCTGCCCACCTCGCCCACCCCAAAAACCGCCACTGATTGTGGTGTTGACTACAGGTATAAACCACAAACAGGTGTGGGCAAGGTCATGATAACAATAAAACCGTGAGCTCATCTCCCTTGACAATCTGCTTTTTGAATGAAACTGTCATATTTTAATTGCTCACTTTTCCATTTAATACATCTGTTTGTTCAAATACACAATACTTTTTTCCCACCTACTTTTCTCAGCCTCAGAATGTCTAAGTCCACTATTTATAGCGACTTTGGGCTTCTTTTTCCTCTTATGAATTTTAAAAGTAGCGTTGTTAGAGCTGCACTTTCAAGTCACTAAAGAGGTGAATTTAAGCTTTTTTTTTTTTTTTTTAATTCATGAGTGAAACATGTCTACAGGTTAAGAAATTCTTAGAAACTTGTTTCGTGGAGACACACAATGTTCTAATTAAAGGTGAATTGTGTTAATCTACAATATTTTAACAATGAAAAAGCCCAGAAAAACAAAGGCTTTTTAACTTTTATTGTGAACTGTGTTTTTCACTAAAAGGTCAATGATAAAAGCAGCACTTTGTTAAAAAAAATGAGACCACTGTGTACAGTTTAAACTGAATAAGAAAGAATTTTAGTTCTAATCAGCAGCTGAATGCAGCTCTCTGATTGGCTGTGCTTGGGTGGTGAGCTCCAGATTCACTTTGTTGCTTGTAAGAAGATATTTTAAGCCATAATTGCAACCAAAAACTAATTAATGTCGATAATTAACAATTATCCACCAGGATTTTGGAGAAGACGTAGTCAGATTTAATACCTAAATTGTGTGAAAAGCAGCTACCCCTTTAAAACAACAATATAATTTTTACTTTAGCAAGCTTACATGATTACAAAATGGACAGTTGTTGTTTTTTTTTGGCCTAGAGGAGCTCCTCTTGCATGTTTCCATTGAAAAGCTGATCTCATCCAGTTATTCTCATCCACAATGACTTAAAGTTGATTTTTAACTTCTTATTTTTACAATTGTGTAGTTGATTTTTCACCTCTAGAAAGTTGCAACAGTGCACCTTTAATTGTTTAATTTTTTTTTCTTTATTGAAGTGCTGAGATTGCGTGTTTTGAGAATTTGCAAAGGCTTGGCTGCTTGTTTCTCTTTGAATTGTCATTTGGTCTTTTTGTTTTATTAATGTATCTGTATTGACTTGACACGACTCTAAAGATGACATTAGCTTTGGAATACTAAACAATAAGTGCAGTAAAGGTCCATACGTGCGTCTCGGATGTAGAGCAGCATGGCCACAAAGATGTAGTCCACCAGGTCCAGGGTGATACTGTCTGCAAACAGGGCGTCCCACACCACCAGCAGGTCCTGAAGAGGGAACTCCCGGCCAAACAGGAGACGCACCCACCGACTGCATCAGGAAAACACACACATAGGACAGTACATACACATGAGGAGAACATACAAAAAACAAAACAAAGGGTCACTTAGGCATTGTGGTTGTCCTCGAAGGGAAGATTGTAACTAAAACTAACTTACTAATCTTTGACATAAATATGAGTCTGCCTTTGATTTTTGTATTGAAGAGACAATGAATGAATATACATCTACTCAAGTGGAAAAAAGACTTACTACAGGCTCACACTGCCTCCAGTCCAGAAACAAAACAAAGAACGTCAAGTTTGTTTTGTTTACTTTTGGTGTGATGTGGTCCTTACTAGTAAATCTATTGTTTGATCACAAATTTGTATTTAAAAAATATTTTTGTGCCTCCAGCCACAGTCTCAATGATCTGCTACGACCTCTCTGCAAACAATTTTTTACTCATTTCCAACATCATTCTCAAGACGTTAAAAAGCCCATTTGAAAGTTTGTATCCAGGTCGGTCTTGTCAAAGACTTTTTACGACAACTGTGCGAACGTGGAAACTAAACTGTAGAGAGTGAAAGTGTAACAGTCTACGTTCCACATGACTGAGACCAGCAGTAGAGGCACAGTATTTTAGCCCGAGCGAGGGATCTAGGGCAGGACCATTCACCTGGAGCGCACAAGCACGGGGAGGACAGCTCACTATAACAGACGCAGACATGTGGACAGCTGCTGCTCGCTGGAGGTGGAATAATCGTCGTTGTGGAGTAGGGATGTCACGATATCAAATTTTAGAATCACGATTATAGTAAAAGGAAAAAAATCACGATTTTGCGATTATTCACGGATATTGGCATAAAGGGAAAAAAAACTATATATATATTTTTTTAAAATCTAAATTATTGGTATTTGATTTGCTGACAGTGACAATACACTGATTGTATTACATAAATATGATGTAGCCTAGAATAAAAACAATTATGCAATTATTTTAAATAATTATCCTATGAAAAAAATTAAATAATTGAATGCTTTAAACATTGTTAACCATTTTTTTTTTTGTTTTTTTTACATTATTGTCCCTTTAATGATTGCTTTAATATTCTCAATATACTTACAATGAGAGATCGATTACTACTAATATTATTATGTGTGATCTGTCTAGGGATGCACCGATCAAGCTTTTTCTATTCCGATCCCGATATTTGGCTTTAACTATCTGTCGATACCCGATATCAACCGATACCAGTGAAAGGACTGAAATTGCTTCTTTTTCTAAAAAAAACTTAATACAATTGGTCATATTGTGAAATGTAACTGTTGTTTATAGTACAAGTCACAACTTAACAACTTAATCTGAATAAAATGCCCAATATTATGAAATGTTCTGGATCAACACCAGCCTGTAAATTAGTCTCATTATGTCCAATTAAAGACACAACTAAGATATCGGATGAACCGATATCATGGGGTCGATACCCGATCCAGCAGAATGTCCTGGATCGGCACCGATATCCGATCCAGGTATCGGATCGGTGCATCCCTAGATCTGTCAAGTGACTCACGAAGGTGACGTCACACACACGTTTTGTTTTCCCAGCGTGTCTTAGGTGACGTCTGCAGCGTCTCTGCTTTAGTTTTACTTTCAGGTCGGAGTTTATGTCAAAATGAAGCATAGCAGTTTATTTTTGCCGTGAGCTGCGTGACACTTTCTGGAGCGCTTCGTTTAAAGGATTTACTTTGTTTCTTTACCTTTACTTGGACGAACATGATCGTATCGAAGACGCTGGAGAATGTTGGATGTGTTAGCGCTTTTAGCGGCAACTTTTCAATGACGTATTGGACACTCTTCAGCACAATGCACTGATCATCTTTAAAACAACCCCTGACTTGATTCTTTGGATGGATACAACTCCTGAAGCGCTGACTTTAGCGGTCTTTCAACTAAACGGTAAGGTAACGACACGGCCACGCACAGCAGTCACGTCTCAGAAGACGTGAGACGTGTTTGCGGTTTACCGTGAGTTGTAAAAATGCTACGAATAACCTACCGTTGGGGAAAATATTCGCGATTACTGAAAAACCAGTTAATCTTGACATCCCTATTGTGGAGTGCTTCAAACTTCCTTTTTTTTTTTGAGCACAGGAATGTCAATTGACAACACAAAACTTCAGTCCCCAGAGACGCTTTGGAAGATTTTAGAAGATGCTTTTGATGTCTCTTTCTCGTAAGAAACATGGGTCTGTTTTACCGTTTTTACGCAGGCTTAACTTTGTGAGAATGAAAGGTGTTCTGAGTGAAAGAGACAAACGCTGAGACCAGATAAGCACATTTTCAGACGAAACCTACAGGGAATCTGACTACATTCAGGTTTTGCTGGTGTTAACATGGCCGTGTGTAAAATTATTGCTAATATTCCGTAAAGACGCATTAGAGAAGAATTAGGCGCGCACACAAGAATGCCAAAAGTCGTTGGTTAGAATTGAAAGTTTACCGTAGGAAAACAGTCTCTCCTCCATAAACTCCAAGCTTTTGTACAACCTGTGAGATTAGTTCGAACCATTTATTCATTCATATAGGTCGCACAAGATAATCACCCAAAAAGAAGCTTGAATATCTAAAAGAGTGTATATTTTCACTGACATGCCGTAGATCTGCGGGGCGATCTCCAGTCTGTTCAGGTGCATGTGCAGCTCCACGTCGTGTTTCTTCACCAGCTGGTCCTGGATACGGTTTACTTTGGTCACTATGGCAACAGAAGGTCCCGCGTCCTGGGGCCGAGCGAACGGGATGCTGGTCAACATCTCCTCTTTGCCCTGGAGCAGAGAACACAGGAACTTTTTATTCACAAAGACTGTAATAATGTAAAACTAGCTGGAGTTTTGGAGGATACTTTCTGTTGCTATTACGATGTGTAATGGTAATGATCTTTCACAAATGAACCGACCTTGCGGACTTCTCTCTCGAAGCTGGAAAACCAGGGCTCTGCAGTCTCCATGAGCTGAGAGAACATGGCACTGAGGACACAGAAACACACATGTCATCACCAGACTCAGGATCAGTGGTCAAACCGTCACACGCTTGTCTTAGAAGCAGGGAAGTGACCACCTGTCCCGCTTTTGGTTTGACTGTCCCGCACATCACAGTCGTATTCTGCTTTTCCATTCATGATCAAACCTGGCGATTGCAGCACTGCGTCGTGTTGAAACGTGAACTTGGGAATCAGTCTGGTCTACGCTTAGTTTATAACCATTTGAGTCTATTGTTTTTAATATATCCAATGGCAAACAATTGTCTCTCTTCTTCAGGGTTGGTACAGATTTAAATTTCAGTTTTCCCATGACTTACCCAAAACAATTCCCTACATTTCCATGCAAGGGCGTGCTGGCTAATCAGGAGAGTCGGGACGTTTCCCGGTGGGCCGCGTGACTTTTGGGCCGGTGGCCTCCGTTGTTGAAGAGAGAGAGAGAGAGATAAGAGAGAGAGATAGAGATAGAGAGAGTTAGAGAGATAGAGAGATAGAGAGAGATAGAGAGAGAGAGAGAGAGAGAGAGAGAGAGAGAGAGAGAGAGGGAGGCCCGGCCCATACAGCTGCAGCAGGCAAATGTGCGCACAGTGGGAGAGTGCGCACAAAAACACGCTCCACATACCATAAGCTCTCAGTTAAACTTTGTTTCAAGTAAATCCGTTGTATATTCTCGGAGTTACGAACAAAAACGGCTGATGAACAAACACTTCAGCAGATTTATACACGCGAATCACCGCGGCGGAGCGAGGCGCATTTCCACACAAAACAAGACAAAAGAGTCAGACACAAGTTTGTCTTTGTGGGCCAGAACAGTGGCCAGAACGCGCTTTATGTGTTTGTGCGAGCGCGTCCTTCATGTGTGTAAGAGCGCACTGCTGTGGAGCAGAGGAGAGATCAGAGGTCAGGAGGAGGAGAGCTGGGAGCTGTGTCTGTACTGTATTGACCATGTGTGACTAAAACGAAGCAGTTTACTACTGGAGAAGAGAATGTATGAGAGGTGGAGTAGATATTGGTTAAAAAAAATAAAGAGAGAGGCTTCCTGAGCGGGACTCGAACGTGGGTGCTGAAAGGGCAAAAGTTTAAATGCACAGTTCTTAACCATTCAACTACATGGATCTATTATAATATCGCTCAACTACCAGTGACGTCACGTAACTCCATGAACAAATGGGCCAATCTAAGGTCTAATTTTCCCGGGCTGAAAAATGATCCCAGCACGCCACTGTTTCCATGACCTTGTTTAACATAATCTCCAATCAATTATTGTCTTTCATTAACTGACTAATCATCTCTTAATATACTATTACTAAGCCCCGTAATAAAATGAATTAGTGATTTGATTTTATTACAGTTTCACACTAAGCAACAAAGTTTTTCAGTTGAATGTAACTCCAGTGCATGATATTTTCTCATTTGTGGGCCCATTTTTAAAAACCTGATTCTCTCAGTTCAACATGAGCAGGACTGTGTCAAAGCAAATTATCTTGAATCCAACATGTTTTAATTTTTCAAAACTTTTCCAGGACCTGAAAATTGTAATTGAAAGTTCCACGATTTTCCAGGTTTTCCATGACTGTACGAACCCTGGTTCTTTTAAATCTGCAAACATCTCAAGTAACCCCTGGCAAATGTCCACATACCCCGGGTTGGGAAACACTGGTTTACGCGATCACTGACCACATATATAGAGGGATTATCGGCTGACGTCACTTTCGATTGTCTGGTTAGTTATGGAAACTTCTATGTTTAAAACAACAGAACAGGACGAGAGCAGCTGTTTGGATCAGGTCTGAACTGGTCTCCTGAAGCTTGAGACTGTGTTTTTTCTCAGAGCTTTTTCACTAGGGCTGGGCGATATTTGACTCAAACTGCCCTCACAAGACCACAAACTCAGAGGTTTGCATGCTAAATTACTTTTCCTGATGACAAAAATTTAACTAAATGAGATTTCCATGTAAAATATTGTGAATAAATTTGCAATGTGCTTTCTAACTAATACAAAATTTGGCTACTACGACACCAATGATGAAATGACTAAAATATCACCTTCTACCCTTGACTGATGATTTACAATGTGTCTTCATTTGTATCTTTAAACACTCATTTTGTAAGCATTTTTTTCTATAAACGATAAACTCGATATTCTATTTTTGCATATCTTCAAAGCAACTCTCACGATATTATCTGAAATTCGATATATTGCACGGCTCTATTTTTCACTCACTTGACTGTAACGTGTTTGGGTCGTAGGGTCAATTTTATTCAAAAATGTTGACTTGTGATAACAGTGATAAACTCTTGAAAAACAAAGAATCCTTTTATAGAAAAAAAAACTGGTAAACAAAACAAACACTTGCAACAAGGCTTATTTCATATCAGTTCATTTTCAATGCGATTTTTCGCCACACAATGGATAAGCACGGACATGTATTTACATCCTGTGTGTTACATAGTCATGTATGTCTATAATTTTGATGCATTTGTATTAGTAGCACTAATAGCGTAATGATTTTATTTTGAAAACCACTGGATGCATTTCACCAGCGCTCGCTTGGTTTTCTGTTTGTCGTGGAAAAAGTTCCTTCCAACGAAAAAAGATCCGGACAACCGGAGCCCTTTCGTACTGCTGTCTGGACCGGATACTGGACCAGAGTACGGACTGGATGCAAACAAATGAAAAAAAAAAAACCTCTGAGAAACCAGTGTAGTCAGGGATAACAACAAATGCAACTTAAAACCGGAAACACTGTCCAGATGACTACTTTGAAGACTTCTACTATCCAACTTAAAACTGTTATTACCCCATTCCCATATTAAGACACTTGAAGACTTTTATAGCCAGACGAGGACGATATAGCATGAGGAGGAATTTAGTTTTACCACTAATTACTTGTTGTCATTTCAAGTTTTGTCAATATCTTTATAATTTGCAATTGATCTGCTGTAAACCTATAGATAAATACTAGGGATGGGACGAGATCTCGTGCCGCGAGATCTCGCGAGATCAAACTGTCACGATACTGTGTGCACACGTACTGAACTGTCTCGTGAGATTTTTCTATGGTCATGAAATTAGGTTTGTATCTTTGAGCAGCTGTAGTAAATATTCTCCTCCACACACAGACTTGTAGCAGACTTATTCTGACAGAAAACTGTCTAAACTGCGTCTCAGTTTTTATTTTGTAAAGATAGGACCAATATTGACAGAGATAATTAGTCCTAAACATTGTAAAAGAAAAATATATAATCGTCAAATATACGCGCGGACATCGCGGGAACAGCGCAGTGTTTTTCACACTTAAACATAGTTTAAAGTAGATCCACAAAGAGATATGTTGGCCTGTATCATCAATAACTGTAAAAAGTATGAACGTCTCGTCTGGTGCCTGTCAGCCGCATGGAAGAATCAGCGGCAGCGCTGTGAAGAAGGAAAGGGAAGGGGGCGGAGTCTGAGCGGATCAATTTCAGTCAAACTCATATGGTTGAAACAATAAAAATCCAAGGTGATACACATAATGAAAGGTAAAGCTAAACTAAAAGAAAATAAACTAACAATAATAAATATAAAAAATTATAATTCTTTTTATTTGCCTTGTTTAAAGTCTAAATTAAAACAATTAATGCAAATTATTTAAAAATCTTGTCTCGTCTCGATCTCGTGGACCCAATCTCGTGGCTCGTCTCGTCTCGTGAAAATTCTGTCTCGTCCCATCCCTAATAAATACATAACTAAGAATCAAACTAAAGTCCTATTTGCACGACCTATTATTTACCTTGGGACCTCATGTAAAATGTATTCATTTCGGACATCATCAGAGTTTCTGCTCCTGTGCGAATCGTCCTTGTCGGTAAAAATGTCTGTCTTCGGTTTGTTTCGTAAGAAGTCTAATGTTGTGGATGTGATTCTGATAGACAACGGGACGAGGAGACACATTTGCTGCCGCGGCTCAGGTAGGGGTGTGAATCTTTGAGCGTCAGACGATTCGATTCCGATTCCGATTCTTGGGGTCACGATTCGATTCAAAAACAATTCTCGATTTCGATTCAAAACGATTCTCAATTTATTTTAAAAGTCATTTTTAATTTTGTTCTTAGGTTTTTATTATATATATATATAATATATATATTTTTTTTTTTAAAGGGACTATACTCAATTTTTTTACAACAAGATAACTTAGAAACAGTTTCCCCCTAGCACTGATATCTTGTTTATGTGTCTATTCAGGTGGAAATTAGTTCCGTCATGTCCTGTCAATGTCTAAAAAATACCATTTGTCGCCAACTTTTTTGTTTTTGTTTTTAGCATTGTGGCTAACTGTTGTTAGCATGGAGACTCACCTCGCCACTAACAGCGGTGAAAAATCATAAAAACACATCATGATGAACAATTCTGAAGCTCAGAATGCATTAGCTACGTGAGCAAATAATGTAGACTGAAGTAGGAAGCTTAAAATGAATTATTTCTGTTTGTTTACATTTTAAGAATGCAAAAATCAGGTACAGTCCCTTTAAAATTTTGGTAGGGCTAACTTATCATCTTGCAGTTATTACACTTATGTATTTGTCAAAGATAAAATTTTTTCAAAACTTAGAATTCATTTTGCAGTAAATGTAATAAATGGGTCACTGTCCCTTTAATGCAGACGAGTTGTGGCTAGTTAGCGCGTTAGCTGCTCTCCACCGCTAACAACAACACGGGACAAATCATGGAGCACATGGATGTAAAGTAGCGCTAAAATACTCTGAATGTTGATTCACTTTCTCCCTTCTGCCTCACGTAAGTCTCCTGCTCTGTGTGTCTGTGTCTGTGTCTGTGAGATCGGCACCGGCCCCCTCCTTCCCCTCGCTCCTGCGCGGAGAGAGAAAGAGAGAGAAAGAGGCCGCCCCAACACAAAGTTTTATTGAGATTATTAGAAGATATTAATTGGGGATAAACTCAGACACAGACATTTCAGCAGTTTTCTGCCGATCTAAATCATGTCATATATGAGCTATTTTAATGCAGCGGACCGCAGATGCAGCATAAACACTGACGTAATATAAAATCGATTTTAGAGAATTTGGAATCGATCCAGAATCGTTAGAGGTAGAATCGCGATCCTTTTAAGAATCGATTTTTTTCAACACCCCTAAGCTCAGGTAAGTTATTCATGTTATAACAAACCGAAAAACCTGTCGCTATTTCCGGAAAGTCTGTAAAAATAAAATTAAATTACAGACATCGAATATGTCCGTGTGAATGCCTGTAAAAAAACATCATGGGGTCATTTACAGACATCTCTAGGTAAAAATTATGCCAAAAAATGTGATAACTCGTCATATGGGCTTTGACTTCATGTTTTTTCTGTTACTTATTAAAAAGAATGGACTTACTAGGCGTCGTGCTCGAGGTACTCTGGGTTTAACAAGCACTTCATCTCGTCGCTGTGGACACAAGCAGACAGTTCAAACAGCTCGTCTCATCTCCGCACACACGGGATTTACTTTTGGTAAAGAGACGGTCTGACCTGGGAGCGGCCGTCTCGCTGGCGTGCTGAAAGGCCTGGTGGTCGCAGTGGAGCACGAACACGATGGGAGCCAGCAACTCGTGCATCCCCTGTTCACAGAGAGAGAGGGAAAGAGAAGGAGAGAGAGAGAGAGATGGAGAGGGAGAGAGAAGAGTGATTAACAGGGATGTACTATAAGCAAAGTTATAACATGAAAAACATTTAGAAAGAATGCATTTACATAATTGACAAAGATAAAACAGAGAGAAACGTGAAAGAAAAAGAGGAAAGAAGAGAGAGAGAGAGAGAGAGAGAGATAGACAGAGGAAATAAAAAAGAGAAGCATGGAAAGAGAAATGAGAAGAGAGGAAAAAAAGGGAAAAGGAGAGAAAGACAAAAAAGGAGAGAGAAGGGAAAGAAAAATTAAGAGGGAAGAGGAGAAAAAAAGGGAAGAGAGGCAAAAAGGATGGAGACAAAGAGGAAAAAAGGATGGAGAGAAAGAGTAAGAAAAAGAGAGAGAGAATGAGAGAAAGAGAGAAATACAAAGAGAAAAGGAAAAGAGAGAGAGGGGGAAAAGAGAAAAAAGATCGAGAGAAAAAGGGAGGAATAAAGAGAGAGAAAGGGAAAGAGAGAAAGGGGGAAGAGAGAGAAAGAGACAGAAAGAGGAAATAAAAAGAGTAGCAGGGAAGACAAAAGAGAGATGAGAAGAAAGAAGGTAGAGAGGAAGTAAAAAAGGAGAGAAAGAGGAAAAAAGGTTAGAGAAGGGAAAGAAAGAAAAAAGAGGGAAAAAGGTTGATGTAGAAAGAAAGAGAGAAAGAGAGAGAGAATGAGAGAAAGAGAAAGGAAGAGAGAATAAGAGAGGGAAAAAAGAAACAGAAAGAGGAAAAAATAAAGAGAAGCAGGGAAAGAGATGAGAGACATGAGAAGAAAAAAGGAAGAGAGGAAAAAATACTAGAAAAAAGGGAAAAGGAGAGAAAGACAAAAAAGAGAAAGAAGGGAAAGAAAATGTAAAAGAAAAGAGGAGAAAAAACGGGAAGAAAGGAAAAAAGGATGGAGAGAAAGAGAGGAAGAAAAAGAGAATGAGAGACAGAGAAATACAGAGAGAGAAAAGGAAAGAGAGGGGGAAAAGAGAAAAAAAGAATGAGAGAAAAAGGAAGAAATCAAGAGAAAGAGAAAGGAAAAGAGAGAGAGGGGAAGAGAGGGAAGAGACAGAAGAGGAAATAAAAATAGTACAGGGAAAGACGAGAGAGATGAGAAGAAAGAAGGAAGAAAGGAAAAAAGGAGAGAAAGAGGAAAAAAAGGTTAGAGAAGGGAAAAAGAAAAAGAGGAAAAAAGGATGATGTAGAAAAGAGAGAGAGAATGAGAGAAAGAGA
>CM076408.1:13850179-13870070 GCA_038363315.1 Mugilogobius chulae
GGCTCTGAGCCGAAGTCAAGAGCGATAGGAGTCTGTTATTTGACTCATTCGGGAGTGTGTCTGATGGTTGTGTGACAAAAATCTTTTACTTCTCAATCTAAAAAAGCAGTTCTAAAGGCGTTTAGGGCTTCTTCTTCTTTCCCCGGTGTAACAGCAGGTGCCTGGGCTCTAAACAAACGAGTGATTCAAACAGAAGAGAACGAGAGCACAGTGACACATGGCTTTTCTAATACGAGCTGACACACAGAGTTTAGCGGCACTTAGCCACATGTCACTTCCACTTTGTGAAAAAAGAGCGTCAGTACATCTGTGTTTGGACCTGCTTATGTAACATGTTTAGCCTCAGCACTGCAAAAATATACAAAAACACAGTGTATTTCCCTGGAGAAGTATTTTCCGAATTAGCTGCAGTGAAATTTGCTCTCTGCTTTATGGTTTTTAAATACTGATTAGCTTTAGAGCATCTTTGCAAATTCCCCATAAGGAATGAAATCAAATGAGAAGGAACTTTCCGCAGGTTTTAGGCCAACTGGAACGAGCCTAGTCACAGCCCGGGGAGAAGGAACTACTGCTGTGATGTGAGGTTCAGAAAATGTTTGATTTATATTATAGCTCTATTATCAATCTAACTTACTGTTGGCTTAACACAGTTGTAACAAACTCATTTGTGCGTTGTGGTGGTTGTATGGTGGTGGTTGTGTTGGGCAGTTGTTTTGGTTGTGTTGGTAGTGTTGTGTTGTGGTGGTGGTTGTGTTGATGGTGGTTGTGTTGATGGTGGTTGTGTTGATGGTGGTTGTGTTGATGGTGGTGGTGTTAGTTGTGTTGATGATGGTGGTTGGTTGTGTTGATGGTGGTTGTGTTGGTGGTGTTGGCTGTGTTGATGGTGGTTGTGTTGGTTGTGATGGTGTGATGTTTGGTGTTGGTTGTGATGGTGTGGTTGTGTTGGTGGTGTTAGTTGGTTTGATAGTGTTGTGTTGAGTGGTTGTGTTGATAGTGGTTGTGTTGACAGTGGTTGTGTTGATAGTGGTTGTGTTGGAAGTGTTGGTTGTGTTGGTGGTGGTTGTGTTGGTTTGTGTTGGTGGTGTTAGTTGTTGTTGATAGTGGCTGTGTTGACAGTGGTTGTGTTGATGGTGGTTGTGTTGGTGGTGGTGATGGTTGTGTTGGTGGTATTGGCTGTGTTGATGGTGGTTGTGTTGGTTGTGATGGTGGTGTGTTGACAGTAGTTGTGTTGTTAGTAGTTGTGTTGAAGTGTTGTTGTGATGGTGTTGGTGGTGGTTGTGTTGTTGTGATGGTGTTGGTTGTGTTGATAGTGGTTGTGTTGATAGTGGTTGTGTTGATAGTGGTTGTGTTGAAGTGTTGGTTGTGATGGTGTGATGTGTTGGTGTTGGTTGTGATGGTGTGGTTGTGTTGGTGGTGTTGCATTAAATGTGTTGGTGGGTTGTTTGTGATGATAGTGGTGGTTGTATTGTTTGTGTTGGTGTTGGATGTGTTGGTGGTGTTAGTTGTGTTGATAGTGGTTGTGTTGACAGTGGTTGTGTTGGAAGTGTTGGTTTTGTTGGTGGTGGTTGTGTTGGTGGTGTTAGTTGTGTTGACAGTGGTTGTGTTGACAGTGGTTGTGTTGATAGTGGTTGTGTTGAAGTGTTGGTTGTGATGGTGTGATGTGTTGGTGTTGGCTGTGATGGTGTGGTGTGTGTTGGTGCTGGTTGCATTAAATGTGCTGGTGGAGTTGGTTGATGATAGTGGTGGTTGTATTGTTTGTGGTGGTGTTGGATGTGTTGGTGGTGGTTGTGTTAAATGTGTTGGTGTTAGTTTTGTTAGTTGTGCGGATGGTGGCGTTTGTGTAGGTGCGGGGTTGGCTGTGTTGGTGGTGGTCATGTTGGTGGTGTTTGTGCGTGTTGGTTGTGCTGGTGGTGGTGGTTGTGATGGTGTTGGTTGTGTTGATAGTGGTTGTGTTGGTAGTTAGTCTGTGTTGAAGTGTGCTGGTTGTTGGTGGTGGTGGTTGGTCCGGTGGTGCGTTGTGCATGGTGTTGTTTTGTTTCGATAGTTGTTGTGTTGATAGTGGTGTTGTGAAGTGTTGGCTTCCGATGTGATGGTTGATGAATGTGTTGGTGGCTGTGCATGGCTGTGCGTTGTCTGTTGGTGGTACGGTTGCCATTAAATGTGTGGTGGAGTTGCGTTGTGATGATAGTGGTGGTTTTATGTTTGTGGTGGTGTTGGATTGTGTTCGGTGGTGGTTTGCTAAATGTTGTTGGTGGTAGTTTTGTTGTTTTGGTGTGATGATGGTGGTGTGGTTCTGTGTTGTGGTGTTGGTGCTGTTGGCTGTGTAGCTGGCAGTCGTGGTTTGGTGGTAGATAGTGGTGGTGGTGTTAATGACTGTGGTGATGGTGGTGGTTGTGGTGTGGTGTGTGCCTGGTCTGTGTGGGTTGGTCATGTTGGTGGTGTTGGTTGTGTTGATTTGGATAGTGATGTTTGGTTTCCTATTCATCTTCTAGGGTTTAGTTAGGTTCATATCTTAGATACATTTTGGCTTTTGGGGGTTGAAGATGCAAACTCATGTGATATCATTCTGATAGATTGGTGGATTTTGACTCTATAAGAGATGGGTGTGGTGCTTTAACATGTCAGGAGGAGTAAGGTGTTTTAGTGGTGTTTGGTTATCTGTCATGTAGATATGACGATAATTAATTAATTAAGGTCGCGTGTGTTTCTTTGTTCGACAGATCTTACTGTTGGTTATTCTCGCTCTTTCCCGACGTCGTTCTTGAGAGATATTGCGTTATTGTATTGGTGGTTACGCAGTTGTGTGTTAGTGTAATCTTTCTAATTAAACTGTTTTGATCTTTGAAACAACATGTTGGAGTTTTGTGGAGCTGAACGGTCTGTTGCCGACAGAAGCTCAATTCAGAACCTTGAGAGTGTTGGTTCACACGCCTCCGTTGGTTTCAGATGCAATCACATGTATATCAATCAGATTAGTTATTTGTGTGGCTCAGTTGACGCAAAGAGCTGATTGGATTGTGAGGTCTTGAATGAATTTGTGTTGAAAAAGGTTAAGCTTCACACCTCACATGGTTAAAATGTTTTTATTTGGCGTTCATCATGATTATTGATGTGTTTTTGTGCTAGTGATTTTTTGGTTGTTTTTGTTGTGCTGGAGCGGTGGTTGTGTCATCGCTGCGAGCAGTTTGGCTGTCTTGTTTGGTGTTAATTATTAATGCTGTGCTATCTGTACAGAGGTTAAAGGTTGATTGTAAGTATGGTTTGGAGACGGTGACCGTGTTATTGAATGTGTTATTGCGGCTCTGACCCGACTGGGTGGTGCCCAGTTTCAGGGGTGGTCCGTTGGTGTTTTGTATTGCTTACGCGGTGCAGTTTCATAAAAAATGGTAAAAGGGTCTGTCTGTTTTGTTAAACTAATATTAACGAACAGCAAGCGACTCTAGAGTTCGATTGTTGTATTAGGGCTGGATATATACTGGTTGTGGAGTTGATGGTTTGATGTGGTGGTTGGTCATGCTAGTGAGTGTCTGCGTGGTAATTACTTTATGCGACTCTGAGTATGTAACTGTATATGTTTTTTGTGGGAAGGTGATTTGGGTTTGTGGTTGTTTCAGCCTATAGAGAACTGGTGCTTTTTGGGTGCTACAGAATTACCGCTTGGTTGATGAGGTATGTTGTGATGATTGCTGTACGATGTGGAAGGATGATGTGATAGGTGTGAGTTGTTTACGCTCGCGTGATTAGTGTGCTAGGTAGTTGTTTTGTGTTCAGTGGTTGTGTTAGATTTATAGTATCAATATCGATGTTGATTGTAGTGGATTCTACTGCCTGTGGCTTTATTTTGTGCTGATTGTGTTTTGGGAGTGTTGTAAGTTGTTGACTGTAGAATGAGTTTCTAGTTTGCTTATAGGTCTTTACATTGGATAGTCTTGTGGGCGAATGTATTTGGTTTTGGTGTGATGCCCTCGATTTTTCTTTGTATATAGGATTTTGGCGGGTCTATGCTAGTTAGCCGAAATCACGAGATATAAATAATATGTGATGGTCTAGTGGTTGTTCGTGTTTGTTGGTCGTTGAGGTTTTTGGATGAGTCCTGTGAGGAGTAGGTTCATTTTAGTGTAGGTATTGTTCAGGTAGCTGGCTCTTTGAAATCATTGTAGTTTCTAACCGTTTTAATTGATCGTTAGTACAGCTTACTCGTTTTGTATAGATAGTTCAACGACTTACTACCAGTTGCAAAAACAGTGGGGAAGTAGCGGATATGTGTTTGGAAGGTTTGTTGGTAGTGTGAATATTTGTGAAAGGATTTGTTGTGTTTATGCTGCGCTGTTCTCGTTTTATCGTCAGTGTTGCTCGTGAGTAACAGATGTGTATGTTCGCACGGTTGGTCTAAGTGACTGTAGATTGTTTTCTGATTTGGCAGTTGTCAAAATATGAGATAGAGTAAACGTGTTGGTATGTAACTTGTTGTGGTTTAGATTATTGGCGTGGTATGAAATGGTTTGATTGATCTCTCCGGTACTGAATGGGACGTCTCGTGTGTGATTTCGGTGTGGTCTACTGTTGGTTTGAGAGTTGTATATACATGATTCTCGAGCTTTTGGTTGTGGTTTTGTCCAGTAAGTGCGTATACCTGGAGTAGTATTAGTGGTTTGTAAGTGGGTTGTTAATTTCTGTCAAGTTATTAAAATTAGTAGTTGGTGGTAAGTAGTGTTGTGTGTAAAAGTGCAATGGAATAGAATTTCTATTTGCAGTGTATTTATAGATTGCAGCATGTTCTGTGATTTGGCGTGTAGTGTAGTGTTTGGTTTGAGTCGAGGACCTCATTAGAAAATGTCTTACTGGGTTTGTATAGAAACATTGTAAGAGTGGTGTTTTTTTTGGTGGGTTGGCTTGTCTTTGTCTTTTATGGGTAGATTGTGTATTCTTGTTGTGTTGTTTGGTCTGCGTGGTTTGCTCCGACTAGATGGTTCGATGTGTTGCACCAATCATTTGGAGTTTTTATACTTTGTTTATCTGATGTGGTGTTTTGGTAGTTGTTGTAGTAGTGTTTTTTGTGGTTGTGGTGGTAGTGTTGGTTGTGTGTTGTTGGTGGTTGTGGTGGTGATTTGATGGTGTTGGTGGTTCTGCTCTTGGTTGTAGTGGTGTTTTTGTGGTTGTGGTGGTAGTGTCGGTTGTGTTGTTGTTTGTGGTTATGCTGGTTGTGGTGTTGGTGATAGATGTGTTTGTGGTGGTGGTAGTTTCGGTTGTGTTGTTGGTGGTTATACTGGTTGTGGTGTTGGTGGCTCTGGTGTTGGTTGTAGTGGTGTTTTTGTGGTTGTGGTGGTAGTGTCGGTTGTGTTGTTGGTGGTTATGCTGGTTGTGGTGTTGGTGATGGATGTGTTGGTGTTTGTGGTGGTGGTAGTCGTGGTTGTGTGTACCTGTTTGTAAAGCAGCTGTTCATTCTCTCTGGCGTAACAGAACAGAATGTCTGTCAGTTTGGTCCTCACGTCTTCATCCTGGAAATATCGAATCTCTGGGAACCTGCAAAACACAAAACATGACACATAACTCACACAAACATAGTAGTTAGTGATGCCCTGATCCAATACTAGTATGAGATATCAGTGCCGATCCATGACATGTTGCTGTATGGAGTATGAGTCTTATGTCTGTTATAATAAAACTATGTATTGTCTGATGATGACTCTTGAAATGCTCTGTGTCAACGAATATCTGATACCAGTGTTGGATCAAGGCATCACAAAAAAAGTCTTTATAAACCTATGGTTAAGCAATAAACTATTTGACCGACTAAATACCTCCAGCCCTACACTAAACACTGAATCACAAGAACAGTCAGACATAGTGGTTCTACTCACGTTCTGAGCACATCTTGTTTAATCATGGCCTTCAACTCTTTGTCCTGGAAGAACTTGTTCCACAAGCTCTGGAAGAACAAACACAAACAAGAATGTCAGAAGAAAAATTTCTCATTGGCTTATAAAAATGTGTTTCTGGTAGGAAAATGTACAATGTCTCTTTAGTGAAATGTCATCCATTCAGAACACGGATCCACTTCCTGTTATTTTCAAGTGATTTTCAAACTTTTCTTCACAAACGTATTTTTGATTAATGTAAAACTATGATGTACATTTCCAATAGGTATTCATTTTTCAAATTAAGAGAAAATTGGACAGTTGTAAAAACGTGTCACATGCACTTTAATCTGTTAGCCCTGCAATGAGTGGACCACTGACCAGGATGTTCCCCGCACTAGGCCCAAAGTCAATGAGATGGACAATTTTGTGTTTTATAATAAACAAAATGTAAACTGTAAATTACAAATCCACCATTGAAAAACCACAACAGATCTCTTTTAAAACCTGTTTGTTCAGATCTAAATGTCAGAGCTGCTACTTTTCTTTACTCTGTAGTGAGTGTTGATGTGACGTTTCACACTGACCCCTTCGTCCTGGGACAGAGGGTTGTTGACCACCAGGTCCTGCTGGCCCGCAGCTTTACGAGGGTTTGTGATGTGCTGAGGACGACAAAACACAAACAAAGTCAATAAAATATGCTCTGAAACTTCTCTATGGCACCGCATTTTGATGTCTAAAAACTGGCCAGATAATCTTTTTAAAATTTGTCTTGATGAATTCATTTTAGGCCAATTTCTGATAAAAAACAAAGCATGAAGCACATGGAAATGAAAATGCCTAATTAGAGTTAAATCAGCCTTTCTGTTTGAAAGGCTCATTTAAGTTTGGCTTTAAGAAAAATAAATAAATAAATACAATTACAAGTAATAATACAATTAAAATTTAATCTAAAAAGTATAAGTCATCTTAAGTCACATTCCTTAAGAGGAATTGTCAAAACTCAAATTTAAGGACAAAAAAAAAAAAGCAATTAAACAATTGTGATTGACATTTAATCCGTTTTTTGGGGAATTAGGGTCATATAAAGCGATATACTATCAGAATAGACACAATTAAGCCTAATTGAAATGATTTTGTAACTTAAAATGAATACAAAAATGTATAATTTTTGTGTTGGGGGCACAAGTTGGTTGCCACTGTTATTTTGAGGGTCCCGGGCTGAAGTTTGGGAACCCCTGATCTAGACAATGGGTCTAACAACATCATAAAAAATGACTCACTAAAAGATAGGTTTATGGTTAGGAACGTATATTTCCTATGAAGCGACTTTAGTGTTTTTTGAATGTCTGTGAGGGGTGAAACCCTGCTGACTGTACCGTCTCTTTAATCTTCTCATAGTGAGCTCGAAACTCCTTGGTTTTGTTGATCCACTGACTCTTGTCCTCTGGAAGGGCCTCCAAATACAGCTGCAGACACAGACACACAGCTTAATGACAAGACAGAGGTCTGAGATGGAGAAGTGTGGAGAGGAGGAGCAGAGGAGAGGTGGAGAGGAGGAGGAGCAGAGGAGAGGTGGAGGAGAAGCAGTAAGGCAGCAGAAGAGTACAGGAGCAGTAGAGTTTGTAGCGGCTCACCTTCCAGCACACACTTCTGAAGCGGCTGCTCCTCAGACGACCGTTGATTCCAGCCTGTCGGATTCTGGCCAAGTAATTACTGTTGACGAACAGGTCGTCCCACTCTCTCCTGCACAAGATAATACTGTTATATACAACTACACACAACACAACACTATTTCCTGCACACAACAACACTTGTTATATACAACTACTACACACATCCATCTACCTACATACCCACCTCTCTACAAGCAGCTCATTGCCTCCCTGCTATCAGCACCCACCACCTGATTATCATTTTGTCATTTGAGAACTTTAGCTTCTTGCAATAAATGTCTTCAGAATATATCAGTTTAACTTTTAACTACTACTAATACATAAAAAAATGTATAATTACTACTATTCATTACAAATTTGCCATTTTTAGGCCTATATTTTTCAACAGAGTGTTTAGTTTATAGACCCCTTGCATGTCAGTAAACATTGTGTCGACTTCTGGTGGGCGGAGCTTAGCCGGAGGCAAAAGAAGATTTTTAAACACAAAAGCAGAAAAAATGGCAGATTCTGGTCGGAGCTGTCAGGATATGTATCGTCTGTGGGAGCTGACACAAACTTTGGTGAATTACTTCTGACGGATGGAAGCATTTTGTCTGAGCTTGTGTGGTTCATCAGAGAATCAGAATCTGCTCTTTCATGTGACTGAAGAAGTGATTTTTACATTTGTTTGAGGTTCGTTTTACTTTGCTGGACCCAGTAGTGACTAAAATGTTGTCTTTTGACAGTTCATTCATGTCTTGAAGCTAATGCTAAATATGCTGATTTGTACACCTCCTTTTAGTGCTTCAGAGGCACAACATTTATTACTAATTATTTTTTTTTAATCACTTAGCTAGTCCAACAAAAGCTCTGAAAATCTGTTAGCTCTTGTCAAAGGCTTTGCTAAAGCAGGAAATAAGGGTCTTGTGTGTAAAAATTGAATGATTAACAACAGTACAGTTTTAGCTAATTTTCTTAATAAAACAGGTCAGTTTGTACATGAAACTGCACCTGCACGTCTGGGTAAGGTCAGGCTAACTTTAGACACAAAGGTCTTAGTCACAGTTCACAACAAAACGACATTTTAACCACCATAAAACTTCACACTTTAAGTGCGTTGGCTATGAGTTTTTGTCTGTTTTGCCTCCAGCTGGAGCTGTGACGTCACTGTGACGTGGCATGAAAAGGGTCTATATTGTCCAAACAACTTAGCTAAGACAATAAACATTTATATATGTATGATTGTACTAGGGCTGTGCAATTCATTGAATTTCAATTGCGATTATTGCTGTAATCATTTATAAAAATTGCGCAATCAAGTAATCTAGATGATTGACTGTAACTTAAACCTGTTCATAGGTGCTCTTTATTTTCTTGATATGGAAAATAGGAGGTTTCTTTGCAATTATCGAATACAGTTAGATTTATATTTCTATGAGATTTGTCACATGTTTCATTTTATCTCTTCACTGCATTCAAAGGTGGCACCTACCCCACCTTTCACACTGCGAACACAATTTAGGTTTTAAATCTGACAACGCGCTCTAATAAATCCTTCAACACATTGTTAATAACAGTATGTATTATGTTTGGGTTGTAATTTGGACTAAAAACCCTCTTTTTTTCTCTTTTAAAGTCAAACTGGAGAGGACCACCTCAGCTCAGCCAATCAGAACGCTGCATTCTGCTCCTGATTTGAACTAAAATACTTTATTATTATTCAGACAGTACTCATACATCTAATTTTTTTCACAATGTGCTGCATTTATCATAGACTTTTTGGTGGAAAACACAATCGGCCAGATTTATCAAGCATTTGCTCATGTGCAAAAACAGGTTAGGGGGAGCAAAACCTTGGCAGAGATTCCATTTTTCTCTCTCACACACACTAAAGATGCAGAACTTGAGGTGGTTCATATCCGTTTTGTTTCGTCCAATATTTAAGTTTGTGTCAAATGCTCATAAAGTACACGATTTATTAATTTATTTATTTTCATTTTTGCACCCACAATTTAGCACCTGGCTTGATAAATCAGGCCCAAAGTTTGCTAATTTACAACTAAAAAAAGTCAGCTACCCCAACTTTAAGCGGCACTAACTCTACAGTCTCTCTAAGCAAATAATCCGTAGAATAATACTGATTTCAATAACGATTTGAATCATCATGATTCTTATTTTCATCATAATTGAGTAACCCTAGTATGTACATCCATATACAAGCATACATCTGTGGGTAATTAAGACCAAATAAAAAGCATAGTAATGAAAACTATACAGAGAGTTGACATTTAATATTCTGCTTGATCGATTAGAGAACTGGGTTGGAATCAAAGATACAGCATTCTTAAATCATATATTTATCATATCGTTCTTTTTATGTGGCTTTTAATGCTACACACTCTGCGCTGTCCAATCTGAAATACGGCGTCCCCCAAGGCTCGGTGTTAGGACCGCTCCTATTCTGTATCTATGTGACCCCACTTGGACTATTAATTGAGTCACATAAGGTCTCCTACCATTTTTATGCAGACGACACGCACATTTACATGCCAATCGAAACACCAGGCAATGACTCTCTTGCTGCTTCCCACACATGCCACGCCACAAGCTGAAATTGTTTTAATTAGACCGCCAGACCTCTGCAATGAGTTAAATGCTGATCTTGGTGACTTGGCTCTGAACATCAAACCTACAGCAAGAAGTCTTAGTGGTATGTTTGATTTAAGTCTGTCTTTTAAAAGTCAGATTAATAATGTGGTTCAAACTTGTTTTGATCATCTTAAACTAATTTAATCATTTTTATCATCATCATCATAGAGCTCCAAAAAGTGATATGTGCTTTTATCTACTCTCGTCTTGACTATTGTAATGCACTCTACACAGGGATTAACCAGAACTCCATCCACCGTCTCCAGATGATACAGAATGCAGCTGCTCGTCTTCTCACTGGTTCACGCAAATTTGATCATATTACTCCCATTCTTAAATCTTTGCACTGGCTCCCTGTAAAATTTCGAACTGATTTTAAAATTTTATTACTTACGTTCAAAAGCTCTTAACGGACTCGCACCGCGTTATTTATCTGACCTTTAGACCCCTTATGTTCCCCGTAGAACCCTTCACTCAGGGGATGGACTCTTGTTAGTCGTAAGAACTCAGCGAGTCTCTAAATTGGTTCGAGCCTTCTGTGTACGTGCTTCTTCTCTGTGGAACTCTCTTCCCCTCGACATTAGACAGATTAAATGCCTCTGTACTTTCAACTCTTTCCCTGCCAATGACGACAATTGTCGTCATAAGCTTTTTTTTATATGCGGCGATAGAGGGCTCTCTGGTGCACGTTTTCAATTCACCAGGACTGAGATACCATGATGCAGTTTCATATATTCACCACCGGAGGGTGTATTGTATAAGCACAAGAGTGCAGAGGAAGTCCTCTGAATCGAAAAATGCACGTCTTTTCTGTTTACATTACGCAGCGCAGTCGGCTGTGTTTACGTGATCATCCGACTCTAAAGGATCGTGTTTCTTTTCAAACAGATTACAGGCAACACATCTTGAACTAAAAACATTGTTGAGTAAGTTTAGAGCAAATATTTGATTTTTAAAATGAAGAAAAGACGATCCTACAGGACTAGGACTCTGAGGAGAACGACATATGCAGCGAGTCTGGAGGAGAAAAACTAAAGTTTCTCTTCTGTGAGCGATCCAAACGTGTCAGAGTGAGTCACACTACTGTATTTCTTCATGTTTGGAGGGTTAAATATGATCTTTGCCTGTGAAAGCGTCTGAATCTATAGAATCTGTATCAGAACGTAAGGCTGCTTCCTCGTTTGTAACAGCTTTTGTTGGTTTAAAGATGAAAAAGACACTCGTCCTCATTGCTTTAATCACATGAAGCTTGTATTTTTATCCTAAAGACATTATTTCATTGTAGTGGCTCAGATTCTTTCACCAAAAAGTAGCACAGACAAAAATAACACTGACATGAAGTTTGATTTAGAAAAAGGACGTAATCTCAAAAGTTTCTGGTCAAACGCTGAAATCTAATGAAAACAACGAATTTCAAATGCCTATAAAAAGAAAACGGAATAATGTAGAATAACATTTAATTTTTTAAATGAAAGTAGACACTTGTAGGTCTCATTTGATGTACAACATGTCATGATTCCAGTTGCACAAGGTTTTTTGTGGAACTGTGAATATTGCTTAAAATGAGCAAAAAGTGAGAATAGGGCTGGCAGTTAAAGAGTTAAAAAACATTTGAAAACATTCCTTTTTAAATCTGCATTTGAAACTGTATAAATCTATTGTATCTTGTAATTGTTTTGTTTATGTATGTGAAGCACTTTGGAACTTGTTCAGAAAAGTGCGATACAAATAAAGATTATTATTATTATTATTTGTAAGCAGAACCCTCACCTGTAGGATTGGAAAGTGGACTGAGGCTGTGGCTGTGAACTGTCCAGGCTGCCTCCTCCTGTAAGAGAACACAACACAGCACTGACACATGAGACCAGCAGAGGGAGACACAACACAGCACTGACACATGAGACCAGCAGAGGGAGACACAACACACCACTGACACATGAGACCAGCAGAGGGAGACACAACACAACACAACACTGACACATGAGACCAGCAGAGGGAGACACAAGACAGCACTGACACATGAGACCAGCAGAGGGAGACACAAGACAGCACTGACACATGAGACCAGCAGAGGGAGACACAACACAGCACTGACACATGAGACCAGCAGAGGGAGACACAACACAACCATCTGAACTATTCCCCAGACTGCCAAACATGAAGTGATGGAATACAAGTACAGGACCAAAAAATGTTCTCAAGTAACGGCAAAAATATCACATATAAGAATCTACTTAGGATAAAAGTACAAAAATGTTGGAAGATTTGTGTGTGAAATGTGACAATTTTGAAAAAGAATTGTTCTGATTTGTTTGTCAGTTCAATTTGGAATAAAATGCTCCAGACGATAAAGTGTTTTAAATGAATCTTTTCATAAAAATGCACCCCACAATGGGTAAATTTAACCTCTCAATACAGAAAGTACTTTTTACTTTCAATTCTATTAAAACTGTAGTCGAGTAAAAATACCTTGGCGAAAACGTACAGGAGAAAAAGCAAAAAGTATTCAGTATAAAATATACTTACAGGAGTCCTATTATGCCTTATTATAATGGCCTCCCTTCATCATTAGTTTACTCAAAGTTAAATTTTAATTGATCCATACATGTTGGAGTAATCTTGTTTTGTTTTTCAGCTGCAGCTCAAGTGCTCACAAAATCCCTGATTTCACCTACCACCTGTCTCCTCCCACTTGTCTGTATTTACTTGTTATAATTCAAAGGATTAATATTCAAAGTGAAACATACAACGTTTAATACTGTCCCATAGTCCAACAATAAATAAATAGTTATTTAAAATCCGTTTCTTCACACAGATAAATTTTAAAGTGAAGAGGCGGGGCTTATCAGATCTGCAGTTTTGAACAGGAAGTCATTAAAGCTGTTTCTATTTTCAAGTTGTTTTAGATCAATTTTGTGTTTTACAATGAACAAAAAGGTAAATTACTGATCTACATATGTTCTAGTTTATTACAACATAGTTGAAAAAACACAATATGTCTCCTTTAAATTAAAGCTGCACTGATCTTTTTGGCCAAACATAGACATGAATACAAGCATGTTTTGTTGCACTAAATAAATAATACAAATCTGCGTATTTAAACAGGAAGTGCACTGCCAAGAAAAGTGTCCGAGGCGGAATAAGGTTAATAAAAAAGTGCTACTGCAGCTGTTTTTTTTTTTGGTCATATTATCGCATTAAATGTATTTACACAAATGTCCCAACGTATGGTTTTAACTTTCTACTTCTAGTGAATAGTATAATAAAATGTTTACCTCTAGAAAGTTACACATTGCACCTTTAAGTAACGTACAGGCAACTTAAAATGTTACTTAAAGGTGGGGTAGCTAACTTTTTTAGTTGTAAATTAGTAAACTTTGTGCTTTCCACTAAAAGTACATAGAAAATACACACTCTGTGAAAAAAGTGAGACCTCTGAGTGCTGTCTGAACTGAATAATTAAGAATTTGAGTTCTAATCAGGAGCTGAATGCAGCTCTCTGATTGGCTGAGCTTGGGGTGGTCCTCTCCAGTTTCACTTTGTTGTTTGTAAAAAGAAGTTTATAAGCTATAAATGCAACCAACATGAATACATGTCGATATTAACCAAGTGTTGAAAGATTTATGAGAGGAAGTTGTCAGATTTAAAACCTGAATGGTGTTTGCAGTGTATAAATCAGCTACCACACTTTTAATGGTGGGTTATTATTATCATTTTTTTTTATTGATCTGCCTCTTTTCATAAATCCTTTGAAACATGATATATTGAAATACTTTCATTTTTGGTTGCAATTAAGAATAAAAAAAAAACAACATCTCTGTTTACAAACAGCAAAGTGAAACTGGAGAGGACCACCCAAGCACAACCAATGATGAGAACTAAAAGTATTTTTTATTCAATTCAGGCAGCACTTATTCGTCTCATCTGTTCACAAAGTGCTGCATTTATAAGAGACATTTTAGTGGAAAACACAAAGTTTAAGAATTTACAACTAAAAAAGTGAAGTACCCCAGCTTTAAGTACAGTACTTTTACTTCTGTAATTACTGCAAACCTTATTTGTGCAGTTAGCTCTAATCATCTAAGGTGGCTCTCATCTTGTGGGTAAAGTGCTTAAATTGTCTGTCTGGTGTTTAGCTGCGACGCTGGGAGCTGTCTGTCTACATTACCTCAAACAGACGAGTCCACAGGGAGAAGGAAACAGCCTGAATATTCATCGCTCCACTACATCTGCTCGTGTCTGGGAGAAGATTAAACTCCAAAACAAGCGCACGGAGCCTGGGGAGCGTACACTCACCTCAGGGACTCACACGCGGGAGGCGAGAAGGTGCTTATAGGGACGTCACAATCTGAGAGCGTGAGCAGGCGGCTGTGACGTGAACAAGCTCCACTTTCTCACAGTAAACATTCTTCAGAAACTTTAGCGTTTGTAGCATCAACTCAAAACAGTCTGTCCATAAATACAGGGTTTCTGCAGGGATGAAATGGTAATCCTGGATCCAAATCAGGACTAAACGTGGACCAAAATCAGGACTAAATGTGGATTAGAGTCAGGACTAAACATGGACCAGAGTCAGGACTAACGTGGACCAGAGTCAGGACTAAACGGGGACAAGAGTCAGGACTAAACGTGGACCAGAGTCAGGACTGAACGTGGACCAGAGTCAGGACTAAACGTGGACCAGAGTCAGGACTAAACGTGGACCAGAGTCAGGACTAATCGTGGACCAGAGTCAGGACTGAACGTGGACCAGAGTCAGGACTAAACGTGGACCGGTGTCGGACTAAACGTGGATTAGAGTCGGGACTAAACGTGGACCAGAGTCAGGACTAAACGTGGACCAGAGTCAGGACTAAACGCGGACCAGAGTCGGGACTAAACGTGGACAAGAGTCAGGACTAAACGTGGACAAGTGTCAGGACTAAACGTGGACCAGAGTCAGGACCAAACGTGGACCAGAGTCGGGACTAAACGTGGACCGGTGTCGGGACTAAACGTAGACCAGAGTCAGGACTAAACGTGGACCAGAGTCAGGACTAAACGTGGACCAGAGTCAGGATTAACGTGGACAAGAGTCAGGATTAAACGTGGACAAGAGTCAGGACTAAACGTGGACCAGAGTCAGGACTAAACGTGGACCAGAGTCAGGACTAAACGTGGACCAGAGTCAGGACTAAACGTGGACCAGAGTCAGGACTAAACGTGGACCAGAGTCAGGACTAAACGTGGACCAGAGTCAGGATTAAACGTGGACCAGAGTCAGGATTAAACGTGGACCAGAGTCAGGACTAAACATGGACCAGAGTCAGGACTAAACGTGGACCAGAGTCAGGACTAAACGTGGACCAGAGTCAGGACGTGAAGTGTAGTTTAACAATGCAAGTATGTATTATTCTCTCTCTCTCCCTTCATCTGAACCTCCACTCCGTCCTCTTTCTATCTTTTTCTCCTTTCTCTTGCTTTCTCTCCATCTTCTCCTCCTCCTTCTCTCGGCCTTTCTGTTCTCTCCCCCCTTCTCCTCACTCTCTGACTGCGCTCCACTCTCCTTTTCCCCTCTCTCTCTCCCCTTTTCGACTCTCTTTTACTCCCTCTCTCTTTCTCTCTGTCTTTCTCCCTCTCTCTCTTGCTCGCACTGTCTGACTTTCTCTCCTTTCTCCATTTTCTTTGCTCTCTCTTTTATCCTGTCTTTCTCATTCTTCTCTTGATCTCTGTCTCTTTCTCTCTGTCTCTCCCCACTCTTTCTTGTTCTCCCTTTCTGCCTCTCTTCTTTCTCCTGCTCACACTTGACTTTCTCTCCTCTCTCTATTCTCTTCGCTCTCTCTTTATCCTGTCTTTCTCATTCTTCTCCTTTCATCTCCGTCTCTTTCTCCCTCTCTCTTTCTTTCTTGCACTATTTCTTTCTCTTCCTCCCCCTCTTTCTCCCTCTCTGCTCTCTCATTTCTTCACTCTCTGTCTTTATCTTGTCTTTCTCCTCTTGATCTCTGTTGTCGTTCTCCTCTCTTCCTTTCTTTTTCTTGCCACTATACTGTATATCTCTCTTCCGCCCCTCTCTCTTTCTCCTTTCTCTTTCCTCACACTATCAGCCCGATCTTGCCCTTTTGTCTTAGCCTTGGTCTTAATCTTCCTCTGTTGGCCACTAGTGGCTCTCTCCAAGCTCTATACACTGTCAGTGTAGAAGGTGTGGCTCCAGACAGATGTGAGGGGGTGCAGTTTTTTTTTCATTGAACCTGACAGATGCTCACGCCTGTGACAAGTGAGCAGCTGCTTTAGGATCACAGGCAAAAGAGAACTGTAGCAGCAGCTTCAGTTTGGAGAAAAAAAACTGCAATAATAGAAATCTCTTTGGTGAAAGTCTATTTACTTGACAGACTTTAACAACTTTGTTTAAAATGAGGCCAACATTTTTTTAACGCGTTGACACATAAAAAATGGTTTAAGAAATACATGATGGCTCTTTGGCCTTTCCATAGCATTCACACTGACCCATGTTCACTCTCACATCTGATTATCTTTTTTATTAAGTCAACAAGCTTTATGTAAAAGAAAGACACATTTTTAGACAAAGTTGTTAAAGTCTGTCAAGTACATAGACTTTCACCAAATAGATTTCTATTATTACAGTTTTTTTCAAACTGAAGCTGCTGCTACAGTAACTTTTGCCTGTGATCCTAAAGCAGCTGCTCACTTGTCACAGGCGTGAGCATGTGTCAGGTTCAATGAAAAAACTGCACCCTCACATCTGTCTGGAGCCACACCTTCTACACTGACAGTGTATAGAGCTTGGAGAGAGCCACTAGTGGCCACAGAGGATGATTAAGACCAAGGCTAAGACCGGCTAAGACAAAGGGCAAGATCGGGCTGTATATCTCTCTTTCTCCTCCCTCTCTCTTTTCTCCTCTCTCTTTCCTTCTTTTCTCACCACTATATCTCTTTCTCCCCTCTCTTTCTTTTCTCAACACTATATCTCCCCCCCTTCTCTTTCTTCTCTCTTTGCTTCTTTTCTCAATATTATATCTCTCTTTCCCCCTCTCTCTGTTTCTCCTCTCTCTTTCCTTCTTTTCTCAACACTATATCCCTCTCCCCCCTCTCTCTTTCTCCTTTTCTCAACACTATAACTCTCTTTTCTCTCACTATCTCTCTTTCTTCCTATATCTCTCCTTCCCCCCCCGCGCTTTCTCCTCTTTCTTCTTTTCTCATCTATATCTCTTTCTCTCTCTCTCTCTCTCTCTCAACACTATATCTCTCTCTCTCTCTCTCTTTCTCCTCTCTCTCTCTCCTTTTCTCAACACTACTCTTTTTCTCCCCTCTCTCTCTCTTTCTTTTTTCGCCACTATATCTTTCTCTTTTCTCTCTTCTCTCTTCTCCTCTCTCTCTCTTCTAACTTCAAGGTCTAAGTTAAAATCTTTGACTCACATTGTTAAGTTACACCAACACAACGTCTAACTTATGGACCGTATGCCTTTATACAGTGATGGTGTGTGTACGTATATATGTGTACTTATCTATGTGCGCGTATATATATGTGCGTATGTAATGCGTATGTGTATGTATGTGTGCGTGAGTAAACGTACGACTCCGGTTCTTGTTGAAGTTGTGCAGCGGGTCGAGCCGGTCTCGCTGTTCGTCCGTCTGCAGAGGGTGACGCGTCTCGAAGTTTGGGTGCTGCATGACTGTCCCCCTCCCGCCGGCCCGCACCTGACACACACACACACAGAGTTGTATCGTCATGGTACATCGCACCAGGTTATGTACTGTTATAGTCGGACTCACTGTGACAGCCTTGTGACTCTCAGCCAACGCTCTGATAAAGGCCGATTCTGTGAGGAAAGACAAGAGACGCCTTCAGCATGACTTTACACTAGAGCTTCTGCAGATGACGTCACAGTAGTCTAATACTGTCAGCACTGAGTGGCAAAAATGAATCAGAGTCAATGGAGAATAATTACATTTTCTCCTGTAAAGACTAAAAACACAACAAAATACAGACTGATGATAAAATATAATGAACCACAACTAAATCAAGTAAACAGTGGCAAAAAAGCAAAAAACAAACAAACAAAAAAAAACCCTTAGTATCCATGGTTACTGCACAACTTCTAGAATGAAATTTAAGCCTTTTTAAGACCTTGGACATCAACATTTTAAACATTTCTAGTTGTAAATGAATAAACTTTGTCTTTTCAACTTTAATGTAAGCTGTAAATGCAGTGCTTTGTTAAAAAATAGATCACTGTGTACTGTCTGAATCAAAATAAAAAGCACTTCTTTCTCTTTGAGAGCCAAATGCTGCGCTCTGATTGGCTGTGTTTGAGTGGTCACCTCCAGTCTCACTTTGCTGTTTGTTGAAATATGTTTAAAGACTTGTTGCAGACCAAAAATATATACACGTGCTTAAACATGTGTGAGATATAGGAACTAGTTGGACCTACATTTTACAGTGTGAAAATCAGCCACCCCATCTTCAATTCAAGTTTTTGTTTTTTGGGCATATAAGCACTGTTCAGTCACAATGGGGGTATTCCATGAAAGTGGCTTAACAAGTTCCTCTTATCCTAAATCCTGAGCTAAACTAGCTTCATCTCCAACTTATCTCAAGTGGTTCCATGAAAGAAATAAGCCTGGGTCCTGAGACAACGCTAATTCAAGCTTGAAATATAATCTGGGCTGTGACGCGCTCCCGCTGAATGTGACGAGACCAGAATCAATGGAGCGACGACATCACTGAGAATGAGAGAGAAAAACACTTATTTTACATATCTGACTGAACACGAGAGGAGCCAAAGTGCACACGGACTATCAGTTTTGATTTGCATCGCAAAAGTTTTCAGTTTATAGTGGTTTATTCTGAATGCGGGGAGCGAAGAGGCAGCCCCTCCCCTCCTGTTCACTGCTGGAGAAAGACGAGGCGGAGATCCAGAGAATTTATCATTGTATTTGTGAGTAGTAGGCTCATCGTTTTTTAATGCAATGCAGTTTTCCACACAGCATGTGGAAGTAGTCCCCTGCGTAAAGTTGTCACAAAGTTGTAGCGTACTCTTCACAACCAGAACTAACCAATCAGAGCAGAGGATGTGGTGTCCGTAGTGTGACAGGGTCAGAGACGAGGGAAAGAGGTGCGATGAAGCGCTTCTGTGCACAAAAGCAGCAGCACGACTCCACGGCTGCTCTCACACATTAGTCCTGCTTTCATTGCTTCATGCTTTAGAGAAACAGCTGCATGTCTGTGGGAAATCTTACGTAGTTTAGATGCACGTAGGAGTAGCCTACAACTTTTCAGTTAAATACGTGGCTCTTTGTGCAGCCAATGTGACGTTTGCTCTTACAAACCCACAGCGAGAGCAGCTCAAAAAAGGATGAAAAGAAACGGTCAGAGCGGCTTTTTGGTGCCAATGCCAAGTAAATAAAAGTGAATACAAGGTGACTTTATAAGTTGTGTTGTGACAGACAGAGAGATTTCACACAGTTGTGGAAGTGTGTGAGGATAAACATGTGAAGACGTTTTTTGAGACAAAGCTAAAATAATCTTGACAGTTAGCCTGGTCCAGACCAGGTTTATGTCTGCGCACTTGTTACTGCGGCAACTCAGCGTCACCTCTGGTTAGCCGCGTTAGTGGAACGGAAATGGAGATTTCATAACCCTACACTGTAAAGGATTTATTGTAGATTTTACAGTAAAGTACTGGCAGCTGGATGCCAGTACTTTACTGTAACCCCCTAATACAGTAGTAT
>CM076408.1:15229208-15427256 GCA_038363315.1 Mugilogobius chulae
GACAACTATTGTTTTTGTGTCCTCCATCTGGTGCATTCCCAAAGGGTTAAAAAAAATGTATTAATTTACCACAAGGTTCTGATAAAATCTCTCAAAATCCGTAGGAATTATACATTGTCATATTTTTAATAAAATCATTACTTAAAATTTTCAAAATATAAAATTATTTAATTAAACAAGTGAAAAACATCTCCAGTTTGCTGTATTATCAGGGCAGTGACCATTTTTTCTTATACTGTAATGTGTGTGGATTTGCAGCAACTGCAATGCTTATGTCAACCACATAATCTATGTGCATGTTGTTGCTTATTTTTGCTCTATTAGACTGACTAGAAACATCACTTGATCCCTATTTTGATTAGACCGGTGCTATTCAGTCATATTTTCAAGTGGGACAGATTTTTTGGAGGGCTATGGTCCATTGGCCAAACTATGAAACTGCACCACAGATCTTTATTTTAGATCCAACACTTACAAACAACTCAAAAACTTTTACACAGAAGTAAATAAAAATAAAACTATTATATACAACTATTATTTGTAGTATGTCAGAGATTAGTAAGGCTAATTTTTGTTACAACTGACCCATTGAGGACAACCCCAATGCCAATGTGGCCCTTTGTAGATAAGGGGTGCATGCTTGCAAATTAAATAAAAGAAAATTAAAGGAATAGATACAATACAGTTGAATACCTGCACACCTAAATCCCTTTAAGCAAACAAGATTCTCCAAATACCAGCATAGAAAAAGCCTTCTTCCAAACACTAGTGAGGCAGTCAACAGGTTCTCTGTTTCCATGGTGATGAGTTGCAGGCAGACCACACATGTGATGTGAGTGAAGAAGCATTTCCTTAGTGACCAGTGGAGACATGCACAGATAGTTAGTGTGCTTCTTATTGGTGTTCGTGAGATAATGAGCTTTGAATTGTCTCTTCATTGTCTCCATTTACAAGTGCGAGCACAGTGACAATGGACACAGCATATTGTATTCAACAGCAGTTGACTCAGCCATGCCGGAACACATGCCCACACATGCACAGGTGCACTTTGTCCTAATGGTTGTGGTTGTCATTATTTAGGGTGGAGAGGGTGCGTTCTGCATGTCGTTGGATGAGAGTCAGGAGCCAGTTCTCCATTCTTGTCTCCCATGAATGTGCCACACACTGCCTCCCACCCACATCATCATCATAGCATAGAAGTTTTCTACCTCCTCCCTGACTCTTCTCTTCCTTTTCTTCATCTTCTGCTGCCTTATCTGTCACGCTTGCTGCTGCAATTTGTGTCCCTCATTTTCTGCTTTTCCCACTTATGTGCCTCAAATCCACCTGTGCATTGCATTTTTGATGAGACAACATTTTCAATAATTTTTCTGTCCATGTAGTGTACTTTCATGTTATCAAAAGTTTAATACGTATAGTGATTTTTATTCAAACTAAGTTTTTCTTTAACCCTTGATGAATGGGATATCTATCATAACATGAGCGATGCTGCCCTCACACAATGAAGCAACATGACACAGGCACTTCATTAGGCTGAAAATATTGTTTTGTTTTTATAATTACCTTTTCTTGATTTGAAAATTTGAAAGTCCATGAACTGAAACTACCTGAATCAAAAGTATTTCTCCTACAGAACCAAGTGAATGAGAGAAGAACAGTTTTATCACGTCACAGCCTCATCAAAGAACTTCTGGTCCTGTCTGCTCCCTCAGGGCACTGCTGTCCTCCATGGCACATCAAACACATGAAAGAATAGCCTCCAAAATCACTGCCCTTTGCATTTCCCTGCAAACTTTTTGATTGTTCTTGGTTATTTGATGTTTTCCTCCTATGGTTACTGTCATCTGCCCAACCAGTGCCGTTTTTGCAGATTGATGATAAAACAAGCAACAACATGGTAAATATTCCTCATTTTATCTGCACCCTGTGATTCTCTGAGACTTATGAAGTAAAATCATTTCACTTAGTTACTTACTGCAGTTTTGTGTCAGTTAGTTTTATATTTTAAATTAAGCTTACTGAATGTCAGAAAAAGAGTTACATCTGTTTTTTCCATCTGTTTTGGCTTTGATCGTGAGTTGAAGCTGCTTGAATAGAAATGTGGTTAAAGCCTGTGTGTGCTGAGGAACAGTATTGTTGTGCACACAAGTAAACACTCGTGTGCACTGAACAGTAGCCATGCACATTCAGGTGGGCAGTGGGGCACACTTCTCTTATCTCCTTATTGCTTTACATTTGTTCATGATTGTGCCTCTTAATGGTTATTGTTGTGTATTTATTCCCACAGTTTGAATGGTATGTCACTTGGGCTCATTACTGCTGCCTGAGGCTGTTAAACACATCCTTAAATAGCGGCTCTACTGTCTTGTGACGATTAAAGAGATGGAGGGAGCTGGCTGCCTGCATATCTTTATTTTTTCTTGTAATAAGACAGTTGTAATAATCTAGGTGCTCATTTACCTGACAGTTTCGGCGGCAGGACTTCCGCCTTCGTCCTTATAGTTGACGTTTGGTGTTGTGAAAGATTAAGAAAGGACAGGACTCTCAAAAACGTACAAACCTAACAGCAACAGACATCACACAGCTACTAACCTTTATTGCCAAATCCACATACTTCCAATACAAACACAAACTGTACAGACAAAAGGAGGGCTTTGCCATGGGGGATCCAATCTCTGCAATAATGAGTATTTTTTTTATGGAGGACTTGGAGGAGAGAGCCATCAACATACAGTGCCTTGCAAAAGTATCCAACCCCTTGAACTTTTCTACATTTTCTCTTATTATGACCACAAAAATCAAACATATTTCACTGAAACATTGTGTGAAAGACCAACACTAAGTTGCACACAATGCTGAAGTGGAAGGACAGTCATACATGATCTATTTTTTTTTACAAATTAAAAGCTGAAAAGTTGGCGTGCAAAATTATCTGTCAAACTGGCCACGTCTGGGAAGATTCTATAAGAGAGATGTCACAACACCAGACGTCACCTCTGACGAAGGCGGAAGTCCTGCCGCCTAAACTGTGAGGTAAATGAGCACCTAGCTTATTACAACTGTCTTATTACAAGAAAAAATAAAGATAAACTAAAAAGAAGACAGAATGAATTTTCTAAATTTGGCTGCCTGCAGTCCTGTGTATCTGCATCTAGTAGTCTTGCTTTGTGATGAAATGCTTTGGCCTACTTGGGGTAGGGCAGGGAGGAGTGCCCTTAAGGGGGCAGCACTGATGAGGATATCCCTATGTTCACACATGAGTAAACATCAGTGTATTTAAGCATGTGACCAAATCGGGTGACTGTAGTTTTGCAGTGTCCTAGCCCCCGGCTCCCGATTCTTGTGCGGAGCGATGAGGCGAGAGCGAAAAGAAGATACTGGGGTTTACTGGGGAGAAAGAAAGCAGGCACCTTGTATGGGCCATGTTCATCAGAGCTCCATAAAAGTCATTAGGCTAGGGTGCCCTGCAGGCGCCAGTGCCTCCTGAAATGGAAACACTGATCTTGCTTTTATGCTACTGCTGCTTTGAGAAGCACATTCTTCCTCTATGCTATTGAGGAATGGCCTCTATAGTAGGCCTCCTTTTTGCATAGACTGAAATCATGTCAGTGGATAAATGCTTCAGAGCCTTACTCACCAAGCTATCTCAACAACTGACATAAAGACTTGTGTTAATCGATCTTGGCCTAATCTTTTTTCCTTTTTTGTTCTGTAACTCTGTGATCTTTGACTGGCTTCACTTGCTCTCATTTGTCCAACTTTAATGATAAAGTTGGATTACAGCGTCAATAGCTATTACACTAAGGAAATGCAACCATTTACACAATACGAACAACACTTTCTGGTCCTAGTCAGATAATTTATCTTCTTCATTTGACCCATGCTTCATGTCATTTGAACAGACACACTGCAAATTGCAGTGCTGATGCAGCTGCTTAAAACAGAGCAAATGCACTGGAGCAACTATAACATGTCTTCATTCACAAATCAACATAGACACAAAGCCAAAGTATTTTTTTTAAATAAGCAACTTTTCATGTATCACTGAAGTCAGCTGCTCCAAATGTTTGCTAATGTTCAGTGGTGACAGAAATGTTTTTGCAGCCCTGTAAACACTGCTCATGTCATTCGTAGGTCAGCTGCACATAAGAATA
The DNA here is from genome assembly GCA_038363315.1 of Mugilogobius chulae. Lineage (NCBI taxonomy): Eukaryota > Metazoa > Chordata > Actinopteri > Gobiiformes > Gobiidae > Mugilogobius > Mugilogobius chulae. Next base: position 15,233,363 of record CM076408.1, read on the forward strand.
CTGCTCTGGGTGTGCACTTCCGTTGCGAGCTCAGGCTCTTCTCGTATGAGATTTAATTCCAGTGCGAGTTTGGAAATAATTTGGAATGTTTTAAAAACACATTGTTTGTTAATGAATATGTTTCACTGCATATAATGTAACTATACAAATATTTTAAAAGTTTGACTCTGGTTTTTGGTTTCATGGCATGAACAATGAATAATATTTACCATATCGAACTTCTTCCAAACTGTATCTACAAAAGGCTGAGTTCTTGCTTCGTTATGACAAACAAGATGAGCTGTCATAAACCAGAAAAGTCATTTTATCCCATGTTGTGTTTACATGCCAGTTGAAGTACCTTTGATGGGATTAGAATCACTAAAGATGTACTTTAGCCTGGGAAGCCGCTAGCCGGGAAACTGTGTGGGGATTTATGCATTTTTGATGCAGCATGGGGAGGAGTGAAACTCTGAAAAGGCTGCATGACCTACTTAGGAGCGTGGATTCAGACAACTCGTCATGACACAAAGGAGAAGAATCTTTGAGTGTCTGTGTGATATGCAGCGCTTCACTCAGCCCTGTTCACTTGTGCCTCCTTGTGTGGGTGTGTCACTCACATTGTCCATCAGTGTGGCTATGTAAACTTGCTCTTTTTATTTAAGTGCCCCTTCATAAGATTTTTCTGTATGTTGTCCCCACATCCATTCAGGTGGTTCAAGATACATTAAGTTTTCATAGGCAGTTCTTCCTCTAAGTGTGCCTGAACAAAAAAATTCAATTTTTTGTGCGAAATGGCCTTGTACACAAATTAATTTTCTTTGCAGCATAGCCACTCGCTCCCTCCCTCCCTATTTCATCACCTTCACCTTCTTTTTCTCAGTTACTATGGTTACACAGTTTTATACGTCAGCTTCTCAAACAAGCAGGCAATGCTGTCCGCCACATTCCATCGTTACTGTCCTTCTGTGGTGACACACCTCAGACCAGTCACTAAGCTATTCATTTCTAACAGGTGGCACTTGGATTGAAGGCTTTAAGTGGAGATTTCATTTGTGCTGGAAATGAGCCATTGTGAGGTCCTGACCACCTGGTTGGACGGAGGCTCTGATTGATGAGTGCTGTGAGCACTGTTGGCACGGCTGTGCACTGCTTAAATATGCACTGGCAGATCAGGCTCTGTGCAGGATCTGTGTCTGCATGTGTTGGCATATACCACTGAATAAAGAACATCATGATGTCAAAAGAACAACACTGTAGGCTAAATGGTACAAGCATCCTTCAGTACAGAAAAAAAAGATATGAACATTACTCTGGTTTCAAGAAGGTTTTACATTGAACACTTTGCAAAACATTTAACATGTAAACTAAGTCAATGTAGGACATCTACTCTGGTGATATCTGACTTTATTAAGTTTTAAAATTATTCAAAGCTGATCCAACAGAAGCATTATTTAGAAGAGATGAGATGTACTGTATAAGAGAAAAGAATTTTTTAAGATGCTGTGGATGGGATTTTGATCCAACAACAACAGCTTAGCTGTGATTGGTGAAAACCAAAAAGTGTGGAGAGTTAAATATAGCTGGAGTTTGATGATCCAGGTCGGAAATGCTGTAAGTTTGTCCTGCTCTAACACGATTGATGTGCATAGACAGAAAAATCCCTTAGCTGCAAACACAGTGACTCTGCTGTCTAAAATCCACTGTTGCTTGTGGTTTGTCCTTCTAGATGCCAAACAATTTTATTTATTTTCCAACCATAGTATCACAATTTTGATTAGAATGAAGATCATTGGCAGATAGCAGATCTCAGAAGGATTACATTTTGGTCTGGGTTCATTGCTCTGTGTTCCAGCTGTTCCCTGCCAGCTCCAAAACAACCTGTAATAGGCTTTACACAGCTTTCTGCTCTGCACAGATTGTTTGTCTGTCATGATATCTGTTCACTGTGACTTAAGAAATGTAGGCCAATTTGGATTTATTTTGGAATAAAGATTTGTGTGGGTAAGCTACACTTACAAAAATGTGTCCTTAGTTTGATTATAGATTGCTGTAGCTGAAGGATTTGACCTTTTGTGCATGATTTGGGTTGATGGGGTGTATACTAGGGATATAACGATACGTTTTTAGAACGATACGATACATATCGATATGAAGCTTAGAGATACGATTACAAAACGATTTTAGGGTTTTTGGGAACGATACGATTCGGAACGATACAGCAATTTTAAAACGATATTTCGATTCAGTTTGATAACTTACGACATAAATAAAATCATTACCAATATTTTGCATTAAATAAAAACTCAATAACAAATAATAAAACGATAGGGTAAGTTTAAGGGTAATAAATATATATATATATTCAGCTTAATAACACAATTATTTTTCATTGCACATAAAAAACTGCAACTTTTCCCCTTTATACACAAGTTTAGTATCATAATAAAATAAGTGACCCACATTTCACCATCTGATTGAATAATTTTCACACAGATGCAGGTAGTGAGATGGGAGTCTGTGAACTTATTGTATCTTTGTGACTTCTTATTAAATATTAAATCCACAAACATCTGCAGGCAGAGTTTTGACCCAAAGCACGTTGACGTTGCGTCTCAAGTACCACATACAGTATGTCCAAATGTGACAGATCGGCAGCGGAGCTAAAAGCCTAAACAAATGCACGGGTCTGCATAAAGTGTGGCGTCGCAGCTCTGTGTGCGCGTTTGCAGCTCGTCTGGTTCTTTTCTGAGCTCGAGTCACCTCCATGGTCCGGTTCGGCGTCACCTCCGCGGCTTTCCCTCGTAACGTTGCTTCCGCTGTCCGCGCTCTCTCTCATCCATGTGCACCGGGAACTGTGCCCGCGGGATGGTTTGGAATACAGCGCTGTCTGTCTCTTCCGCTGGGCAGTACAGCGGCGTTGCCGTCCGGGAGTACATTCCATGTGAAACAAGCTGCAGGCACTTGCTGATGACGCAGCGCAGAAAACCAGCGTATTAAAAGCGCATTTAATGAAACGTTTATGTGAAAAACACACTACTAAGAATGCCGTTTGTCTGTATGGTTTATGTTTCGCCATATATCTAAATAAATCGATTCTTTGGGCTTAGATTCGAAGCGATTCAAAGTTGCATCGATGTGGGGCTGGGATTGAGGATAACTAGTAGAACGCCGATCGATGTAGCGGATCGTAAGGGCTGTGTATCGATTCTTCGAATATGTAGGTGAATCGTTACACCCCTAGTGTATACCCATTCAGGTACAGGAGAAAAATATGTAAACTCTTTTTTTCTGCACCAATAAATTGTGTTGTCAATCATGAGCACTAGGTAGTACTGTCTCAGTGGCTCTGTCCTTCATAAGAAAAATGCACATTACAGACCTCTTCACTGCTCTTGGAACCCTTTAGAAGGCACCCGATCCTAGTTATCTGAGATCTCAGGAATTAGAGATGAAGTGGTCACAATAACAGAGGCCAGACTGCAGATATAAGGCAAACTGCCATCACTCAAATTGTAGCAGACATTAAAAGTCCAGAAAAGGAGCCCCAAATTCTTCTGTGTGTGAAAGATCCTGCTACGGGAGGCATAACAACAGCAGCAGCCAAATGTAGACAATCCAACCCCAAGATGCAAACACACAAGCCATGGCTTAACACTCTGTTTAGTTGGTGATGTTGTCACTCCTGCCAAAAGACTGTGACAGCTATATGAGACGCTTCTAGTGCCTTTGCCACTTTATAAAACAAGCAAGCAATATAGGCCGTAAGGCTTCAGTTTAGTAAAGCATTATCTCAATAGGTGGGTTTCACATAGGATTCATGGCAGTTATAAGCCAGGTGGAGAGCAAGAAGCACTTTTTCCTAATAATAACATTGGACTTTGCTATGAAATAATTCAAAAACGATTTTGCTAATTTAAAAAGTGGTGATTACTTGTTTGTATTTCAAAAATAAACTGTATTTAAACAATGTTCATTTTACCTGCCTTCCACTTCCTTGCAATAACATTGGCCTGTAGAATGTTGTGATGCCATCTGAAACCAACCTATTGTAATTGTAAAATTTTTTGCTGTTTAAATAGCAGTGCCTTCTTCTGAGTCATTCACAAGTTTCAGGTCAAAATAGTCACACACTGTGTCTCACTGTAAAGACCAGAGTCATTCTTAGACATCAGCATTGATTTGGATTTCAGAACTGTGCTTATCACAAACACCTGATGTCAAACCAGCCACAATCCATCCTCTTTCTCCTTTAACGCCTTTCCAGCAGAAAGTTTGTTTGAAATGTGTTTGTGGGAGGAGCTTAGGGGATTAGCTTCACATTAATTGTACGAAGTGAAGATGTTCCGCTGGCTTGCTTTGGCCTTGCCGTACCTTGAGTCCCGACATTGGCTACACCTGCCCTGAGAGGAGGTGGTCTTTGAGCTTGAACTAATGACAATGGCAGCTCCACATGCTGACATTCGTCCTGTTCTGTGCCCATGGCTCTGTCATGGGTAAATGCAGCTTGTGACATTACACTAGGCCTTTCAGTGTTGTTGCCCCCCTGCACAGCTTTGTGTTCTGCTTGGATAAGCGTGTGTGGGGCAACGAGACTCAGCTTGCTGATTTGTGTGCAGTAATTTGCCATTAAAGCAGGGACAGGTGCAGCTGCCTGTGTTTGTGCCTCTAACAAGGCATTTCATCATGGTTAACCTAGCTTACATCCGCTTCTGTTCAGCTCATGTTTCACACTAAAGCTTAAAACATGTTTACATGCCATCAATGCTTTTGCTGTATTAATGTAGTCTGATTTTTTTTATTTATATTTAACTACAGTTTTTAAAGTTTTTAAACCATTGAGCTCTATTGCCTCATTGTGTGGTAGTACTGACAGATAGAGTATTGAGTGAGTGACTTATCAATTGCACAATAACAGTAGGCTAATGTCATTGTGCTATGATGAGTCAATAAGAAATACTCTGAGCTGCGTTCTGTAAAGTTCACCATGAAGAAGATGTAATGGAGACAATGTCTAGGGCAGGAAGCGTCTGTCCCTTCAGTAATATTGTGTGAAAGGTAAGGGCCCTTGTGGAAACCCTAAATGTCAAACTGTCAAGGAGACATTATGTACAGTAACATGTTATGAGCACTGCACAAAGAGGCTGCTGTGGTGGTAATAGTATTATTTTACAAAGTTTTTGAGCAAGCTTTGTACCAGTAAAGTTTTTTGTTCTTGTTATGCTGTGCACCTACTCAAAGTTTTGCACACAATTTGCAAATTGATACTGTATATGGATGTTAACTCCACTGATTCTCTAAACTGCCAAAAAAAAAAAAGATAAGAATTAGATTTCTATAAGGTCAAGCAATGTGTAAATGAATAGTGCTAGTGATGACAGCAGAATATAATGCAAATGTTGACTTTACAAATACAGTAAGAGCGGCCCTGGAGCGCTGCTCTGGATCAGTTCTGGTACAACTCACATAAAGGTGCTCATCAAACCAGCAGGCTTGAAGTCTTACATATATATTTTTTTTATTACTCGTTTTAAAATGTATTTTATTTACATTATTTGTAAATTTTATTTTATAGTTATTTTAATGACTAGAACTGATTATTAAATAATGATTGTCTAAGAGCAAGTACTGCTTAATGAGTGTCTAAATATAGCCATCTGTACACAGTCCTGGAGCGACATCTATAACTGGTGCACAAAGTGTGGATTTGTCACACTGTTGGCATGACAACTCTGTGGTCAAAACGCAGTGAACAGCTTCGACAGATTGTGTGCATGTGAGCCCATCTGAAGTCCAACAGGATGGAGCATGTTAGGAAACAGCTTCTGTTCATCTCCCACTAACGACCACACATTCTACTTTAGTATGACGATGATTAACTGTTCACTGCCATTCATTTGGTTTTATAAGCTCCATAACCTTTTGTATGGGGAAATCAGACAAGCAAAGAGAGACACCCATGCACATGCTTGCTGGTTTTGTTTATGAAACTGTAAAGCATTTTATCTGCCATGAAGGGTGTGGAGGAACATTACCATTACCACCTCCAGGACATTGTCAGGGAGGCAATAAATCTGCTTAAGGCTGTGATATCACCAAGCACGTGTATTCTACTGACAATGACAGCTTTGGTTGCCCACATTCAATTTCTGTTGCATAGTAACTAGTTAAAAGTCTAAACAACATTTCCATCTTATCCCCAAAAAATGATTCCTCCTAAATGAATTAGTGGACGTGTACATTACATTCAGCATTTACATGGCATTCAGGCTTTTAGAAAAAAGGGCCGATGCTTATGACTTACAAATTAGGTGTACATACAGTATACTTGCAAGAGTCATGCTTTTGTGTAAGCACAGATTTAGTTTGCACAGACATGATCCAGATGTTCAGCACAACAAAACTGTGACTCCAAGTAAGTCCCATTGACAGATACACAGCATACAGTATATCCTGTTCTGTCTGATGATTATATTTATTAGGCCTCATAATACATAGACCAAACCAAACTGTTATTATGTTTCACTTAATAATCTCATTGGGGAAATAACTTCACTTTGTACAAGTTATTTTATGCCCAGTAATTTACAATCATAAATATAGAGATCATAGATCGTAGACAATGATCTGGCCTCCTTTATAAAATGGAATTAACATCATAATGCCCTCAAACTACAACAGTGCATTGTCCAGACAGTGTAATCATCGGCAAGATGTGAGAAACTGCAAATATGACATCAAACTTTATTGCTTTAACTGAAAGCTCTTATTCTAACAATGTTTTGTTATCACAAGTACCGTCTTACATGCTCTAATAGGACATTGGATTTTCTTTTCAATCTCTAGTGCTGAGGCCCACTGTGCTGCTGCTGGGTGGGAAATCTCATTCAGCTGCCGGCCGATGGCTAACAAGGTCAAATGACTCTCTAGATGAGATGGACCGTGTCAGAGGCACAAACACACAGCACACCTGCCATTCAGGGTGCAGTGCCTCTGCAGCTGCACGCCGTGCCCTGTGTTGAGTGGCAATAAGAGAATAGTGAGGGGGAAGTGTTTACTGCTGATAGCAATATCATTATACACGGTGGAAATCAGGAAATCACTGCAAAACTCAGTTAGTCAGCTCATGTGGCAATCAATAAAAACCTACACACATTCTCTTTGATTTCACTCTTTCCCTTAGACACTTTTTTCCAGTTGCTATAGTGACATGAATTGGCTGCATTTTGTAGCAGTAGATCAGAGCGGGGGCCTGCAGCTTCAGGGCTGTATTGTTTTGCATGAGATGAAAAAATGCCTATAGACAAGGTTGCTATTATGTACAGGGACAGTAGCCTACTCCATGAGTAAAACAAGTTAGATGGTATTTTGTGTTAGGTAATTTTCATCAAATGCAAAACAATGTTTACATTTTAAGTAACCAGAAATAGTATAATAGCCTGCTTTTATTCTCACGCTGTATACATGTGTCATAGTGGTTTCACACTGACAGGCAAATGTGGCTCGGGACCTGTTTGGTTTTCTTGTACACTGCTTGTTACACCGAGGGGTTCATTGTTTCACAAATCTAAAGCAAACTCTTTCTCCTCTGCAGTGTGACAACGCCAAGGGCCTGCGGGCCTTTTTTGATGCCATATGCTACGGCCCCAAACACCTGATGATTTTTGGAGGCGTCTGCCCATCTGTGACCTCTATTATTGCAGAGTCCTTGGAGGGATGGAACCTGGTGCAGGTGAGTTGTTTTTTATTATTGCTGGTCATCTTTGAGATAAACACTTGTGCTGTCACATGTGCTGAATACAATACAAGATGTTTCTGATTGGTATTTGTGCTTGTTCGACATTGCTCCATGTGATGCTGGATTGTCCACATGTGACTTGATCTTTACAGTGTAAACTTAAGTTTTGTGCTTCCACTTAGAAGAGATACAGTCAGCTGTTCTTTTAAGGGAATGAGTCATTAGAGAACTTAGTTAAATAAAAACGTGATTGATAATGAAGGTATTTTCTTTGAAGCCATTATGTTGTGGGTAGGATATATTAGGTCAGGGGTTCCCAACCACCGGTCTGGGGCCCAAATGTGGGCCACAAGCCATCTGCTACCAGAGGATCTTTTGAAATGTATTATAGTCTCTCATGCTTTATTATGAAAATTTAGAGGCACTTAACCCAATAAACAGCAAATTCAAGCAATAGGAGAGCTAAAGTTATATACAATAATTGGTTGCATGCATTTTTATGTTGTTGTTGTTTTTTGTGCTAGCTAACCTCGAGAGGTCCATGGAATATAAATCTCCGACTGTACTGGTCCAAAGTTAGGAACCACTGTATTAGTTCATTGCTATTGTGTTTCAGTATACATATATATTTTGACACATTTATTCATTTAGAATAAACTAAATCAAACAATAATTAATAATGTTAGTATTTCAGACATAGCCTGGTTTTGTGGGGCACCCAGATGAACAGATGGTATTTGGAATGAGTGTATGCCAGAGGCCTGTTTAAATATCTATCTAGGACAAAAAAAGGATTGATCTGATGGTAAAGCGCTCCCTTCACCAGCTCGCTTGGTTTTGTGCATACAATTGTCTTACATTTGCGACAGTATTGAGCTGATGTAAAATGACGGCAGAGCTGAGGAAAATGGTGGATGGGACCATGGCTGATGGACAGATGGCGCCACATGGATGACAGAGAAACAGGGTGACGACAGCAAACACTGAGCTGAAAAGTGGGATTCAAAGAAACACTGTGAGAGGCAGCTGTGTTTGTGAGCAGCCATCAGCCTCAAATGCCTCTGATTGCACTATTTTATTTTCAACACACAATGCTTTGGTTGGGCAGCCGTTTGGCAGCAGTGTGATTAATCTTGTGTGTTCCTCACATGATGCGAGTAGGAAAGCATTTGGCACAGATCTAAAATTATAGCTGGCACAGGTATCTGTTCTCCCTAAACAGGCTTCTATTGGGTGAATTTAGGACTGACGCTTAGCTCCCTGTACTGACCTCTGTTTTGTGTAGATGGCTCATTTACTGCTAAGAAGTATATCAAGCAAACACTACCTACTTAATTTTTTACTGTTTGTTGTTTAAAATAAGACACATTTATTATCAAGGACAACATGTGTGCAGTTATGTTGAAGCTCCTTTTGTTTTGCGTCACTTTTAATGTCAATAAAACAAGATGAGAAACAAAGTGAGACCTATGATCCTTAAGATGAGAAGACTAATTGTGTTTGAACCATGCTTTTCCTGGAGTCTTGCTTTTTTGATTGCCAATTCTCCGTTAACCAGCTGGGTAAAGGGCACTTTAATGAAACTCAACTTGTCTTAGTTAGAAGCCTGCACACATCATTTTTCCTACTCTCTGTGCAGAATGCTTCACACAGTGTCTTTCAATAAAACATGTGACACATGTCGTAGTCTGCGTTGGTTACGTCAGAGCCTCCTGTGCACTTCATATACAGTATATTTCACTACCTTTAAAGATTAAGACAATATCCGGCACATGACTGGATTGGGATAATGTCAGTACATTGATCATCATTAATAATAGTAACTTGTGTAAGCAATATGAGGAACAAATTAATGCTTCAAATAGTTTATTGTGCTTTTCAAGAGAAACCCCAGCTGGTCTGATGAGCACCTGCTTTATAAGTTTACCATCTCTGATCCGTGCCTTATAGCTTTTATATACTGATGTGCGGTGAAAAACATGTTATGTTTTGGTGGAGGATTTTTGTCAAATAAGAAAAGTAGAAATACTGTAGCTACATATGTGAACAGATTTCGTGTGTCAACTTGTCTCAGTGTCTTTCTTTCCCATGCTCAAGGGAATAGAGGCAAAAAGGAGATATTAATTACATGCTAGCAAGAGCTAATCAGATGTTTTTGTCATGAGCGCTGCCTGTGTAGACTGCAGCAGCCCAAAATGTCGCTTTCACAAACTGTTGTACCTATTCCCAGTGCAGAATACATGCCATCTAAAAAAACAAAACACACAGTAATTAAGTCATTAACAACATTTGTTGATTGTAAACCATTAGCAGCTTGGATGTGATGCTAGAACTGTTGATGTCATATTGAGGAAACATGATACTTCATAGACACAGTGAGAGCACAATCTTTGACTCTTTTGCTGGAGTGAAGGAGGATCTACTACATGCATGCTTCATGTGTTGGCACAGACTTATCTAGCTCATTGAGTGATAGAGAATGTTTTTGTTGGTAATTAGCATTAAATTAGGTTTTGTTTTACACACTATTTTCAGATAGTATAATTTAGCAACACAATTCTAAAATGTACTGCTTCTGAATGATGCAGTGTGCGCTAATTTTATTTTCAAAATATTCCACCCATTTTGGTAAGACCATTAAGTATATCTAAACAGAACAGAGATTGGATATCAAATAGGAACAGCTCCATTACAAGCCATTAAAACTAGAAGGACTGCTGGAGAGTGAAGCTAGTAGATCGATAGAAGGCAGTTTAACTGTCTGACACAGCTCACTAATATCTGAAACATCAACTCGATGTCTTCTGAGAGCTGAGGAGGAGAGGAGCTCTAACTGGGAAACACACAGAGGAAGTGGAGTGTCCTTAGTACCTTCAGAACTTTACATGTGTTGACACTGTATGTCAGATAAAAAGTTTCCCTGGAATCTATGACAAGTAAGGGCTCTCTCTCGGCTTAATTTTTCTAATAATAAGTATGTAATATTATCAATTGTGAGAAGGACTCATCACCCAATCCAACTTTATTTATGCAGCTCTCAGGTGCTTAAAACATTACTGTACATATAAATGTAAGCAAAAGTCAACATATCAAGTTTAGTGAAAGATTCACTGGACATCTGATCATTGACGTTGAGTTTCAGGATTTTTTCCAATTATTGGAAGATAGATTGATCCTCTGAAACACAGGACAAGATACTCACCTCCCTTCCCCCAAGCATGGGAATGTTTTACAACATCTCAAACTCACCGACCTCAGGAAAACTGATAAAGTCAGATGTATTTTGAGAGAAAGACAAGGAAGTCAGAACTGTTTTCACAGAATAAATTGTGTGACAATGTCAGTAATGTGTATATACTGTACATGGTGTGTAAAGTGGCTCATGAACTGCTCAGACTTTTGTAAAGAAGCTGAGAGACAATGGCCAGATCTGACAATATCAGGCCTCACAAACGCATTCACTACTCTGATCTAATATTAACCTGAGCCACACACATCAGACTGATTGGACAATCTTCTGGCCAAAATGAGAGGAACTTCTCTGTGGAGTCTCTGATTGCAGTCTAACAGGCAGTTCTTCTGATAAAGCTCTTATGGAGTTCCTTTGGTGGAGATGTGCACCTAAAAGGTAGGCAAAGACTGCAGCCTTGGCCCCTAACGTGCCTAAGTTGGACTTATGTTTCTGGCAATCCAAGCAAAGAGCCAAAAGGCCTGCTTCTTTTTCAGTTTAGAAAAGTCTCAACAACCAGCACTAAGATATAAGGACAGACACATTCCTCTGAGAAAACTCTATCTTCTCCACACTTTTGGCGATGTGGACATTGATTCAGGCAAACTCACGCAAACAGACATTCTGCAACTTCAGCCATCTTTATCTCTGGTCGCATGGAATGAAAACGGTCACATAGGGCGGGTGTAGACACAGTTAATGTGAATATTTAGTTTAATGTCTTGTGCATTTAAGGAAATTCATTTGCATGCTTAATTGAAACACTTTATGTATATTTCTGGTCAATAAACCACAACTTTTTTTGGGTTAAATTTCAGAATGGAATCTTACAACCTTCAGATTAAATAAATTACCTGATTAATGAATAAATAGTTAATTCATTGAAAGATTTGATTTGATTCTATTTATCAAACCACGAAGCTTTATCTGTACTCGCTGTTCTGTGTTCCACCTTACAGAGGTCAGATAAATCTTTACTAAAAAAACACTACACAAGCTGTCTAAGGTGCTTTGTTTTCTGTATATTATTGCGTTGTTTAGAATGTTTCCTAGTAGGGCATAAAACATACAGTATATCTACAGTTTATTTTATTATGGGGGTTTTTATTGCTCAGAAATACCTTAAAAATATGCTTTATTACAGTAAGCAGGCACGCTTCTCCAAAGATCTTTTACATTGACCTGTTAGTGCCACATGCTTCTCTCCATGTCGATTTCTAAGTTTAATGTCATATGTGTGTTCTTTTTAGACAAAGTAAGGAAAGGTGAATGTAGACCTGAGCATCTACCAAAAGTTTTACAATCGGCCTTTTCCCACTGTAGGAACCTTTTTCAGTTCCTTGTACTTTTTTCAATTCCAGTCTGTATTTTAGGCATTTTCACACAGAGCAGGAACTATGGACTAGGGCCACACTTTAGTAGCTACTAATAATTACTTTAAATATATAATTTTGTTTTGTTTTTAATTCAGTGATGTTTTCAGGTTTTGTATTTATTAGGTTTTTTTTGTGAAATCAGAAAAGACAACTTCTGTTTTCTCCAACTCCCTTTAATTACTTTAAATGTTCCACAGATGCTAATGCTATTAGACCCACTTTCAAAAACTGTGAATGCAAACATGGGGACGGGGTAGTTCCTCTGACTAACCATGGGCTATAGGAATGTGGAGACTTGGTACCTGATACTTTCATGTGTGAAAACACCTAAAGAACAACTTTGAAGGCACATCGTGTAACTTTTTTGCCAAAAAATAAATTTGAACAAAAGCATTGTTTGCGAAATGAAACCGTACCGTTTAATTTCTCACCCCAGAAAGCCACTTAAAAAGCCAAGAATGAAATGCAAATATAAATTAAGAAATAAATCATTGTTTATGCATGCAATGTAAAAAGAGTGTATTTTAGCAACAATAAATAAAATGTATGTACATTCATTGATAATACATGTATGTAGAGCCGAAGAAATTTTGTATCTACAGGGCCTCAAATTGGTGCTATGCTTGTGTAAAAGTAAGTTCATAATAATTTTACTGTGTGATTGGTTACTGCTGCAGATATGAAAAACATAACAGACAGAGCAAAAACTATATGACGCATACTGCATTGGGTTTGAAGAAGTGTGTTTTATATATAAATGCCCTGAGTAGAAGTCAGGGAAGGAGCAACTCAGTTTAAAATTTTAATTCAATCCTTTTAGTGGTTTGCAAGCAGCAGGGCCTGAGAGACAAAGCAGAGCTAGCTTATGAGCCATGTGGAAATCCGCTTTACACACCCCTATCTTCACAACACAGCCTTCTTTAGCAATAAACAAAACTATATTTAGTAATTAATCATGTAAAGGTAGAAAAATCGCAATTCAGTCATGGTTGGGGTGGGTTACCCTAACTACGAACCATGACTGAATTACTGGGTTACTGACTACTGTATTCAGATAGATAGACAGATAGACAGACAGACAGATAGATAGATAGATAGATAGATAGATAGATAGATAGATAGATAGATAGATAGATAGATAGATAGATAGATAGATAGATAGATAGATAGATAGATAGATAGATAGATAGATAGATAGATAGATATGGATGGATTCTTATTGTGATTATCATTTGTTCCATTTTGCCAAGCTCTTCCTTGTATGTTTGTTTATGAGGTGATGAGCTAAAGACTATTCTGAAAGTGGGGCAGTGTGTTCTCACCAGCTCACAGGTAGATGCATTCTCCGCTCGTGAAAGCATTAAATGAAGACATACCCCTGAGGTATTAAAAGCAACTAGGTGTTAGCCCTGTTGAGTGCTGTCTATGTCTGCATGCAGAAGCATTTACCCTTCACTTTTAGAGTCTGAAATGTGGTAAATCTATTAACCACACAAAATCTACTTTGGCTTTTGAATCACTCAAGCCTTGATTAGAGTTTAAACTTTCTTCATAAAAAACGGTGATTCACCCCACTCTTTTCTTTTAGAAATACAGTATGACATGGTGCAGTGACTGTCACAGGTCTGAATGAAACCAGCAAGGAGACAATAAACTAGAATCGCAATAATGCATTGTAAAGATTCCATTAACCAAGAAACTCAAGATAAGCTGGGTAAGTGCACGGTAAGAAGCAACCATCTGCAAATCTTAGGTCAGAAGTATTCTCGATGTGTTTCTTTGAAAAATGCAAGAATGAAGGCTGAAACAGGGCTATAATTGTCTTTTTTTGCTGAAAGAAGAAATAATCTTTACCGAAAATGCCATTTTAAAAATCTCACTGAGTCACTATCATGGAGTCATTAATGCCACCTTATTCCTCAACCTCCAGTTTACTTATCACATCTAGGTTGGGTAAATGGCACAGATATCGCTCTTCTCTGCAGCTGATTGAGCAGGAAGTTAATGATCATGAGCTGTGGAATCTCATTGGCTGTGTTACCTGATATTTGCAGCTCGATAGGTTAATGCCAACGGGGGTCAGCACTTCCTGTGGTGAAGCAACGTGCATTTTTAAAGAGACAGTAGCGCCAATACCAGTGGGGCGCCGGCAGCCTCCCTCTGTGTTCGGAAGCTCACGTAAACACAGTGCGGATGACCTTTAGCTCCAATAAACAACATTAAATATGGATAAGGACATAATTGAAAGTAACCACCGGCACTTTCTTCTTCTCTTCAGCCTCCCACTCAAGCAGTTACTCTTTGGAAACCAGAGCTTCTATCAAATATTACTACCAACATTTTGTCTAAAATTCAAGTTGAAAAGTCACAATTTTGCAAAAAGGATTTGATTTCCCTATTGTTATGCTGGAAGACCAATAGTTGTTCCAACCCCCAAAAGGGCTTTGCCAAAAAGAGCAACACTAAAGTCAGAGTATGATCTTATAACTTTTTGCTACAGAGGTGAGCCTCGTTTCTAGACACTTCAGTAACATTCCCACTGCAGACAATAGGAGTAATCAGCCTAATTGTTATAATTACGAAGTAAGCAGCAAACCCTGAAACACACACTTCTGCCTCTGCCAGACGACTGTGAATATATGAAACCAGAAAAATGCAATATTAACATGTTTTAGTATGCACCAAAATAATTTTTAGTTGGAAAGGAAAATATAGAAAATAGTACCTGCTGAATGTTTAATTAGTGGTGTTTTTACTCAGTTCTGGTGTTGGGTTCAGCAATCATGTGGAAGTGTTTTTTTCAGTCAGAAGAAGTAAACAGTTGGCTTAATAATATTTAAAAGCAACTGGAATGCTGCATGAGAGAGTGTATATTTAGATACATTATTATTCTTGGGTTTTTCAAATTTGGGATGAAACCCTTCTTAAAGCAAAAAAAGGCAATTGAGGCACTCAAGAGTTTTTACAAAAATTCAAAAGCCGTTATTATGCATGGCAAAGGGTGAACATGAGAATGTGTTTCGGCCAACTGTGCCTTCATCAGGGTATCTTTTTAGCTTTAAACAGCAGGCTTATTGTCATATTCTTATTGAGGAGAGTTCTGTCTCAAGACAAGAATTGTTAGTTTTAAAATATGTAGTGGGCATCACTACTATATCAAATCATAAAAATAGGAGACAAGAAAGGCATGTGTGGGTTGCAATGAAATGCAAATAGTGTGGCCAACTGGTGTCAAGCCTTGGCCATGTCACAGGAGATAGAGTTTTAAAAATGTACTGTCCTCTTTGAACTTGCCATGTGGCCCCTGCAGGTGTCTGGAAATTGAAAAATGTTGGAGAGTAAAAGAAATTTCTGAAAGATAGGAGACAAGTTTCTTTAGACTTGAAGAGACGTTATAATACTCATAGTTAGATCTTGGCCTCCTCAGTCTCACTGAATGAAGTGGCCCAGATATTATCACAGTATCACTGAACATTTTATTGAATTGAGAGTATACTGCACTGAAATGACTTACAAGATCAGATTTGCTTAAAATACCTGTGTCACACCTTTGCAGTTTCATTCTCACTGTTGGACCAGTAATTGAAAATCTATGGCTGATTAACTCAAGCACATGATAATTAATTTTTCTTTGTAGCAATGCCTTGAGCTTGTCTCATGTGTATCAGCAGGTAGAGTGTTGTTACAGTCAGAATTCAAGGTAGATCACCTTTCAGCCTTTCATATTCTTTAGGTTTTTTTCCAGATGTCCTCTTTGATACAATGCATGTGCATCTTCCCTGTGGTTGTTCCCTGTTGGTTGTGTTCAAGATGTCTTCTGCTCCAGAGCCTGTGTTTATAGCAACCAAACTGTTGATCCCAAAGGCGTTACTTGTAAATGGTTGGCCCTTGTCCCACTATTAAGTCAAGGCTCAAGGACATACTGTAATATTGCAAATGGTTATTTATTATAAAAATCATATGAAATATGTTATTCCATTTTTACTCTCCATTTTTACTCTTCATTACTTTAATGTTTTGAAAAATATCTTGTCTTTGCTGCCAAGTCCATTTCCTTACTTCCTACAAACCAAATAATAATAATAAAAACAACCTGCATCCACAAAACAGAGTAGTGACATCTAAGAGTCCACACAGAGACAGGAATGCAGAAAGATAATGGCCTGTCTCACATTGAGGGACCTTGAAGGAGGCTGTGTCTTAGAGATGAGTTGCAGATATCAGCGCAGCATGCTGAGTGTGAGAACATCATTGACATGACAGACACGTCCACAGCCCAGCGTCATATAACTCTATATAATCATGCTTAGACTGGAAATGTGTGAATAGAGAGGCTCTCGCCTTTACCTACGCAGCCTAACTGACATTAGATTCTGTTTATAGAGCTTTGAATTTTGACGCTGTTGCTGTTATAAGGAATACTACCACCTCAAATGTTCAACTTCCAACATCCGACATTCAGCATGCTATGTTTTTGCTGCGAATGGCATAGTTGAGGCCTATTTGTGCTCATTTTGCTTGTTTTGGTCAACTCAAGGCTTGCAATCCTTAGGAGAGCATCATGGCATCATAATATTTCACTATTTGTAATCCTAATCATTATGAGAGACTTGTTTTTAATCTACAGTAATATGGCATGCATGGCAGGTGAAAAGCGTTGTCTGAAGATTGTGGACAGGAAGGTGCATGCAAGTCTTGTGGAGCCACTGCACAATGGACCTCTCAAACACAAGCCCTTTGACTCTGTGATTATAAATCAACCCTTTTCTGACAGTTGCTTTTAATGACTTTTGTAAAAGCTAAAAAGGCGCTTTCATTCAATCTACCTTTATCCAAGGGGCTGCATATAGAAAGCAAAAACATCAGAAAATAAACAATGTGATTTGCATAGCAAAGAAGTGTCCTGTCCTGAGTAGTTGCCAGAGGAATAGATGGTTGCTGAGCAGTGGAGAGAAATCTGTTGTTCTCCCCCATTTCTTTGAAAAAAAAAAAAAAAAAAAAAAAAAATCAAGTGGGATTTTGCCTGGGGCCTGTGCACTAATGTACTCAGTGAATACCCAAAATGGTCCTGATGCAGCTCGACAGCTGAAGACAGGAGTGTGAGTCTGGAGTGTGAAGAAGTGGTCTAGAGAAGAGGGTGAACAGAAAAGCTGAAACACGTCTAGTATCAAAGGACAATAAATGTAATTGTTCCTTGAAGTGAAATCTCTCAGCTACAGCTACACATAAATGACACATACAATTAAATGACACATACAACGTAAACACAATAGAATTTTTTAAAGCAGTATAATAAGACCAAGCATAGAGGCAGAGCTGAGTCCTGTATTTGACTTCCTGACTACTACTAAAGGACATGAAAATGACTTGATAAAACTTGAGTTCCAGATCCAGTGTCTGGAATTAGAGCAGCTTTTGAGAAGCTTTTTTCCTTTTCTGTTAATGTCCTCAGGCTCGTGCCACCAGGCATCTGGCACATGCTCCCAGTTTTTGGAAGCTCTTCATTAGCAGTTGCCTTGGGCTATAGTTGTAGTGGGAAAGTGTTCCCCAGAACAGTCAAAGCTGATTGGATACAGCTTGTAATGGCAAAACCGACTATGGTGGTCCAGTTTGATCTGTGATAGACCAGGTTTTCAGTCGATGCCTGTGGAATGTACAGCACGGAAATGTTTGATCCAACAAACTCAGAATTAGTTCAGAATAAAATGCAGATGTCGACGAGCAAGCAATTATATTGGGTATTCAAGGTCTTTAAAAAATACCAATGTGTAAAAATGGGAAGTTATTTGTTGCATTTGTTATTTTAAAGTAAAGTTTTTTTCCCCCATTTGCACATGGTGTGCTCATGGTTTATTTATTTTGACCCCTCATAAACAATTGAATTGCTACCAAGAGTGAAACATCACAGATAGAAGAGACTGGGTAGAATCTGGCACATCGATCATCAGTGTTTACTTTGTCATAAATGAGAAACAAAAATAAGGGACTGGTATGTGTGGTGTCATTATCTGCTTTGTAAAACACCTTGAGTTACTTTGTGTGAGAATTGTGCTATACAAATAAACTTGCCTTGCCTTGTTTTAAGGGTGAAGTGAGTAATATTCAAAGTGAATTTTACATTGTGATAAATAATTTTGGATGCTTTTTGAAATCAAAAGATTGAGAACTACTGCTCTGGATGGCTGAAGATATGTTCAGTGTCTGCCAACTTAGAAAGAAAAAAAATTGTAGAAGCAGGCTCCAGTGAGTTGTGGCTGCCCACTCACAACATGAATGGTTCGTATGTGGGCTTCCCTGCACAGCTCATTTTCAGTATTTGCATGTCAAATGTAAAAAGTGACATTTCATTATCTTTTTGGACATCTTTTTTCTTTGCTTAGTTTGTTGTTACATATAACTTAACTCTGTTATTGTCCTCAGATTATAAATAACAAATAACTCAATGTAAATAACTGCACTACTGTGTTTTTTCCAGTAATTAAAATCACCAACTGTTGTGTGTGTGTGTTAGCAATGATCTCTCCAAGAAGCAGACAATAAAATATCAGCTCATGAAATGCACTCGTCCCCAAAGGAATGAACAAGAGAAAAGAGAGAGAGAAATAGAGGGAGTAGAGAGAGAAAGAGAGGGAGTAGAGAAAGAAAGAGAGAAAGAGAGGGAGTAGAAAGAGAGAAGAGAGAGAAAGAGAGGGAGAAGAGAGAAGAGAGAGAGAGAAAGAAAGAGAGAGAGGGATAAGCGAGAGAGAGAGAGGAATACAATAATGGTCTCTACAGTTCAGCATCTGCTCATTAATCATTCATAGGCAGCCAAGTGGCAGCAACAGGCAGCGCAGCGAGATTTCAGGTTATGGAATCAAATCTCCATTTAAAAATAGAATAGCTATAGAGACCCATCGCTTTAGTGGATTTCACAAGATCCAAGGTGCAACTGTACTCAATCTAAAGTCCAACTTAAAGTCAGTAAAAATATCTGCTGATTTTTAGGTTGTAGTTTGGTTTTGGTTGTTGAAACATCTTGTAAGATTGCAAGATGTTTCAACAATATTATGAAACGATGTATAATATAACATACAATATACCTTTCACCAAAATACGGGTTGTTTCTTAAAAGATTTTAATGCAATGCTGCTGTGGATCATTTTAGGCAAAAATAATGAAAACAAGTTGGTGGACCTGAAAAGTTATATGTTCTACATTAAGTAGTAGTTTCTATGTTTTGGTAATGTGTCATACATAAATCTGATTTTGATTACAGTACTACTACTATGAAACAGTCAGTGGAGCCTTTTGCATGGCTTTAGATTAAAATATATTTCGCTGTTTAAGTGGGCATAATCTCCTCTTCTCTCATGGCATACCCTCTGCTGTTAACACATGCTCTCCATCTGACCTGAATCAATATCAAATACTTTCTTTGATGCTGTTAGTTGTAGAAATGTCTCAGTGGAGCTGCTTTCCATCTTTCAAGGACACTGTGTGACAATGGTTCTCATGAAGAATAGTGTCCTGGCCTACACTCACTACTGACAGTTGACAGTTATTGATCTGCCTTCCTGTTTGACATATGAACAACACATTGTGCCACAGCAGATGTGATTTCTGTCTGTAGAGAGCAACAGGTTACAATACATTACATTTTTATGTATTGTTTATTTTTCCATTGGCTTATATTTTCACACGTTTGATGCCCTTGTTCACATTCTTACACGTAAGGGTTATAAATGTACACAGAAGGAATTACTGGTGAATCAAAACTTAATTTCTTTATTTTATCTACACAACTATACAGTAAAGAAAAGAAGTAACTAAACTCTAACCTGGCTCACGCCAGATAGATATGTGTTGAACTCCTATATGCGTTCTCACTATATCCATCTGGGACTTTACGCTGAAGGCGTTTGAGAAAAGGTGGGGTGTTTAGTGAAATACTTCGAGCTGATTGGGTGTGGGGTCTACCTTATTTGAGCTTAGCCAATCACAGCAACAATTCGTAATGGTGTATCCAATGTCCTCGTGGGATAGAACAAATGTCACACATACGACTCTTCTTTCAAAAAGAAATTACTCCGTATTTCTGCTAAAACCGCATCAAAAGCAGCAGAAACACGCACATCCACAAGAGCAGCCATCTTTGTTTAGCTTGAATGAGACTCGGCAGCGGCGCCGGGGTGCTAACAGTCATCTTAACACCGCCAAAACACCGCTGGTTCGGACTCCCAAACCAATCGGGCGGCTGGAAGGCCAGATGGTTTATCTTGTGTTTGTGAATTCACAAACATCGCGAGATAAGCCATCTGGCTGGCCAGGTTAACAAAACTCATCTTTTTCCTGAAGTTTGCACTTTATTGAAAGTGGTTAAATTCCACTAAGAGTTTTAGGAGGGCTTACCAAATAGTAGTGTAGGTGGGAAAATGTGTCTTTGCTTCAGAATGGAAATGCATTCAAGACAAAATGTGTGATTCATAATATGTTGATTTGACCAGAATAACAGGTCGTCACATACAGAAATAAGAATCTGATTAAATTTTTGACATTTTTAACAATGTTTTAACAATGTTTTTAACAAAAGCGATCATCTAAATTCTGACTGAAGTAAGAATGTAAAAAAAAGGATGTTCACATTTGTGTATCCTTACATGTCTTTGGCTGATTCTGTCCTCCTGTGCCCTATCGCTCCTCAGTGTTTATCTGTCTCTTCATATGCACATCTTGTCTGGTGCCTCTGCACTTGTCTGGGTGATGCAGTTTCACAGGCGAAGGTGCAGTTCCCACTCTTGCAGAGGAGCATTGCGTGATTCAGTGAGATGTCCGTGCATGCTGGTTTGAAATACCTGAGCTCTCTGGATGAAAGCTTCTGTATTCATTTTGCATGTGTGACTGCTTGTGCAGGCCAATACAGATGATGGTTTTCTTTTTGTATTTTGTACTTTTCTGGCTACATGTATGAACACCTAGTATTTAATGAGGTCTTGTTTTGAGTTTGAATCTTGTGAACCCTTTTTTTGCCAAAACTAAAAACCAAAACAATGTAAGTCTTTCAAAATTACAATCTTTAATTTACCTGTACTTAGAGCTTCGCTTTGCTGGCTGTGAAAATCTAATCATAGTTAGTTCAAGTTATCTTTATAATTTAAAAGTAGTTCTATAGTGAGTTGCTACTTTATTTTTCTACTGGGAAGAAACATCATTACAGTATTGTTAAAGCTCTTATATCTATTCCTATAGAACATTCTTTATTCCAACAGGAGTAGGACTATAGCCCTGTTTCTATAGGCTCGGGTCTAGGCAGTACGGTACGGTCCTATGCTGTTTCCACTACAGAAAGCAACCCTTTCTTTTCCGTTTGCTGGGTCCACAGCGAGCTGCCTTTGGCCATGCCTTTAGCCTGGACCCTGAAGCAGACCTGACAGCGGTCCCACCTTTAGGCTCGATGATTGGACAAGAGAGAAAACAGGCTCAGGCCAAAACCAGACAGAAAAGAGCAGACAGACCACAAAATAATGTTCCTCACCTAACGCCGACTTGAGTCCCTGTCTAACCGCCGCATTTCCACAGCTGAAAACTTTATTTGTTGCTCCGATAGACTTAGCAAAGCCAGCGCATTTGCATCAGCTGTTTCCTGTTTGCTGAGGCAAAACACTACAAAATTGTAATTTCTGTCCGTAGAGTCGCAGAAACTTTGCAAAAAAAGTTAAATAAATTATATAAAGGTGACGGTAAACCGGAAGTAGTTTCTTGTTTACACCAGCGTGACCTTTCATGTCACAGCGCCACAGACTTCAAATTATTACGCGTCTTTTTGTGAATCGCTCAGATTGACGCCAGGAAGAAAAAGTATATTTCAGGTACATTTTCTTTTTTATTTATTTAAGAAAGCATGTGTTATGTGTGAGTGACGTCAGCTGCTCACATAGCAGATCCTTGGGAGCCTGGACCTGCAGTGGAAACACTCACCCTCATTTACATAAGCGGCCCAAACTGCTCCAAAGTGAATCGGTCTGAGGGACCCGGGCTAACGTTGCTAAAGGGACTAGCGGTACCAGTCCACCATATTTAGGAACTCTTTATTCTTGTAATCAGTACCTGTCTTTGCCTTTTAAAAAGTTATGTAGTAATGTGGCAGTCTAAGATGTAAATGCTGGGTTTTAGATTAAAATAAATACTCCCTTCATTTGCAGTTTAAACATCATGTACCCCAGCTTTAATCTGGAAATCTGGATGTGTCCATGTGGGGTCTGCCTCTTTCCAGCTGGGTGTTCCCAGCGGTGCTTCAAATGCCTCTCCTGAATATTGAAAAAGGATCGGGACCACCTCCACGCTTCCTGATCAACACAGCTTCACTATTACCTTGCCATTACTCCACACGAGGTCCTGAGGCTGAGCGCGGTAGATGGGCACATAATAGGCATGGTGGGATGGCTGTTTGAAGTTGTTCAGAACTATCCCTTGTGGTTTGTAAGCCTGTCTTTTTATTACTTTGCCCTGGCGGCCTCAAAGCACCTCACTACAGGGTTATATTGGGAAGATTCTAATGAATTTTTGAAAATCAGGAAACACGTTTGTCAAAAGCAGCATGTTTGCTTGGAGCATTCATCATGTTTCCCCCCTGTGACCCCATAATCACGTTCTATTGATATCACACACTTCATCACTTGACTTTGTCAATGAAACAGAATTGTTTGCAACGTCAGGTTGTGTTGTTTAATTAGTAGTTAATGTTATTATTAGAGCCTTATGTTGAATACAGCCATTTTGGATAGACCTTTCACCAGCATGATCAAATCTGACTATAATCCCAACACAAGACATAAAGCTGCAGTTAATTGGCCATTGATCAGAATAATTGCCCCCTCCAAACTGCAGCTCTGAGTTTCTTCTAATGATGTGTTTGCTATGAACTGTGGCTGTCTTTATAAATAGGTATCACATGGTTCCCAAAGACAGCAGGAGGGGAAGAGGCAATTAGACCAAAAGTAAAACTTAGCTGGGAACCGGGTCATCTTCAAAACCATGTTGCTGTAGCAACTGAGTAAATCCCAACTTGCGTTTCCTCTCAAATCTCAGCCAACAAACTGCATATGTGTTAGCTGCTACACATGTGCTTATTTATTGGGTACCTTTTGTACTACTTCATTATTCAAAGGCCAAGCAGACATCTGCGCCTAGAACCAATCAATGCTATTAGATCTGTCACAGCAATTAGGTGGTCCTTTGCATCCTTATTTTACAAACTGCTGCGCCTTTGAAATGTTTATACAACCAGAGTTTCTTTTAATGTATGCACTATTGATTCCCAATTCCTGACAAATCGTGCATATAACCCAGCACAGGAAGTAAATAGGGCCACATTTCGCAAAGTGTATTGTTGTTGAAAGGCTGAGTGGGTTCTTTAACATAATGTATATGGTCAGTAAAATTTGTGGACAACCTCACAGTTTTAACAAGGTACTGTTTGTCGCTGAGCTCAGTTTTTTCCTTGTGGTGTACCTATGGTTGTCTATAGCATTTAACTTAACTGTAGCAGTAAATAACTCATAACTCAGACACGGTATAAATTGCTTATTGTTCCTTTATCAGAGCAAGTTGGTGATTAATTGCGCTGTAGTCTGACTTGACAGAAGGGGATTGGAACAGTTTTTGCTGCTGTTTGCTGGTGACAGTGAAGCAGTGTCTAAACCTGATCCGTGTGTGTGTGCACATGTGTGCAGTCCTCTCCTCCATCCTATTTGGGTCGGCCCTCTTTAAAACCCTCTTACATAAGTCTCCACTCTCAGATGTGTGATCTCACTCACTATTTTTGCTCCTTTTCACCGTTAGATAAAGACAAGTCTATTCTTTAAATAATATGTTGGTGCCTTCTCTCATTTTGACTTGTTTAATCTACTGCCCATATGAAAATGGATTGTGTGTTAGTCAGCTCTGTCTCGTCAGACTTTTTCCATGAGTAATTTCAGGTTTCAGATATACATCTTTTGTAGTCGGTTATTACTAGAGTAATATAACTGCCTATGAATGATTAAGGAGCAGATGCTGAACTGTAGACTAATAATAATTGTATTATTATATATTTTTCTATACTCTTTAACTATAATTGCCATGCAGTTTATACTGGGAACAATCTTGTGTTTAATAAACTAAAGTAGTTTAATAAATAAATAAAAAACCATGTTCATTTGTGGCACTGATAGCAATGAGAACCTGTATTTGTCCCACAATGAGGAAAGTCCTGTGTTTAATTATTGATCTTGTTGAAGCAAAAGATCTAATGCCCGTCTTACATGGCTTCACATCTACTGAACTTTGAGGCTTACTGCTTGACCAAAATTCTATTGCACTGGACTAAAGAAATTAAAAATTGATTACTTGACGCTCCCTTGACATTTATATTGGACACTTTTGACACTATTACAATAGCTACTCAGAGTGAAGCCTGGTTCAAGCAGTGCACTATTGTTAAATGTAAAATGTAATCTGAAGATAATATATGCCTAATAGTAGCCCATGTTTTCATGTTTTATCACCAACCTTTTGCTGACCTTACGAAGCAGTAATAACAAAAGGTCGTGGCAGGCGTATGCTCATGACACTGTGAAATCAACCAATTATGTTATTTTCCCTCTAGCACTTCTCCAAACGGACATAGTGCAATACTCTACAGCCATTTCATTTGAGTGAAAGTGCATCCTAGCCATTGTGTTTTCTTCATTTTGACCACAAAACCTATCCTCAGGTTGTGAGAGGACTTTGATCATGGTTGTGCATTTCTATAAAATATGGTATTCCTTATTAGAATGCAGTATGAGATCAAACTGCTTAAAGAGACACAGAGTTTATGTAGTAAAGCCAAATCATCAGCTAAGTAACCTGGCTATAGATTTGGGAAGACTAATGAGGAGGAAATATGGAACTTGTAATTTTTCGGATGGTGCTTGAACTCTTGCTTTAGTCTACTTCTGGGCCACTACTGTGCACCTTTAGTGTTTTCCTTGTGATTGTAATTTCCTGGTGCTGATCACTATCATGAATCACAAGTTCTGCTTAATCCCTGCAAGTGTGTAATTAACCTTGCACTGATTCATGTCATTTATTAAATTAGCACAGATAGGACACTGTGCTTTATTATCCTTCACTATGCTGTTACTGTAGCCTCAACGTTTGTGCCCTTCAGACCTTGGGAGCAATGAAAAGGGCCAGAATAAATGCCATGCGATCAAGACAACTGCACTGTTAAATCTAGTTTTATACTGATTGACTATTATAATTAAAACTGAATCACACATATTTTGCCACTAGAGAGAAATCAGTGACCTATTGTTCAGCATGTCTCAGCGAACAGAGACGAGGGCAAATTCTGATTAGACTGGAAATGACAAAAGTGAAAATTAGGTGAAAATTCAGCCATTGTTGAACACTAGGGAGCACATTTATGCTGCCATGTTTAACACATATTTGTTGTTTTATTTCTCATTTTTCACCTATGATACAAACACAATTGAGGTTTTAAATCTGCCAACTTCCTCTCCTAAATCCTTTGTCACATGGTAATATCAACATGTATTTATTTGGTTGCAATTTTGCCTTAAAAAACTCTTTTTACAAACAGGAAAGTGAAAGTGTAGTGACCACCCCATGCACAGCCAATCAAAGCGCTGCTTTCAGCTCCTGATATGAGCTAAATATCTTTATTATTCAGTCTAGACAGTGGTCTTGTTTTTTCACAAAGTGCTGCATAGATCATATACTTTTATGTGAAAAGCATGAAGGTTACTAATCTATAACTAAAAAAGTCAGTTATCCCAGCTTTAATCAAGCTTGTTTGGTAACTTTGCTTCAAACATTATCCTTTTCCATTTTGTTTAAAGTAGGGGAGTCAAAATAGTGCATTAATTGAGATGAATAAATTACAGACATATTAATCGAGTTAATTTTTTTAATCTCATTAATCTGTTTTGAAATTTTTAACTCATTGTTTCCATATGCGAGTTGCAAAGTGGACATAAGGGTTGTTCAACTTGACAACTTAGTAACAAAAACATCCTAAAGTCTTCATTTTTTGCAGTATGTTAATATTTCCCATCTGCAACAATAATGAAACTATGAAATTGGACAAAAACAAAACAAAAACACTTAAGTTAAGTGTTTTTCTCAGCAATTTTAGGTGAGATTAAAAATAGATTAATTTGAATAATTAATTACAAATCATAATGAATTAATAATCCCTTCAATTTTTTAATTGCTTGACAACACTAGTTTAAAGCACAGACTGTGCACAGAGAAATCATAAACCTTTGCCTGATATTACGATTAGCTTTGTCCCATTGCACATGGCTTCTAACTGTGGATATTGTTAAAAGGAGCATGATAATTGAACATATTCTGCTTTTGTTTTTTTGCAGCTCTCGTTTGCGGCCACAACCCCTGTGCTGGCAGACAAGAAGAAATACCCAAACTTTTTCCGCACAGTGCCATCAGACAATGCTGTGAACCCAGCTGTGGTCAAGTTCCTCAACTTCTACAACTGGAGTCGAGTTGGGACTCTCACTCAGGACGTGCAGCGCTTCTCAGAGGTCAGTTTCCTATCACAAAAAAATCTATAAAGAATGATAATTGCACTTGTCTTTATAAAAACACAAATGTGATATGGGTAACATATAGTATTAAAGAAACATCTTGTTACATTGTGTTGTCCAAACATATTACATTCTGTCAGATGCGTTCAAATTATATTGTTAACATTGATGTTGAGGCACTTGCTGAGAACACTCTTCTCTGCTGTTGAGGTTCGGAGGTGTGTAAGAAGTCTCTGAAAACCCAAATCCCTTTATCTCTCTCTTCCTGAAAGCGCCAAGGGGCTTAGGACGCCAGGAAGAAGGACGTCCCGATTCAATCAACCTGCTCCAGATTGGCCTCTAATCCTGATTCACAAATATGCAAACATTGCTGCCACACTTCAGAATCCGTCCAATTCTATCAGCCCCAGAGCGAGTTGCTGCTTTAATTTTCATCATTAACCTACAGCATTTGAAGCAACTATATATTTAAAAAACAGTTCTAACATGCAACCTCTGTCTCACCTTTTTGCACAAAGTGGTGAATGTATGTGGTCATTTAAGTTGATAGTTTTCATTTGTATTTTGGTGAACCGTTAACCATTTCATTTCACGTTTTTGCTCTAGCAAATTGCTACACCGAAACACATCCATGTGGTCCAGGAAGTAGAATGTAAAATGTGTTTTTCAGTGATCGTTGCTGTTTCTGTGCTGTAAACTTACAAATTCAATGTACAAAATCGAAATCTAAGTGAATGTTTGACATGAGGTCAAAGAAAGAGGAACTTGGCTACTACTCACACACCCATCAAGCTTTGGGTTTGGAGTAAACGTCGTTGGTTCTTAGCAGTATTTTTGTATGATGGCCATGAGAAACTACAATTTTGGTATGTCATTTTCTCTTTCGCCACAGTAAAACTGTAGTTAGTAAACCTAGCTGTAGAAGTGTATGTGAACATTTAGTTTCTTTCACCTACATTGTCAGACATCACATCTGTATCAATGGCTTTTACTCTCTCCGCCTGAGTCCATGTGTCCCACAGGGAGGATAGAAGGTTAATGTTATGTAAGGCTTATTCAGTCTGAATTCACACACTTTCACATACTGTAATGTCCCCTGGGAAGCTAACCTGTAAGCTAAAGCTTGTCAGCTATTTTTAGATTTTTCAGGCAAATATGCACAAACTGACAAAGAGCATGGGAGCAGAATGATGGTCAATAGTTGGGGGTCCCTGTTCATTAGATGGATGTCGTTTTGCCTTTTTTGTGTGTACACTTTTTAGTTGAGTAAAGTTGTCCACATACACACACACCAAACACATGCAGCGCATTCATCATTACTGAGATTGAACCAGACAAAACCGGGCTCAACAAGAGCAGGCGGCCATTATCAGTCAGTCAGGTGACACACGATTCGCAGCAGGATTAGGCCTCAATCTTCTGATCACAACACAAATACTGACAGGTGGCAGGCAAAAATCACAGGGTTTTAGCATTGACTTGGACAAATCTCTATTTGTATGTATGGCTCAATAATAATGTCATTGTTTATCTGAATGTATTTATCCTTTTTTGTTTTACATTTAGGGATAAACATGACAGTCATAAGGAATGCCAATCTGAAGCATCAGACTAGTGCAGAGTACAAACCAAACAACATGTCTGTCAGTCCAGGAGTAATCTATAGTAGAAAGTGCTTCATAGATAGGTAACCTTTTGGTCCAGTTGATGTCTAAACCTGCGAATACCCATGAAATCCTTTTGTTTTTGTTTGTTGTGTCTACTGCTCTATGAATCCAGGATCAGATTTACACATTTGTCAGATTATGTATGCTCTCTTACCTCTTCTCTCCTACATTTGCCCTGATATAACCTCTAGTGATATATTTGTAAGAAATATTAGTCAACAGTAATTATCATGATGCCAAGCATACATGCCTGACTTGAGTCCTTCTGACATGTTGCTATTACACACTATGTAGCAGTTGTTATGTAATATGATGTGGGGATTATAGCTGATCTACATCTGCTGCTGGGGATTCCCTCACTGACCCACAGGAGACTCTGCCAACGCTCGCTCTTCTTTATGATGTGGTCCTTCTCTTATTGCTATGTTTTGTGCACCTTTAGACACATTTTGAAATGATTATGACTTTCTAAAATGCTTTTAGGATTACAGCACTAGGTCACTGTTGCCCAACACACATCATAGATGTAGATAGGTGCATAGAGCATGTCAAGACACTGAGGCAACTCAAGAGAAAAACCTGAATGTGTTGATCCACTGCTGTTCCTGCCTCACATTGATAGTGATGTAGCCAGTATTTTAATGGTGCCCTGAAATAAGCAGTATATGATGACAAGCAAATGTTAAGTGATGGTGGGGCAAAATTTGTCAGTATTGATTTTTCTAAGTGGGAAAAATCCAATAATATTAAACTGTCTCATATTATTAACTGCGTCTAAGATTAAGGTCTACACTAGGACAAACTACAGTATATTCATTTGTCTGTGTTTTCTGACACACTCTCAGACTCTTTAGAAATAGAAAATAGAAAAACACTTTTTTAAATTTAAATGGATAGAAAATGTACTTTTTGTTCTCAATGGATAATAATTGGATAGTTCTCTTGAGCTAACTATGTTCAAGAGCGTTTAGAAGTAGGAATAAGCATCAATGGGCCTCATTCATGAAACGTTCTTACGAACAAATTTGTTCTTAAGGGCTGTTTACGAACATTTTTGGCATTCACAAAATTTGTTCTTAACGGAAAATGTTCGTGTGTAAGAACAAATTCTACGAACACTGAGGAGCACTCTGTTTCAGAATTTTATTTCTTATAAAATTCATTAAAAAATTTTAATTCCTACATGATTGTAGGTTATGTATTTTTATAAATTATTATATGTAAAACAATTTTAGAAACAAAAAAGTCACCACTCATGCTAAAAATGACTCCTTTAATAAACCAGCAGCAGCCTGTCCCAGCCTCAGAGCCTCTGTGTTCTGACCCCCACAGGACTCAGGACCCTGTGTCCCCCTGGACCAGAGCGGACTGTGCACTGACTGTGCTCCCCTCTACAGCCGCTGCCCCCCTCCCCCGCTCCCCCACACGCACGTTCTACCGCGACGTGAAACGCGATATAAACGGCAAAAGCCCAGCGTTATTTCAATACATCTGTGACTTGAACATGTTTCCTCTGAGTGTGTTCATGTGAGTTTGGACATTTTTAAAAGACGCTGAAGTATTAACTCAGCGAAAGCGCTGCTGCCTTTTTTCCTCCTCCGCAGCAGCGCTTCCTCCTTCCAGCTCCATTCCAGCAGAAATCTTGTGAATGACGCGCTGTGTCCGGCCCATTTTGCCATATAAGGAAGTATGCATTATTCATTTTTATGTAAATAACCGTTCGTAGCTGTAGTTTGGTGAATTTGGCGTAAAGGCTGTTAGGAAGGAATTTGGCTCCTTACGAACCCGTCGTGAATCACACGTAGAGTTTTCGCAGCAGCTTCTTAAAGTGAAAGTTACGCACAGATTTTACGAAGATTTTCATGAATGAGGCCCAATGTTCTTATTCTAAGACAGAGACTGAGATATTCCAATCAAATGGCTCCTACGTGCAATAGATGTCAATTTAGAATCCTCAGTATTCTTGAGTATGTCAACCACCTCTGTTGTAGTTTAAAGTTATTTTTCTCAATTACATTGGTGTACCTATTTCATGGGAATGAATGCCACCCTGTCAACTGTTTAGCTTTTTATTGAAGGTTTTATACTGTAATGCGTCTGACTAGGCCCTTTATGCAGTAGCTTGGCAGGGGATCTAGAGGAACATTTGGCCTAAAATAGGAAGATAATGTTCGCAAAGCACACCACATAAAACAAGGCTATAGTTATGCTCATGTCCCCCTTGAGTTCTTGGCCAGTGGCAAGATCACCACTGCAAAACACCTGCACACCTCCACCTCCTTTTTGTGACAAGTGAAAATGTCTGGCATAAAATAGCTTTTCGGAAACCGCGAGAAGCCCAAGGAATAAATTGTGTTTGTGAGAGGACGAGGCAGTATGATAAACCACCTCCAGCCTACCATCACTGTGGGATACCTGCGCCATTCTCTTCCTCCGCTGATCCCATTACCCGCCATTCCGGCGAATCAATACATCAAGCAGACGCGCACCTGCTGCAAGATAGAGTTACACCACTCTCCCCTCCGCACCCTCCAGCCGCTCAGATGGTTGACTGCATGCCCATACGTGCGAGAAAGACAACCCTCGACAATTACATGACTAGCAATGTGATCCACCATGGCAGCTATCATGTTGGGGTTAGTGACATGTACAAAAAATTGTTGCATTTCTTTGGTAGAGTAGGTCTTCTTGTAGTTATGCTTGTTAAGTTCTGTATGTTAGAGAGACAAGGCTTCTAAGTGGCCACTGCATATACGTACTGTATTTACAAAGCAAGGTCAGGCTTTGACATAGCCACGAAAACACTTTAGAAGTGTGAAAAATCACAATTCACATTTGCTTTGAACATGTTTGTTTTATATCTGAAGAAATTGTCTGGTGTTCATAAAAATAGCATTCTATGTAGACAGTAAAGGAGAACCCATGTATTAATATAAACTAGATCCATATTTGTTCATTATAAAACACAAAATTGATCTAAAAAATAAAAGGTCCTTTGACTTTCTGTTGAAAACTGCAAAACTATAAACCCTGTCTCTTTACTGTGAAATATAGTTGTGACAAGCAACACGACATATTTTACTCAGAATCAGACATTTTTCAGTAATTGCAAGTAAATACAGACTGGGTGGTTACAGGTGGTAGGTGAAAACGAGGATTTTCTGAGCACTCAACCTTTAGCTGAAGAACAACATGCAATTACTCAAACTTGCATGAATAAATCTACATACAACTTTGAACAAATATTATTATAAAGAAACACTAGAAGAAATCAGAATGATAAAATTTACATAGTAGGTATTTAAATTGTGAGTTGTATAAAAGCATAGGCTATTTGGACCAGGAAAATTATCATACTTTTTGTTTCTTCTTGAGATCATATAGCGCAGAGTTCAATATTTGTCTTTGACACTAGCAGTGGGAAGTGTTAAAAAGCCTCCAAAAGACAAGGGGCCACCGGTGCAAGGGATCAGCAGTTTTTTGTTTTTTTTTTAGTTTTTCACAGCAAAGGTGTAACCAGGTAAATATGTTTTAACCACAGAGGATCTACTTTAAACCAAGGTCCATGCTTAAAAGCATACAATAAAAGTAGAAAGTCACCAAAATGTAAAATCAAATATCTCTTGTTATTTCTATGCTTGGTTACATACTCATACACATTTTTGTCTCTCAGGTGAGGAACGACCTGACCAACGAGCTGGAAAAAGCAGACATACAAATCGCAGACACGGAAAGTTTCTCTAATGACCCATGTGTCAATGTTAAAAAGCTCAAGGTAAGTCTGAGTTGCACACTTTCACATTTTAAATGCTTCTATTGCCCAGTAAAATATATAATAAGCAATATGTGATAAAAAAAAAATCCTTGTGCAAAATATAGATTGTGTGTGTGTGTGTGTGTGTGTGTTGACAATAATGAAACAAAAAAAAAAATTATAATTGGAACCATTGTGTTTTATCCTGTGACATCAAAATACGTGTCTATAAACCAAATAATCATTGTATATTAATTATTGCAAAATTGGATCCTTGTCATTGCTGTTAAACAAATGTACAGAGATAATGTATACATGCCTACCCTTTTCTAGTCTGAAAATATAATAGGATATTACATTGTCTGTTTATCATCACTTTTATTGGCATACCACTTTATAGTAACTACACTTTATTTAACCTTAATAATGCATGCACAATAATACAAATAGTTTTGTACCTTTTCTTGATTTTAAAGGTCAGGAGTTAGGGTTAATATTTTAATTAAAGTTTTATAAGTATGAAGCATTTTGTTGATTCTTTAAGGTGGTATAAATGGTAGTTTTCATTAATGTGTTAATACTTTATTTTGAAGCGTTCTGCAGTGCAAGATTTTCTAAATGGTGTTAATATGTAAATCACATGGCTTATAAAAACATTTTTGATAAAACAGGAGACTCTTTTCACCTCAGCTAGAAATGGTGGGGTTGACATATATTCAAAATTCATATTCAAGACTGGGTTTATAGTTTATGCAAGAAGGGATTGTAACGTCACCGTGGCTCCAGAAATAGTGCACTCACGAAACTGGAATTTACAAAAAGCCTTCACAGAGCTGCTGTAGGGTGCACACAATTCCCCTGCATTTATGTCTACCGTTTTTCTGCAACTGTTTGTCCGCTTCACGTTGTCTCAAAATGCAGTCACACATGCCAGGGTGACACCATTACTGTGATTTTAATAGGCCATAATCAGAGGTGTAGAGCAGCCAAACACTGCACTGTAAGAGTAAAGTTACCTCAAATATTAAGTAAAGGTCCAGGAATACACTCCAGTAAAAGTAAAAAAGTATTTGGGGAAGCAACTACCGATAGTAAAGAGTAACTGTTATCTGGGATGCAACATCTGATTTATTATACAAAGTAAATGTAGTTGTAAATGTACTAAATGTAAAATAGACAATGTACGAATGTGAAAAAATAAACTTTTAATGCATAAAAGATAACCACAAAGAACACGAACATTACTATGAATTTAGTAATTGTAAATACTATTCTAGTGTAATCTTGAGAGACTGTTTTCTTATTGGCTTTTATACCTAAAAAGGTATAAAAGCCAATAAGAAAACAGTCTCTCAGAAGAAATATAATATTGTTATTTAAATGATTAAATAACATCCATCCATCCATCCATTTTCTTCCGCTTCATCCGGAGTCGAGTCGCGGAGGCAGCAGTCTGAGCAGGGAGGCCCAGACTTCTCTATCCCCACACCCTTCCGCCAGCTCTTCTGGGGGAATCCCGAGGCGTTCCCAGGCCAGTCGAGAGACATAGTCCTTCCAGTGTGTCCTGGGTCTGCCTCGAGGTCTCCTCCCAGTGGGACATGCCCGAAACACCTCCCCGGGGAGGCGTCCAGGAGGCATCCAAAACAGATGCCCGAGCCACCTCAACTGGCTCCTCTCGACGTTAAATTAACGTATATTACATATAACGTAATTAAATAACAATATTATTTATTGTTGTTTTATTATTTACTCTACATGCAAAATCTCTTTTCCTCTGATGTGTGGTGGACTGCTCAGATTTTAAGCAAAAGTTGTTAGGTTTTTACACCCCTAAAGTTCTGTTTTCTAAAGCTTAGTTTTACTCAATTTGATTTGAAAATGAAAAAAAAACTTTTTTTTTTTTTTTTCAATAGTAATTGGTTAAAAAATAAGGAGGGAATTCATAACACTACTATATTGGTGTGTCCAAATCATGTGCCCCAAGCTCATAAAAGGCATCATTACAGTGTTGTACTTAATAAGCCTCACCACTGCATGGGAGCAACAAAATAACGATGGCTATTATCAAATAAATCTTCTTCATATAGTTACAAACAGCCATGTCATGTGGAAAGCACAGGGCCCTCTTAACTCCCACTCTGTGGATTATTGTAATATAAAAGCCAGAGCAATAAGGATAATTTGTGTTTCTGTCCTGGCACAGTGGCATAATATGCAAACACAACACGGCTACTTACGACCTTACCCCAGACAACAATATTTCACATAGTCTTGGCTCCAATTTATATTTTACTGAGTTTGTTCTTCCTGGCTAAAGGAGACGTGAAGGCATTCACACACTGTATACTGATAAAACATGCTTCCAATGGCAAAATAGTAAACGATTGAACATTTGCAAATATTGTGAATTGTCTTTGAAATGTCAGCTACAAGGATAAGGAATGAATTCGTAAACTGTTGGATGCAAACACAGGAAGTATACAACTACAAAATTATCAAATCCAAGTTATGTTGAAGCCTTCAGTGGATGTGTTTGCTATAGAGATTGCTATACAGTTTTGTCAATATGGTGGTTTTGTATAATAGTCTAACATTTTGTCACAAATGTAATAAACTTACTTTTACGATGCAAAATATTCCAAATTATCCACAATGTTGGGATCATGACCTAAAAATCTCCTTTAAAACACACTTTCTGCTAATTTTTTTTCTTATAGTGACAAGCATTATGAAATCAAACTTTCTAAATGTATTTATTTATTTATTTGGTAGGGACAAGTGTGTACATTAGACGTGTAGCACATTACAGCCAAGACTAATCTGCAATGTTAATTCCTAGAAGTGCTTTAACAAATTTTAAGTACATTTCAAATAGTACAATAGTATGCAATACAATATAAAAGCTTGTAAAAAAATTATGTGCATGTGACCTCTTCAGTTTGAGCTATTGGCCCAAAGAGTTCCACAGTCTGCGCCCTGGACAGAAAAGACAGACTGTTCAAAGAAAAGCATGGAACCCACTGCTTTTTTTTTGTTTTTGTGTAGATTGAATTGATGTTAACATTTCATATTTGTACAAAAAAACAAACAAACAAAAAAACCTGAGTAACATGCTTGACATCCCTACTTGCATAGTAACAGCAGTCTAGTGTAGATGTCAAGTCCTCTAGTGCAGCTTTGTCTCCTGGGTTCCACTACGTCCCCTTCGCCTGCAGCGTTTGGACCCACTGCAATGATTGGCTGCTCGCTCTGATCCTCATGTGACATATGGCATGAGATGGCCTCAGGAACAACACTTCGTGAACTGTTTTTATTAGGTTTTCACATTGTCATGCAGCAAGGGACAGCATGAAAAACATAAAGTATTATTGGTTTGGAGCTAAATATTTTATCCATATGCAAGTTCGTCCGCTCTTTAATTTGTTGTGACGGGCTTATCTCATGTGCCACGTTGTATCAAATCTACTCAGCCGATGTCCATACCTGTCAGCCCTGTTTCAAGGTCGCTGTGTTTGTCTGTTTGTGTTTTTGAGTGCTGCTCCATCTGCCTGTGTTCAAACACATGTCTATGGGTGACATACATATGGAAGTAAATGACAGGCTGTTGGCCCTAGAGCTTGATCTATTCTCCCACCCACAAACACTGCACTTCACCCGGGCAATAGTGAATTATTTACTCAGCTCAACAGGCTATGTGTGATGACTCCCCATGCTAGAGACTGACTTCTTCGAATTCAGGACTGCCAGTCATTTTTTGATAGAGCCAATAGCAATTATGGTATTGATCTAATACCGATATAAATAAAATTTGTTTAAAAATACGATGAGATTCTTAAACTATCCAGAATTTAGTTCAACTTCAACAAAATGGTAGCATAAGTAAATGCACAAAGCATGAAATATTGACAATATGTTTAAAAAATGTCAACATCTGAAATCGATTCGATATTGATGATGATGTCAATCTGGTTACTGTATGCCCATGTACCTGAACAGTGTCAAAATCAATCATGATATTACCGATATATATTATACTGAACTTAAACGTTTTGCTTTGTTTTGACAGGACAATGATGTAAGGATTATAATTGGACAGTTTGATGAGAACTTGGCATCCAAAGTCTTCTGCTGTGTGAGTACAATCATATTTTTTTATATATATATATATTTTTTCAGACAGAACTTGTAACATTTTCTTCTGTCTTTTTAATCAAGGCATATAACCTGAACATGTATGGAAGTAAATATCAGTGGATAATTCCTGGATGGTATCAAGGGAATTGGTGGGAGCAGGCCAACTCCACAAACTGCACTACGAAGAAGCTACTCTCTGCCATGGAGGGCTACATCAGCGTGGACTTTGAGCCGCTCAGCGCCCGGCAGATCAAAGGCATCTCTGGCCGGGTCAGTACTAAAAAAAGCATAACTAGAAAATATCCCCTTTAAAATAAGTTCTGTTAAAAAAGGGAAAGAAACCAAATGAGGCCTGTAATAAATTTTTTGTGTAGCATTGTCATCCAAGTGTATGCACTGTGTGGCCAGGTTAGGTAGCAAGTCCGAGTTGAGGAGAGACGACTCAGGTTTATTGAGAATGCATGCTTTTTAAAAAAAAGGTCTCTTGTTTACCAGCTGGACATCTAGACTAGCAGAAATAATTCATTTTACTTACCTAAAGCATTCTGAACCTCTAAATTGTTTACCACAAAGTGTCTTAATCTTTTTTTACAGCTGTTAGGACCAAGGCGTGCCATTACGCTAACAATAGTTAGCTACAGTGCTAACAACATCAACAACAACAGACAAACGCAAATTTGGATAACATTATTAGATGTAGACGTTACAGTGCAGACTAAGTTTCATGTGAAAAGACCCATTTACTGTTAGTAAACAAAGATGGCGGCAT
Organism: Mugilogobius chulae; assembly: GCA_038363315.1. Taxonomy (NCBI): domain Eukaryota; kingdom Metazoa; phylum Chordata; class Actinopteri; order Gobiiformes; family Gobiidae; genus Mugilogobius; species Mugilogobius chulae. The sequence continues at coordinate 15,270,579 of CM076408.1, forward strand.
GCACAAACTGGTGTTCTGAGTAGTGCTGTCCTGGCCTGTCTCATGCTTTTCAGTTTACGCAGGTGCATTGTAAGTTAAAGATTGCGGAACTCTCTCTCAATTTGACAAACGGCAATTGACTCTGAGATCCATGTACAGTAACTGAATGTGAGCATGACGTGTCCTGTTAGTGGCATGATATTTACTCGTAGTAGTGTACACAAGAGAAAAGCTATGAGCATACAGATTCCTTGATGAGTATGTCTACGTAATTTACAGAAAAGTACACAAGGTGAGTTACCATGACAATGATAAAGATTTTTGTATAATTCGTTTTATTTAATTATCAACAAAGTGGAGAACTAGACTCACAGCAAACTGCATCTGTGTTGCAAATATTTTGTGCTATTTTCTTCAGGAGGTTATTGCATGAAGGACTACAGGCAATATGATATACTTCCATGACTCTGGGGCCATCCACTGTATTTATTTTGTTGCCGTTGGCATTAGCAATCTCTTGGTCTTCCTATCATAGACATTAGCAGCTAGCTAATAGGTCTCAGAAATCATGAGTTATAAAGAGTGTCAACTGGTGCAAACCTATGGAACACATTCAGAGCCTTGTCACAAGTCATTGTTGAGTTTTCTAACTGTTTAGTGTCTTTAGTACTACTTACTCGTTTTGTAAAGAAAATTATGGCAAAAGCCACCACCAAAGAGCGCTCGTCCCTTTTAACGACGTAGTCTCTGGACACATCAACAAGAGATCTTTGCGGAGGCCAAATTGATTTTAAGTTGTTTTTTTTTTATTGTAAAAAATTGGGTGTAGCACTTTTAACATCTCTATTAAGACCAGCAAGTCTGAAAAATAGTTTTGTAGTGCACTTTCAGCTCTTTGTTTATCAAAGTCTCTCATCTTTAGTTAGTTAGTTAGTTAGTTACAATACAGTAATGATAAGAAATAACTTTTTAACATGTAGTAGTTCTGTTTATGGAAATTATTAATGTTGTTTATTTGTCTTTTCTACTCCAGACCCCTAAAGAGTATGACAGGGAGTATAGTCGAGAACTTCAACAGAAAGGCGTTGAATCCAGTAAATTTCATGGTTTTGCGTATGACGGCATCTGGGTCATTGCTAACACCCTAACTCGAGTTATGGAGCTGCTCCGAATCAAACAGCGACAGAACTTCCATAACTTCACAGTGGATGATCGTGAAGTAGGGAAACTAATGCTGGATGTCATGAATGAGACCAACTTCAATGGAGTCACGGTAAGTGTAGAGCCTAGAAGTACTTTTTCTTGTTTTCAATGCTGCATGTTCACATGACTTGCTAAATATATATATATATATATATATATATATATATATATATATATATATATATATATATATATATATATATATATATATATATATATATATATATATATATATATATATATATATATATAGTGTATATATATATTGCTTTCCTCCCACTGGCCTAAGAGTACCTTGTGATTAACTGCCCCCTTACCTGCATAAATAACCGTTTTATATGGCTCACCCACACTGATGTGATTGGAATCCATTTCCAAACCTATTTTACTACCAGAGCATGGATCTAATATCAAGACATTACTTATATCATATTCAAAGAGGTGTTTGGGAATAAATGAGCTCACAAGGCAGGTGGGGATAACACGAAGGCCGCTGGAACTAAAATTACACATGTGCTGCTGAGGTGAATATTGAAGACATTTTCTGTGATAATAGTTGCAAGTGAAGGGAAGTGCACTGCAGATGCAGTTTGAGTGTGCAGAATACATGATCAGCTCTGGGCTCTCTGGGACAGGCCTGTATTTATGTGTGTGTGGCAGAACATGCAGGTCACCAAAACCTAAAATAAAACTATGCTTTATTTTACTTGAATTATTATTTAGTTGAATTACTGTTTTTTTATAATGAAATCCTGCATAAAAATGTAACATGTAAGATAAATAACTTTTATTTATGTAAATACTATTCAATCACTGTTGAAAATATAAACAATTAAAATTTCATTCTGCTGTGTGTACCATAACCCTCTTTCTGTAATTAATTAATCAAATCAGTCTATTTATTCTCAACTAAAAATTACGGAGAAAAACACTCAACTTAAGTGTTTTTGTTTAGTTTTTATCCAATTTATTAATTACATTATTGTTGCAGATGGAAATATTAATATATTGCAAAAAATGAAGACTTTAGAAAGTTTTTGAACATAAAATTCCCGTTCAGCAGTCCAATAACTTTTGCCTGCTTCTTTATTTTTGTCTCATTGCTACTCATCACCAGTTAAAGATTTCAAAATAGATTAATGCGATGAAAGAAATTAACTCGATTAATATGTCTGTAATTAATTCATCTCAATTAATGCATTAATTTGACACCCCTAATATATATATAAAAACGGTGTGTGTGTGTTTTGTGCTGTAAAGAAAATGCCAGTGTAATGAGATGAAAAGAGATCTGAAAATAGAAATTATAATAAAAGAACCAGTGTTAAAAAAATGGCATAACATCAAAGCATTTACCACGCACAGAGTAGACTCTCACCCACATAGACAGTTTCTCTTAAAAACAAACAAACATTAATATCTTACACATAATTTTCAGCAAAAATATCATTCAGAAGTTGGTTCCTGGCTCTAAGGCTGTGCGTGTTTGCATGGCCACGTCCAGACCCAGTGCGTCTCCATTTCCTTTTTGTGTTTGCTGGGTACACACAGGAGCCCCGGGAGAGCGCAACGCCATGATCCAAGTGGTGCTGCTGCTGGAGAAAGCTCATTGATCGGCTGCTGCCACAGAGGAGGAGGAGGTTGACATTAGATGGACGAGCTGTTCAGGCCAGAGAGAGTGCAGTTTATCAGAGTTTACAGAGATAGCGCTGCCAGTTATTGAAAGGTGTTAACCAAGTCATATACTGATACGTATTGTTGGAGGTCTTAGACATACATCCAATTTAGTTACTACGTGGGGAGAACTTAATAATGCAACCAAAAAATACATGTCGACATTACCCAAGTGTTGAAGGATTTGTGAGAGGAAGTGGGCAGATTTAAAATCATAACCTGGCTCACGTCAGATGAATATGTGTTGAACTCCGATTTGAGTTCTTCCACAGTATTCATCTGGAACTTTACTCGCGGAAAGCGTTTGCTGAAAGATGAAACATTTAATGAAATATATCCCGCTGATTAGTTATGCGACCTAAATTATTTATGCTTAACCAATCACAGCAGAGAATTGTAATGGTGTATCCAATGTCCGCGAGGGATAAAATAAGTGTCACTCACACTCCTTTGCTTTTCTTTTAAAAAGAAAATATTTCGTGATTCTGCTAAAACAGAATGAAACGCAACAGAAACTCATACGGGAGCTGCCATCTTTGTTTAGTTTGAATCGAGTGGAACTTCCTGTCGTCGCTCCAACCAACCCCCCTCAAGTCCCATTGCTGCAATGTGATTGGGCCGACACACGGCTGTGTCGAACTCCAATCGGGCTGCTGGAAGGCCAGATTGATTATCTTGAGTTTGCGAATTCACAAAAAATATCGTGAGATAATCCATCTGGCTGGCCAGGTTACCTAAATCGTGTTTGCAGTGTGAAAATCAACTACCCCATTTTTAAAGGGACTGTACCTGATTTTTGCATCCTAAAAATGTAAACAAACAGAAATAATTAATTTGATCCTTTTTCCTTCAGGCTACATGATTTCCTCACGTAGCTAATGCATTCTGAGCTTCAGAATTGTTCATCATGATGAGTTTTAATGTTTTTTCACAGCTTTTAGCAGTGAGGTGAGTCACTATGCTAACAACAGTTTGCCACAATGCTAAAAACAAAAACAGAAAAAGCTGCACACAAACGGGATTTTATTAGACATAGACAGGACCTTGTGGACTAATTTCCACCTGAATAGATACATTAACAAGGCATCAGTGCTGGGGGAAATTGCTTTTAAGTTATCTTGTTGCAAAAAAATCGAGTACAGTCCCTTTAAGTAGGTTAAAAGTGGAGTAGTTGACATATGCATTTCCGAATAATCTCAAACTATGAACTTGTAAACACAAAGTGCATTAAATGAGACAGGAGCTAAATATAGTATCAGGAACTGAAAAAAGTTCCCATGCACTGTATAAATTCCAATCTGCATGCATATTCAGTTCCTATATTTGTATAGGAACTGTAGTGGAAGCGTGCTCTCAGACAACATCAAAGATGCCATACAAAGACACACATTCAAACAGAGGGGAGGGATCCCGCTCTGCTACTTCAAAGCTCACCATCTTTTTGAGGCAAAATTGGCTCTGGAGCTTCCTCCTCCACATTTCCCCCTCAGCTGTCTTTTAATCAGCCAATGCAAATGCTTTTTCTATTTCATTCTCTCTTCCCATCTACCTGCTTGTGTCTGTGCAGATCACTCGCTCGCTGTCTTGCTGGCTCTCACCTGTTTTGTTAGTCAGGCAGTAATATGTAAACCCAGTTAAATGTGTAATTAAGGAGCTCAGTAAGCAGATGGTGAGCTGAATTAATTTAACCGTCTTTCGAGATAAAGAAGGACAGGACACACTGACAAGAGGCTGAGAGCAGGAACACGACATGAGCAACAAGCAGAATCCCAATGTCTTTGTTAGTTACAATAGCCAGTTGTGCTTTTTGTTCAGTGTCAACAATCCGACTGACTTAACAATAAACATGAGATACTTATTTTTAAGTATGTACTGGTATATTTTCAGCACATACTTTTTTCTATCAAAAAGGTCTATCTAGGATTTAGTGCATCCCAGTTGACTGTGTTCATTCATGCGGGATTTGGTCTGTTCCCAGGGTCAAGTCATGTTCCGAAATGGAGAACGAATGGGCACAATAAAATTCAACCAGTTTCAAGGTAAGTTTATCCCCTGTGACTAGACAGTCCTTAATATAAAATATAAAGCTTGCCTATGGCTAGACAGGCTAGTTAACAGCTCTACTGTTATACAGCTAATTGGGCATGTCAACAGAAAGAGTGCGTTGTTCCCTCGCTTTGTGTTTTGCTCTGTACATGTTAGGAGTCAGAGAGCTGCACATTGTAAGGGCATAACATACAGATAGTATCTGTTTGCAGGGGATTCCCAGCTCCTGCTCCCAGCCTGTATGTAGAGCACTGTGTGGTGCTCAGCGCTTTCTGCTAAACATCTTATCTTCCTTGGTGCAGAGGGACTCCATCCCTCCGGCTGTTTAAATCACACTTCATGTGCATGAGAGCGTGTGTGTCTCTGTCTGAGAGCAGATACTGGCCAGTTTGTGAGCAGCTCAACACTAAACACTGCAGATGTGTTTCTCTTATCACATATGACATGCATTTTAATGACCATGTGTTTTGGAGATAAAATTAAAAGTCACCCAAACAACAACAAATACACAGCTTGAGGAAACTAGAAAAATGTATATGTAGTGGTAGAATCATTCCAAGTATGTTCTTCAAGATATTATTGTCTATGTTAGAAACATTATTTTTTCTATGATTATAGAAACAGCAGTTAACTTTTTAACAGTTTTTTTTTATCTATCAGAAAATGGGAGTGACTACACTTGTCTCTATCCAAATTTGTTGGTCTCCTCAAACCTATTCTGACTTAGGCTCTTACCCTGCCCTCTTAGCCACATGCTTCTCACTTGTCAGAGAGGGCTGATTTGTTACTCCTTTGACACTGCAAGCAGGGCTGTAGGAGAGGGACTGCCTTATCCTGAATATTTCAGCAGGCGGTGATCCTCAACACAACCCTATCATTCGCACTCACTCCCTGAACCACCCTTACCTTGTCAGACAGCCTCAGTCAGGGGCCAAAGTGGCTTTTATATCCGAGGTCTCTGGGGATTATGGATCGAAGTCCTGGGTCTACAGCAGCATTATACTAGACGTTGCACAAGATACACAAGTCTTGTCCTTGTTTGGTTAAGTGATGCACATCTCAATGATTTTTCTTTGATGTGCTTAAAAACAAATATAGGTATTTGAATTTTGAAGAAGCATTTTTAAATGTGTAGGTATTCAGTAATAGTAATAATTTGTTTATAATAGTCTTTGTTTATCACTATTTGTTGAAGAAACATGAAGATATATTCAGTATATTCATCACTATGTTTGTTTTTTATAAACTATTTAAATAAATATAAATATCAAATTCAGAAAACTATGTGTCACTGTGACACATTGCTTCACTTTCCTGAGGTTGTTGGTCATTTGACATAAATACTGTTTAAGGATAAGCTCTAGGGGGTTGATTGGCCTCTAAATGTAGTGATGGAGACAATCAGCCAGGATAGACAGAACTCTACAAGGACAAAGGTAAAATTGCTTGTTGTTTGTACCAAAAGAAAACAGAGTGATCTCCAATTCGTCCCGAAGCCAGCCAGAAGTGAGGAGTCCTTAAGAGGCGAGGAGAGCGAAGGCATGTGTTTCCCTGACAACTCAAGGTCACTCCTCCATCACTGCTGCACCTATTGTTGTTTCTAAAAGAAGAGGCAGCTCTACTTGTGCAAACAATGTGTTCACAGACTAGATGGCTTTAGCCGCCTGTCTGTATGATGGCACCACTTTGCCATTCAAAATAACTCATTGCTGTTGTCATGGAGAATCTACTCATTTAGTCCATTTAGAGGTTTATTATGTATTTGCCTACTGGTCGTTTCTGAGATATGTGTTCTTCATAGCCTCTTTGGATTCCTTGAGGTGAAATAAACTGATAATTGAGTCTGTAAAATCAGTAATACAATTTCCGGGCAACATTAAACGGCACCTTAAAGGAGCCAACTGTGATACATCTCATAAAATAATCTAACACCGAGCCCGAACATCTGAACATGCTGTAGATTTTGGGTCTTCCACTGATCCCATGTGTACTATCTCAACATTCTTCTCCATCCACTATCAATTTGATTGTGACTGTTCAGAGTAGAAATGATCTAGGCCAGTATGTGGTTCTCAGTGGAGTTGCTTTGCTTTCTAAATTATCTAAATCAGGTCTAAACAGAAATTGTCTGTTTTTAGAGCTAAGCCAAAAATAACTCGACAACCCATATATAGGCTTCACAATTAAATAATGAAGAAAAAGAAAAATTGTTGTTGAAATAAATTGACTATAAATTAAAAATGACTCATCACACTAATTTGTCTCAATTTCAATCTGGCAACTTTTCTTATTTCCACATGTATACATCTACCGTAACATGCCAAGTTAGTAGTTAGTATAAATTTTTTCTGTTTTACCGCTGATAACTCTGTAGGGGTTGTATATTTCTTGTAAATAGTCAAATATACTACTATGAATATAAATGATGTTTGTGTCTTGACAGAGGGCCAAGAAGTAAAGGTGGGGGAATACAACGCAATCGCAGATGTTCTGGATCTCATCAACAACTCCATCAGATTCCAAGGTACAAGCACGTTATATCTTCCACGCTCATGTATATGTGTGTATTTACAACAACCTACCCACACACTTGTAAGTGCAAGGCATTTCTTGTGTGGGAACCCTCCCTGTTAAAACCGTCCTTTGTCCACTCAATTATTTACAAGTCCATTTTGCGCCATTGCCACCACAGCGTTGTGTTTTCATACTTTATAATCTGTTCAGTTTTCCTTATGGCTCACATGCTCCTGGCTTGTTTTACATTCAGTGATTCCAGCAAAATAACATTGTTATTTTAAAGACTTGTTTTCAACTAAAGGCAAAAAACTATAGCTTTTCCAAGTGGTTATTGGCATTATACAACTAGGGATAGAAGATACACACCTAATGTCTATGAACTAAAAAAAAAAATGTTTCTATCGAACAGGTGTGGAGCCTCCAAAAGACCGGACCTTTGTGCGACTCCAGCGACGTCACATTAATGTCCCCCTCTACAGCATCCTCTCCACCATGACCATATTAGGCATGCTCATGGCTGGGGCCTTTCTGTTCTTTAACATTAAAAACCGAAACCACAGGTAAGATGTCTATGTATAAGCAAATTAGTTTTCTTTTTTGAATGTAACATTTTTTACATGGCTGTTATTTACAGACTAATCAAGATGTCAAGCCCCTACATGAACAACTTGATCATCCTCGGAGGCATGCTCTCCTACGCCTCCATCTTTCTCTTCGGCCTGGACGGAGGATTTGTGTCAGATACTGAATTTGAGACACTCTGCACTGTGAGCTTATTTACAGATTGTTTACCACTGCTTAGATTTGACCAGGTGGCAGTTGTAAAAAAAAATCTCTGTCCTGGTGTGTTTCAATAGTATTTTAGCCTGGATTTTCTTCAAAGGTGCACAAAGCCACAAAGCTAAAAAAGAGTCACTCCAGGAATACGCAACTTGAAGTATGCACCAGCGATCAATACAACTGCTCTCTTAGAGAATAAATGCTGTAATTGGTTTTTTTTTTTTTTTGCTGTTGTTTTCTTGCTTGAGTCTCCAGTCACAAGGTTATCAACAATGTTACATAAAGAGGTCCAAGTGTAAAACTGAGGAGAATCTGCTCTGCTGAAAAGACGCAGTCCTCATCAAGCTGCTAATGTAGTATCTTCTATGCAACATTTAAATCTTAGCAAAAATGCGTCATCAGCTATGAGCAGTTAAAGGTCTTGATTTAGTTTGTCGTTCTGATGAAATGTTCTTCTGAGCGTGACAGCCTCCATGGTCCAGGATGTTCTCCCAGAGCACAGTGCTTGAAGACAAAAAATAAATCTGACAGCTCGTATTTTTAGAAAGCTCCTCGTTGCTTTTTTGAATAGACCTCTAATAAAAACATTCAAATACCTGTCAGATCAAATGCTGGTGTACGCCTTCATCTCCAGTTGCTATAATTTGCTGTTTGTGTTTCCTTGATAGGTTCGGACTTGGATCCTCATTGTTGGATACACGACGGCTTTCGGCGCCATGTTTGCAAAGACTTGGAGAGTACACGCTATCTTCAAAAATGTGAAGATGAAGAAGAAGGTGGGTACTGACATAACATATCACCCTGACTCATAAGATTAAAGTTGCATTTTCAATCTCAAAGGCTGTGCATATAGTTTTCAGGCATTTAAAATTATGTCTTTCACTGTCCTAGTTCTATTAAGTGCTACCAAGTTCACCGAATGTGCATGGCCTTTTTTGTATTTATAGATCTTGCTTTCACACAGACCTCTCTTATTCTGCAGCATATTTGAGGATGTGTGGGTGGCCTGCCAGAGACACAGAGCACAAAAGCAGGAAGCAAGTGGACGGATCAAATAGTCAGAGTTGAACAGCGGCTTATAGACGTTTTATTGACGCAGGCAGAAGTGGGAGGGAATAGATGTAGCAGAGCAAAGCTGAAGTAATAGCAAACCAAGTCATGAATGGTTTAGAGAAGATGAAAACCACATGTGATAACCTCTTAAGCAATTCTCTACAATGCAAAAATAATATTTCACAACAACTAAAGATAGCACTAAAGTTTTTTGTGGCTGCTGCTGCTGCTCTTGCATGGGAAGATATTACCCTGTAAAGAGGCCTGAATGATAGTGCTTGCGAAGTCCCAATGCCTTCATTGCATCTTAAATCTGACCACCACAGACTGTAAATCAGGGTGATGTTCAATACGGGTTCCACTTGGTGAGTGGTGGCTAACTCTGTTTCACTCCTTAAAGAGCTTAGGGCTAGAGACAGCGCAGTTTAGAAGGTTTTTGGCCTGTCAATCAAAAGTCCCTCTATTGCAAACACGTACTAAATACTCATACACTATACATAAAATAAGCTGTCTCTAAATCTCTTATCTTGAGCCATGTCCCAGGAGATGCCTTTTGTCAGCCAAAGATCCTTACAGGCCAAAAGGCCTATAGACATCAACTTTATTTGCAAAGCATCCAGGCTAAAGGTCTTATTTTCTATAAAATAATTAAATATTTAAAGCATCTTCTCAAATTCTAACATGTCAGCCTTAACAATATTATAACAAGTTGTTGGTGTTGGAAATCACATATGTTCAATAATTATGTTGCACCTTTGCAGTTGTTACAACCACTGTTGCAGATTACTTAAAATGCTGGTTTTATTCATTTTTATAGCTTCAAATGTTTATACAGTATAATATAATGACACAAAGGGGCTTCTGAGCTGGCAAGTCTGGGCATTTTAGTTTGATGAATGCACAATCAAAAGCTATTGGATCAAAACGCTCTCCTCTCTTGTGACCAGTGCTGTGTGAGACCCTCCACGCACCTCCACCTGTGTTATGACCTTTACTTTGATGCTCCGTTTCATACAGTCAAACAGTATTATAAATACCGTCACAAACAGGTCATGGCTTTCATCTCTCAAAGTTCAAAGTTTCTCCTTGTGGACAGTGCAGCATATTTGGTGGTTGTCAACATGCATTTTCTTACACAGACAGCTTGTTCACGCTGCACAGTTGTTATGGGTTTCAAGTTTAGTCAAGTAATTAAGGTGTTGTAAAATAGGATGTCTTTGAATTGGAAAAACAATGAGGTATAAGCAAAACCTTACACACAGTAACCTATAGAATTCCAGTTTCTAGTGTCCATGTTCACTGCTACTACTACCATTACTACTACTACTTCTACTCCTCCTCCTCCTACTACTACTACTATTACAGTTTTAGTAGGAGTGGGAGTAGTGTGTGTACTGACCATCTCCACACCAAAACACTTATTTCTGATTGCTTCACAACTTTGCACAGTAATAATATGCCTGATTAGACTATGGTATATGTGTTTTCTGTTATAATAGCACTGTTTTTTTTATTTTAACCACCTGATTTTGATGAAAGTATTTTCTTTTCTGTTACAGATTATAAAGGACCAGAAACTCCTGATTATCGTTGGTGGGATGCTGCTTATTGACTTGTGCATCTTGATTTGCTGGCAGATTGTGGACCCGCTTAAAAGGACTGTGGAAGAGTACAGTTTAGAGGTTTGTGCGCAGTTGTCTGATGTTTTTTGTGGCTGTTTCCTTTATGCAGATGCATCATGGGAGCTGGTTGTTATTTTTGGGTCAGGATGTGTGCCATCACTACCTCCTGTGCTCATCCCAAGGCTAGACATATGCCAGTTCGGATATGAGACGTTGGCAGGAAATAGAGAGTTATTTATTGTGTTTGATGTCTTTGGTGGAAAGGTTTGGGTGAAGATGAGAAGTTGTCATTGGCTGGACTTGGTTAAATTAGTATCTATTTGAGTTGATAATGTTATTACGCAAAAAACTTGGGGCTGCATTCTTATTAGTTGCAACTGTATGCAAGTGTCTGTCTTCACTGCTGAAAATAGCCTGCTCCATCCTCTCATTGGACACATCATGTTATAGGTTTGTTGAGAAAACCCTGAAAAGGAAAGGAAAATTATTAAAATATACAATTTAAGTGTTTCTACATAATAGCAGGTTCTGTGATTTACTCATGATGACAATAGATATTAACTACTTTGGCTGCTTTCCTACAAAAGGTGCACTGTCTAGAGGTACAGCTAAAGAAAGAGCTTTTGGTCTAGTTTGATCAAAAAGGTTACACAGTGCAAAAACAACAACTCGGTTCACTGACTTTAAGTTGTTAAAAAGTAAAAAGTCTACATTCAAAAAAAATCTTATCTGCCTTTGAAGAATACACTTGGATACTGCATGAGTATTTACCATATTATATTATTCCTTTTAGTAGATTGGTCAGCAAACATCTCTCCTTAAACCCAGTTTTGACTTGCTCATTTCTGTAATTAAATAAAATCACTGCATGTGATATGATTAATAGAGCAGCGCACAGCAAGGGCTGGTCAGGCTGGAGAATAAGTTTCCTTTGGGGTATCTGGGAAAGCCATGTAGTGTGAAGATGAAATATTTGTGTTGCTTTGGTTACAACCAACAGTCTGTTCATTCCTGTGGACTCCTAATTTCCGATACAAAGCCATATTTTCCGTATGATAACTGCTTATTCAAGATTGCCTCAGGGCATAGGAAAGCCATGCTTAACATATTCATTTGTTTTTGTTGGTTGTGCCAGCCAGGAATATTAAAGTCAATGCTCCCAGCCAGGGAGTGTTTTGAATAGTATTATAGTTGGTGAGTGTGTGTACTCACTGGAGCAGTGAGTCTGTATGTCTGGGCTAAGAAAAGAGAGCTCAGACCACTTGTACCTGCAGCATTGTTAGCTAGAGAGGCAGCCAGGGTCTTCTTTTGCCTGAGTATGGACTGTCCAGAGGGGCTGAAATGTGAAAGTACATAAAAAAGGATGCAATGTTTTCCAACAACCACATACACATCTAGACAGTAGCTTCTGCACAGCAATGACATAGATTAGAAGTGTGTGGGCTAATCAGTTCCTTAATTGTACTGGAGCTATAGGACCTTGTCAAATGCGTTCTGTTAATTATCTAGCTTCCTGTTACCCCCTGAAATCACAAAGTTGTTGTGTGTGTTAAAGCCCATCCCTTTTGTTCTTCCTCTTCCCTTTCTATTTGAGTGTGGCTGACCTGGTGTTCCTGTCTACCTGATGTACCCAGGGGTATGCAGTTTGACAGTGTGTCATTGAACAGTCACTGTGCTTTTAGCTCAGCACATTTAATCATTTTAACAGTTTTTAGGCCATCCTTGCAGATTTGATCTTCTATTATTGCTTTTAACAGAATTATATTTTGTTATGTCATGTGCCACTTTTTCTTTTCCTTTTTGTCATAAGAGCCTGCTGATTTTCATTGTGGGTTGCAAAAAATATGATTAAAATATGACGCTACTGTCTAAAGAGGTATGCAAATTTTCAGAAAAGAAATGTTGCAACATTTGATCTCATCTTTCTCTGAAATAGATAAATTTAATTCAGCTTTTCATAACTCTTTTACAAATTGGTAATCACTAAAGTGTTTCTTCACATGAAGCTGGCCTTGACCAGGACTGCTGCTGCACTAGGAACAACCAGAGAATGCTGATGCTTTGCTGAACATAGCTAATGGATCCATTTAGTTGCTCATTAATAATGAAGCATTTGTTATTGGCATGGTTGTATTAGAGGCGACATTGTGTGGTTTGCAATAAGATGAGACACATGTTGCTAAGTCAATGAGAACACATATTTAAAAACATTCAATTGGATTTATGATTGTGCAGATCTTAGACTTATGACTCCTTCTCCACACCACATGACCTTGAGTTTTCTTGCCGTGTTGGTGATGCATAGCTGTAGACGTATGTTTTGTGTGTGTTCACTTAGATGCACATTAATCTTTGTGCTTCTTTGCATTGTCTCTTGCATAATGAAGGACACTGTGGTGAAAGGATGATTAGCATTCTGCTGGATTGTGCCGCAGACCCCCTCTCCTCAAGTCTCGTCTCCTCTCCTTCCCCTCCCGTCTCTGTCGTTTTCCTCAGCTTGGAAGCTGCCGCACATTGACAGGCAGGCTGCAAAAGAATATTGCAGTGTGGCATCACCATGGCAACGGCCATGGTTTCTGACATTCATAACACTGAGAGTGGCACTGTTGATCCATGAGACAAAAATAGCCAGTTAGGACACCCAGTTGAGTGTGGTGACACATGCAGGGAAGAATAGCCATAACACATGTTGTGGGATCATAGTAAATCTGCAGTCAGTGCCACTGCTGAGGTGGACTGGCACCAAAGACTTTCAGGAAGTGGTTGGAGGTTAGGCTACCACACAGTCTCTACCCTGAGCTCTACAGGCAGGTGAAGAGAGTAACTGGCTTAACCTTTGCTTTGTTTTTGTCATTTAAGCAAATGTTGACTCTCAAATACAGCTGATTGGTATAAAATTCTTTATGCAATGGGACTAAGTAAACTGCTTTTAAAAGGGACTATGTCATCATTAAATATTATGATGTCAAATGTTTGTGGGTTTATCAGTAGATTAAATGTATTATATTATATTGTTTTCTAGCCTTTCAACTGCACACAAGGGGTTAGTGTTTGCACGTACACATACTCACACTTTTCTGGCTCCCTTAGGTGTGAGCTTTTCTCACTTCGAGTTTTACTGATTACTTAATGCAACACTTCCATGTTCTTTTTCAAAAGCGGGTCAGTCTTGCCCTCTACCCGTTATCTGGTCTTCTTATACTTGTGCGATCCCCTGCCTCATGTGCACTTCTTACCTCACAAGAAAGTATGTGCTAAGAACCAACAAACTTGTAGCTGGAATGTACTTGGAATGGCTCTCTGTCATTTTTAACTTGTATTCCTTTTCAGATTACCTTCTTACTGTAGAACAAACTACCCTGATCGCGTTTGTATCCATGATTTTCTAACGATCAAAGGACATATGCATGCATACACAATTTCTGAAAACACTATTATGTTTGTGATATTAAAATTGCACTTGCACTAACTGGAGGTGAAAAGTAGGAATAAAGTTAAAACCATACCTTGGAACATTGTTGCTAGTGACAACGGTGTGTTACGTCATAATGTGAAAATATATATTTCTAATTGAAGTCACCAAGCATAGACTTATATTTTTTTCATTTAGTGCAAGACATCTAAAATTTAGATTATATTGACATAACATAAAACATGCATTATTACACTTCAAATCATTATAGCTGCTTTTTATAGAAAAACAGACATAAACAAACCATGCCTCTTCGATGTCATGTTTGCTTAGACAAATCAAGCGCTAAATTGCATTAGAGAAGTTTATTCATGGGTAACGATATTCCTCATGACAGAGACAAAGATGTGATAGGACGTGAACCAAGAATCATAAAGTATTTATTGTGTTGAATGAAGTACAATGTAATGTGCGCCATTATCCATGCCACTCGTATTGAGTGATGTTAGCATGAGGCTAAGGCGAGGCTTTGAAGATCTTTTGTGAGCAGGGAGTGAAGCAGTGCCCCAGATCAATGCTGTTTCAAAGTAAACTGGGTCATTATGGGATAACCGCCACCCACCTAGGCCTCTTACCATCGACCTCCACAGTGGGGAAGAGGAGGTGAGGAGCAGAACAAAGGGACAGCTCTACAGCCTTCGGTCATTCAGTCTGAGCCCAAGAGCCACTGTTACATCTGAAATAAAAGCCTTGGGTGAAGTGCATCAAGAAAAGGCTCAGGTATAAAGGACATAAAAGCTTGCTAAGACTTTGCTGTCTGCCATATTTGCTGAAAAATATAGATAATTTTGCTTATTTCACATTGAGTTTTAGTAAATGTGGTTGGGGTTATAAACCGAATCTTTTAGTTGTTCCCTTTCTGGTTTAGTTTTAGTGATGAGTCATAGAAAACTGGGCTATCCAGCAAGTCAATAACTGTGTTGGTTTGCTCAGGGTTTCATCATTTTTGCTCATATGGTTTGCTTTGCTTTGACATTCTACTGGTTTGCTCTAGGAGAGATAGCACTGTTCTGTAGATAAAACCCTAGAGATGCAGCATTGGTTTACTATTAAACTATTAGATTGCACACGTTTGTTTCCTCCAAAATGTAATTGGTCTGCATCATTTGCTTGTTGCTACTTGTCTCTCCTCTTCAGCTTCTCTTACACAAAACCACAAAGTGACATATAGCTGAACCTCACCTGCAACACTACGCTGCTCCTCTCTCTCTGCTCTGGACTTTTTTCCATTCTTGCCCTGACTGCAGTTGCTAGGCGACCGCTGATTGAGCATGAGGGCTATGCAATTGACCAATTACAATCCTCAAAATTTTTAAGTGGTGCAAGTGGTCTCTGTAATTGTGGAATAGACTAGAATGGACAGGAAGATTGGCCTTAAATTTCATTAAAATGCATGTTTGGTATTATGCTACTGCTGTTACTTGTAATCATGCTACAACAAGTTGTCGTCATACTAAAGCACACAAGTGAGAAAAGGAGCAAAAGGAAGCGACTCTGATTCAAACATAGTATGAGTCAACTGAGCTCACAAAAGACAGAAAGAACCATCGTGCAAGCAGGTCAGTTTGTTAGTTCTAAATGAAAATTCTCATGGTTCCTGATCACTACAAAACATAGCTCGACAACAAAAAAATAATGTTCATGATAGAATTCTGCTTTTTGATTGTGTGGAAAATGTCCATGAAGATACAAGCCAAAATAATTCAAGAGCAGTGGAAGTGCTACTGTGTGTTGCTACTGGTAAATGCACTTTAGAATCTGTTTTATTAAACAATTAAAACATCTTAACATTTCTGTTTGTTCAACATTAGGCTAACTGGAAAAAAGCTCTGTCAACATTATCCCGAGCATATGTTTAGGAGGACATCAGAAAAAGAAAACAGTTCAGAATTTTCTGATTTTGTGTTGTTGTAGGTCTGGATGTGTGGTTTTTGAACAGTTTTTTTGTCTGCAAATTATTACTAGACAACTTCAAATTTCTTTTTTAAATGCTGAGATCTTTTATGCTTGAACCTGAAGGCCCAAATCAAACTACCCAGCCTAGCCTTTACACAGTCTACCTTCACCTGGTGAAGCAGGAGGACTGTGGCAGAGGAACCGTTCATGTGCTTTAATTTAATTCAGCCATGGTGCTGTTTTGCTTCTCTAATGCAGGTTTATGGCTCTCCTAATCTCTCTCCCTCACTCCTCTCCCCCTGACAGCCTCCCCATCATCCAAGAGACACCCTCATCAAAGCCCAGACACATCCATCACAGTCCTCTCCTCCTCGACCACAGCCCTGAGCCCTCCATTAAGGCGCTTTGACCTCTCTTTCTCTGTCTCTCTCCCTGTCTCTCTCCCCCTCTCATGTGTTTACCCAGATTTTTCACAGTTAGGGAGAAAAGCAGCTCCATCTCATCTGGCCACAGGCGCACACAGGATTAGTTGGTGAGTCCACATAGTGATGATGGAAGAAACTCAATGTGCTGATGGTGGTGGGGTGATAATGACAACTATGACACGGTGCCAGCAGCAATGAGGTGATGACAAGGTGCTTTCGGATCAAAATGGCTCCCACAGTTACAGTGCCTCTGACCATTTTTACTTTTCCAAGCGTTATATGAGATGCTTTGTGTCAGTATTAAAAAAAAACAAAAAACATTTTTATAACCTTACTGTTCATATGTTGGAAATATGGCTAATTGAATAGAAAATCTGGCTCAATGCCCTGTTTATGCTTTTTGGTTTAATCTATGTGCTATGCTCAGTCAGTTGGCTCAAGCACAGTCAGCAATTTTACCCACTGATCCTATGTTTCTGTACCATCCTATGAGTGACTTTAACCAACCACAGCAAAGTGTGAGCTCTCTGGAGAAGCATAGTGTTAGAGATCTTCAGGCAAAGCTGTTAACAGATGTGATAAAAAGAGAGAGAGAGAGAAAGAGAAAGAGAGAGAAAGAGAAAGACAGAAAAAAATGTGATATAGATTTTTGTCCATTGCCCCACATATTTTATCATTGCATTTTGAATGTAGATGTGATGTGTAATGATTTCACTACTTGTCACAGAAAGATTGAAGCCATAATGTAGTACCCACACTCTTGTGTATCAGGGGAATATTCCACAAAGGTCAACCTTGGATGGGACATGAGAGTTCAGCAACCCAGTGCTTCTAGTCTCAGCAGAACAAGCTCATACTGTAAATCCTATAGCACATGTGCACCATGTAACATTTCTTTTGTAGAGTCTATCACCTTCTTGTCTCTGGAGATGTTATTGTTTTTTGTAGAATGTTCTGCAGTATATTGAAGGCAAGCAAATAACATGGTGACATATTGGTGGTGAACAAAGATGCTTGTCTTGCTTTTGTTGTTGTTTGGCTACTGTTTAGTTTGCAACTGTTTTGGTTTGTTGGGATGCAGCTTTTTTTTTTTTTTTTTGAAGTTTAGCTTAGTACTACCTATTTTATCTTAGTTTAGTTGTATGTGTGATTGGGAACCATGCCAAGAAAAAGAGATACATATTTTTCACAGCTGTACTTATTTATTTATTTTGATCCCCATTAGTCTTTACAGGTGCAAAGACTATTCTTTCTGGAGTTCAAAAATACAGTTTAGTAGAAATAGAAAGTTAAAACCATACTTTGCAACGTTTTTATCTTATTAGTGATAATAGTGTGTTATGCCATGTGAAAATATGACCTGGCCAAATGATAGTCCATTTTGTGGCCATGCAAGTATAATGTTGTTGGTTTTTTTTAAATAATTGTTTAGTGCATGAAAAACATCAAAATAAAACTTAATTCAAGTCAATTTTGGTCAAAAAGTTGCACATCTAAAGATTCAGGATCTATCTAAGAAATAGAGACATTAGCTGAAAAGTTATGTGAGTAGAGTTAGAGCAAAATGGGCATGATGAGTAAAGAGGGTGTCATGGCTACTCATCATCCGAGTGCCCAGGGTGACATTGATTAGCAATCCCTATCGGCAGGGAGCCTGTGAGCCAGCCGTCAAGAAGGTCACATAATCAAACCCAATGCCTCTGCAACAAGCTGGCACTGCGCCCATCCCACACTCCCTACAAATCCAGTCCAGGATTAACGCACTTTGTCCTACAAGTTTAGCATATTGAAATAACATTGTGGATTTCTGTTTCTGCTACGTTTTCATCACTACAGAGGTTTTATGCATTTGGCCATTGTTGACATATTCTCTTCCGAAAGTAAATGCTTCTCGAAATTTCCCTTAAAGGGGACCTATTTTGTCATATTCACTTTTCTAAGTTTTTAACCTTGATATGATGGGCTTTTCTTCATCATTAATTTACTCAAAGTTAGATTTGAATTGATTCAGGCATGTTGGAGTAGTCTTGTTTTGTTCTTCAGCTGGAGCTCAAGTGCTCAGAAATCCTCGTTCTCACCTACCACCTATCCCCTCCCACTTGTCTGTATTTACTTGCTATAAGTCAAAAGTTTAATGCTCAAAGTGAAGTTTATATCGTTCAGAACTGTCCCGTAGCCACTTTACAACAATAAAAAATTGTTTTGAAAAATCTGTTGCTTTTTACAGCTAAATTTTAAAATGAAGAGGCGGGGCTTATGAGATCTGCAGTTTTGAACAGGAAGTCACAGGAGCTGTTCCTATTTTTAAGTTGTTTTAGATCAATTTTGTGTTTTACAATGAACAAAAGGTAAATTACTGATCTGCACATGTTCTAGTTTCTTACTAAAAAAAAAAAAAAAAACACAATAGGACCCCTTTAAAACAGTTGTTAAATGTCATATATTCAGAAGGAAGCAGTTGCAACTAAGTGGGTTATACATAAATAGTCCAATCAAATCATCAAATCATCAAACTTTATTTATAAAGCGCTTTTCATACATACATGTAACACAAAGTGCTTTACAGTGCATTAAAAACAATCTCACATGCCTCCCACCCCCAATCCCCAGACACCCCACAATTCAGCATGTCCAGCATGTGCACTCTGCATTGTGTTGCAACAGATCCTTATGATGATCTAATGTTCCACAGATATACATGAACATCTGAATCTACTAAGCCCTCCCTCGCACCTTCTACTCACTCATGTTCCACGAACTTCAGACCTATGAATGTTCTTCATCAATACAGCGACATGATTCTGATGTCTAGTTTGAAAAACTCTTTTTAATGTTTTTGTTAATTTTTTCTGCTCTTTTGTAACACCATTATTTAAATTCACTCAATAAATACATTTAAAGTCACATGTATTTGAGCATATGGTGAGACATGAGAGAAAAATCGACTGTTTGGCAGAATGCAGAACAATGTGTTTGTGATGAATTACCTGTCAAGTGCAAAGTGCTTGTTAAATCATCTGATTGCCTCTCTGTAGTGGTGCATGACACATTATTAGCAGTGCAGAGCCTGGCTCTCTCTGTGTGTGCTTAAAATGTTGAGATGTGTCTCTTTGGGTTAGAGTGTGAGAGTGTGTTTCTGGAAAGGTGTGAGCCACAATCCGGCCTATTGGGAGGAAACAGTACACAGCTTCTTTAGTTACTGTGCATCACACTGATGTTTGTGCATGGCTTGAGTCAGTATACAGATGTCCTTTTGATTGCTCCCTCTTCAGCCCTCACTGACAGTAATTAACCTGACTGACTGGGAGCAACATCACTGTCTTACTGCCCTTCGTTGCCTGCCTCTGTAGACATGTATATTGTGCTTTCCTCTACACTTTAAGCATTTACCTCTGAGGCTCTGATTCTCAGTGAGGGCTGTGTTTCTATGTGTGACACGGGGCGTCTGTGCTCATTTCTGTGATGTTATCTGAGGCACAATGAAACAAAGCACTGTGGAGCTGCAGCGTCCCGTTTGCAACAGTAGCACATTCTGCCCGGGCGTTCATTAGTCATGATAAGCGTGGCGGGGCAGCTGGGACCGTGGGGAGAGAGGAGGGTCAGACTGTGTAAGAACGCTACTGTACATGGTATACAGCAGGGAGTTAGACCAAAGGAAAACTGTAAAAACAAGACCTTGTGTCACAGTCGATGAAGGTGCTGTACACAGAGCTGTTTGATCCATGAATGAAAAGTCGTACTCCACCAGAAGCGGAGTGTTACTCATCTGGAGCCGGGGGTATCTGCAGCGTGGTGTCAGATTGCACCCTTAGAGGAGCTGCATTTCCACCCCATATAATGCAATGAACTCTTATTTCATCTATCTGCATTAGTAGCCATTATATCACACAAAGTCAGCTTGTATTCCAGCTTCCGGGAGATGTTAAAAGGCGCTATAAATACCAAATCTCTCCTGTTATTTTTAAGAACGGGACTTTTCTGCATGTTTCTATAAATATATCAACACATAGCATCTTTGCATTCCTTCACAAGACATACTGTCATCGATTTGTGCTCAGATGAAATGTGCTGCCATGTCCTCAGAATGAGATTCACGTATCCACGAGAGGCTGATTGGATAGAGGGATCGATAAGGTGGCAGAGAAATGGAGAGGCGGGAGATGAGTGAGAGTGCAAACCAGAGGGAAAGAGAGATGTATTCGCTGTTCTTCATTACACCTATAAAGGGAAAGCAATGAGAAGTGGCAGCGAGGGACATATTCAAGCAAAGTCCCTATGCATTTTTTTTTCCAAATTCAACAAACGCAAAACTTTTTGTTGTATCTGTCCTACAAGGCATACTCTGTTACTATATTTTCATGCTAAGTAAGCAGCCGCAATAGTGTCTCCCAATGTGTGAATGTGACATGAGCTAAAAAGTTGAAAAGAAAGGCCAGCTCTGCATAGGCCTCATGTGTCTTACGTAACCGGGTATAATTAACAGTGATTTAGTTTTAATTAATCTCTCTCAATCACACTGGAATTTCTATTCTTACATTTTGTATTGAATTAACTTTCAAGGACAAAGCTTTGGCATTGCAAGTCCTCATTTATCTCATGTCTGCTTGTGGTGGTGCATTCAAAACAGAATAGTTGTCTGTGTTGTTATTGTCAAAGCTTGAGTAGGTGAGCTGATCAGGGATATTTATGGGTTTTGGTCAAAAGCTTTCTTCCTTATTTGAAATATTTTGTGGAGACTTTTCATTAATCAAAAGAAACAGTATTTTGGTTTGTCTAATTGTCATAGCCTGAAACACATGAATAAAAAATGAAAACCTGTGACTGTTCCAAAGTTCACTCTCTTGTTTGGCTGAATGTCGTTGAATATTTCTGATGTCACCATGATTTCTCAAAAAGGTTAGTGCAGGGAAGTTCTTTTTTTTGCTGCAGATCCTGAATATTTGATGAAAATATGAGCAGTTAGGGTTTTTCCAGGTAAATCAAGTTGAATCTTCCTCAGTTCTCCTGTAACCACGAAGAGACAGCTAAAACACTTTAGAAAGTTGTTAAGTTTCAGTGCAGAGCTCAGGTCAGCTGATTTCTGATTGGCTGTGATGGCTGGTGCTGTCTCACTCATTGCTGTGATTGGTTACTGTCCTTGGGGAGGCAGGTGATGGCAGGCCAATGACAGTTGAAGTAATTGACTGTAAAGCTGCTATAGATTATCTGCCCACTGCTGATGTTGCAGTTGCCTGATGAGTTTTCTTTGCACACTCCTCTTTCAAACATTTTGGAGTGGTTGATAAAGATTGCTGCAGCATTTGTAAGTTGCATTGTAATTTGGGCCATTTGCTTAGTGTCATTGCCCTGCTGCCTGTAGTGTTCATGAGCACAAGGCAGGAATAATGCACTTTCTCCTCGGGCACCTGGAGCCAGCCATAAGGTGTTGTGTTTGTCACAGCCAGGCTTTAGCTAGGTGCAGAGATGCCCATGGGAGTGTGTGAGTCAGGCTGCGTGTATGTTTCTCCTATGCAGAGGCTACGAGGTGTTAGCAGGCCTGTCATATCTAGCCAATGGCACTGAACTCATTGTGTCACCTCCTCCAGGCTGCTGCTGATGCTCCTATCATAAACCCTCTCTTTTCTGCCCATAGTAGTGCACCTTAGACACTATCTTGTCTCAGCTTGCCCTAAACACGAGCTACATGTGAAACTGCTCTTCTGCAGCTTTAGAGTGTGAGCTGAGACCGTTTTTGTCAGCCCGTGCCTCCCTTCTGCTCTCACAGCACATTACTGTCTCCTCCTGCAGAGCTCGGCTGCATTCTGCATCATTAGCTCTCTCCCCAAGGTGGAGCCAAGGCTTGGACCCTACAGGAAACAATGTGGGACCAGAGAACAGAAAGAATATGGCGAGAAGCTCAGGACCAAGTCAAACAAAGCAGAGACTATGTTATATAGGATTTTAAATAATTTAACACAAAGTACTACTACCGAAAAGTAAGGCTAAATGATTTTGACAAAATATTTGACCACATTTTTTTTTTATTAATTTTGTTTAATATCTTTGTAATTTATAGCACTGCTACTAATGAATGAATGAACTTTACATCTCAAAATGTGTGGTTCACCAGCGCCTTTTTTGTGATTGTTCCAGCCGATTGCAATCATCTGTCGTGGCAATTGTCTCTCACAAAGTCTTGTATTGTCTACTAGTAGTAATACAAGAATCACAAGCATGTTACAGTATCTTTGTAGAGGTTTGAACTATAGGCTTAGGACATTTTATACATAAAACATGAGAAATAATGTTTGTTTCTTACGTAAATGCAGTGTTTGTGATTTGATAATTGCAACCTTTCAAATTGTGATTTTGATTGAGTAACATTGCGTCTTGTTGCAATACAAAACATAAACGCTTATTGACATGAACAGGACTTTGTTGTTGAAATGATACAAGACCATCTACTGAAAATGTGAAAATGTTTATAATAATGAGCGTCGGCAAGAACGCAGGTCTTCAGCAGTTCATGCATATTGTGTCAACCATACATAACCTTTTGGTTCACACACTGTAAAAAAGTAAAATGCCATCTGTATAAAAATTGTTTTTTTTGTCGGCAAGACCTGAACTGTGGCAACACTGTTCACCGTGGTTTGCTTGTGAATAACACAGCCAATTAAGCAGCCACAACATAGGGCTTATGGCAACCCAGGGCCTCAAAGGACTCAATTACTGCTTTGGCTTTGTAGGGACAGAAGCAACGATGGAGGGGGACACACCAGAGAGTCATTTCTCAAAACACGCTACTGTGATTCCCCTCTGTTGGATGTAACAGCATGCTTATTACTGTCCACACAAGCAAAAACAGCTCTTTATTTATGACAGCCATCTACAGTACGGGGAGTGGGTTTTTGGTCTTAAGGGGAATTTCAAAGCAATTTTTCTCACTGTACATAAATCAGTATTTACAGAAGCTTTAAAGCATACCATCCATCACCAACAACCCCTATTATGATTAGGCAATGTTGCATTTCATGTTATTAGGCACTGAACTGAAGAAATTAGTGCATTTTGTGTCTAAGCTGGATACCTTTAATCACCACTTCTGCTGCTTCTTGGTTGTATTAATGCTCAGTGAGTCATTTTTCTGTAAAGGTTTAATGAGGTGCACTTGTATCAGATAAACAGACCGGCAGATCAGAACATAAACGTTGAATAATTCACATTATTTCCTGATGACCTAGCACGTGTTTAGTTGACTCAGAAAAAAAGAAGAAAAATGAAGCTTGTAAAAAGAGCACTATTATGACATAATGGGTTCGCGTTTGCTCACCCTCTAATGTCCAGCATGACTATAGCCAGATACTGACAAAAACAATGAATGTCTCATGAAGCCTATGACAATGTGAGTTCAGTGAATCAAGACATGAAATGTCATGCCATCATCTTTTTTAACTCTCAGAGATGAAGATATCTGAATGAAACACCTTTTTACTATAAACTTGAAATTCCTAATGTTTCGCAAATCTGTTTTCAACAGTTTATTAATGTTTGTATTCATTGTAGATCAATAATTTCATCCCTGACAATGAAAGTGTACAATTATTATTATTATTATACTACCACAATTAAAAAATTAAGTTTATGTTAATAAAAACTAATTTTAAAATAATTGAAATATTTCCCAAATAATGAATCTAAAAGTAGCACTTTCACAAATACAGCGCTAGGACATCTTGTGTGAGCTAGAAACTTTGATGAACACAAAGTATTTAGACGGAGGCTTGAGTTAAAATAATAACAGTACAGGCAGCTGAAGTGTACAATAACCAGCTACAGACTGCCATGCTGTACCGCAGAGTTTGCATATTCTAATGAGCCCAATGTTCAGGGTTAGCCGCTTACACTAATGATGCGTTTAGCTCTTAATAAATCAGTTAAGGCAGCTCCCTGTTGGAGCTCCCTCCCTGCATGTTTCATTATAATGC
This sequence comes from Mugilogobius chulae, assembly GCA_038363315.1. NCBI lineage: Eukaryota > Metazoa > Chordata > Actinopteri > Gobiiformes > Gobiidae > Mugilogobius > Mugilogobius chulae. The sequence goes on from CM076408.1 coordinate 15,295,213, forward strand.
AGCTTGTGTGTTTGTGTGCCATTATGCTGTAATTTTGGGGATAAGAAGAAGTGAGTGATCAAGTCTTTTTGTTAGGGACTTTCTCAGTGTTGGAGTCAGTGTCTGCCTCTTCATTTAGATCTAAGCTGTTTTCTACTTTACTGGTATAGAAATTATCTGATCAAGCTAATTTCTGAACCACTTATAAGCAACTTCTTTCCCTCCTTTTTCATGGCAGGCATTTATTTCTCACTTGCAGTTGCTTAATTGCACACACACACATACCCCTGTTGCTCTTTCAAAACTACAATGCTGATGATATTAGATTCATAAATTCTGTAATACTGTATTATATTATCTTCAGATAAGCAAGATGAATCACAGTTGTCTGTAAAGTTACGGACACTAAGTGCTTCGGGACAGCCTCCTGCCAGTGTGGTCAGCAATCTGTAGACACCAAACTTAAAACATAGAAGCTCTGTGCAGCAGCATTATGTCTCAACTGGGATCAGCCCATGTTTCTACTTTATTTCACACAGTGATGATTCAGGTTTATGTGTCAGAAATTGCTCTAAAATGTAGACTTTACAGTGGTGTTGACTCCTCTACAGTGATTTAATGGTCCAATCAGTTAACAATGCTGAACATTGCAAATTAAACAGTGAGGTCAGCTCATTTGCATCCTACAATTAGCAGTGATAAGAGAAGAAAAGTAAGCCTTAAGCAGCCCCTAATTTCTCTCAGCATGAGCACAAACACTGGCTGTATTTGGGGTCAGCCAGTTTCCACAACTGTGTAACATCATTCTTTGTCAAATCATTAGTGTGGCCTTCCTCACTAAGAAAGCTTTAAAACAGAAACCCCTTTGCAGCCTCATCCTTCCACTTCCAATTTGGCCCAGTGGAAGTTCAAAGGTCGTTAGGCCAAGCTTGTATCATGAGGATTAGTCCTCAAATGGGATTAACGCCTTGTATGAAATATAGAGGAACAAGCAAGAGAATACTCAGACAAGTAAGAGAGCAGATATTTAAATGAAGACAGACACATACAAGTTAAGATAATTTTATCATCATTAGGTTGTGTTGGGAGTAAGGCCAATACAAATATTAGTCTCCCACATGTGTGTGCTGTAGTGAGATTCCACATAGATCAATCAGGATTATAAAAGATAATATTTATATAATATGTTTTTATATATTTCAAGTGTTAGGGTTAGGGGTTAGTATACAGTATTTGCACCAGAACAAGTTGCATTTTGTTACACTAAAAGTACTTTTTAACTTTCTTTCTCTATTAGTTTGTGAGTTTTTTATTTTAATTGAATAACACTAATAAAAAGTACTTTTGCTTCTTATGTAAACATGTTTCCTTATAGTTTTCATGACAAGCTAAAAATGGCTTGTAAATAGTTTGCAGTAATCAAAAGAGAACTGTCTGACACTTTGAAATGAGCCTGAGGTCTACATCTGGGCTCTACGTGTTATATAACAGTGGGCATTCAAGAGCAATTGTTGCAAGTTTTTAAAGCATTCACTTCACTGTCCAAACAGATAATGCATTTCCTTATTAGGCCCGAGCCCCCAGCAGGGCGTAGGGCCTATTGGTTCTGCAACGATGATGCCTGGGCGAAGCCCAGGCATCATCGTTGTCAACACTCTTGCTGATCATGATGGCTGGGCGAAGCCCAGCCATCATGATCAGCCACTACCCCGCCCCCTGCGAGAACTACAAAATGAGCCCATGCCGAAGGCATGGGATGTGTATACTTACTTCTGCTAACACAGAGATACTCAACAATGAGTGCATGGCCGAAGGCCATGCACTCATTGTTGTCAAGTGTCTTGCTGATCATGATGGCTGGGCGAAGCCCAGCCATCATGATCAGCCACTACCACGCCCCTGCGAGAGCTACAAATTAGCCCATGCCGAAGGCATGGGATGTGTATACTTACTTCTGCTAACATAAAAATAGTCAACAATGAGTGCATGGCCGAAGGCCATGCACTCATTGTTGACGAAAGCAGCGCGAAGCGCAAAAACCCTAAAACTGAACTCCTGACATCAAGCCCTACTCAGTAATGCATGGCGTAGGCATGCATTATCCTTGTATCTGCTAAAATACATGGAAATCAATGGAAGTCAATGGGGGGTCCGACTTCGAAAGTGACTGACGAGCGCGAAAGCGCTCGTCAGTCACTTTCCACCCCACGGGGACGTGCGCAAGGCCGAGAGCTTTCCGAAAACGTATAATATGTTGTTGCCGTGGCAACGGCTATATTGTTTTTGCAATTTTCTTATTATTATTATTTTTTTTTTTATTTTTATTCCGCATCTTTGAACTCTAATTTGACCCCCTGAACACGCTCAAAAACTCACCAAACTTTGCCCAAAATTCAGAAGTGGTGAAAAATTTTGTTTTTAAATAGTTTTGTTTTCAACAATAAAAAAATGGCGCGACAGCGCCACCTACAAAACTCAAAATACATTGCGCCTATGGGAGGCGGTCTGACGCAAACTTTGACGTACAGCCACGAAATTCGGTACACGCATTCTTCTTGAGAAGGCAATCAAAAAACCTAACCATGGCCACGCCCACTTTCATACCGTTTTGCCGCCATCTTGGATTTCGCGGTCAGGAATGCAAACTCAGCATTTTCGCTCACATCAAACTTTCGTCAACTCCTCCTAGGGCGTTTTGCCCACTGGGCTCAAAATCGTTGGACATCATCTACACAAGTGGGACATCAAAAGTTATCCAATTTATGTTGATACAATTTACGGTTTACGTGCGGCGAAGCCGCATATTTCGGTTAGCATTTTTTCACATTTGGAATTTTTAATTTTGCTCCCGTTTCCACATAGTTGGTCCAATTTGAATCGGACCAATTATGCGTTTGTTACATTTTCTGTCCTGGACCCACTCATGGTGAAAAAATTTTAATCGGCGCGATAGCGCCCCCTACAGAATGAAATAAGTGTTTACATGGAGGGTCAAAAATTTACTTTTTCCGAAATTAATGAAATTTGACCCAAAATTCCTTTAGGTCCTCCCGATCAAAAAAGCCAATGGTAACCATGTACAATTTTGATTCGTGTCGCCGTGGGAAGGCGCGCAAGCGCCCATGTTATTCCAATGGCATTTTTACAAAATTCTCGGTTCTCTTCACATCATGTTTTTATCAACTCCTCCTAGGGTGTTTCGCCCACAGGGCTCCACTTCGGTGCACATGAACTACACAAGTGGAGCATCAAAAGTTATCCAATTTATTTGGATATGTCGTACGGTTTACGTGCGGCGAAGCCGCCAATTCTGTCCAAAATCAAGCAAAACACCTCAAATCCCCATGTTATCCCAATGGGCTTTTTTAACTATTTTGTTTTCTTCATAAAATTTGATTCGTTTTACGAAAGTGTCTGAAATTTGGCACAGTGACTCCTCATGTCACCCCGAAAAAAGTCCGAGGGTCCGATGCTGTATCTTGCATGCTGTTGCCGTGACGACGCAGCGCGTAAGCGCTGCCCATCAGATCTTCTCTGTACTGTGATGAGGCTCTTATGAAGCACTATAAGAACAACATACACTGACCAAGGGCGCGTCAGCGCCATCTTTAGGTTGTTGTAGAGTAATAGTGGAGAGTTCAAAGCTAGCATGTTGTTGCCGTGACAACGCAGCGCGTAAGCGCTGCCCTTCTTATCTGCTCTGTATAGTAATGAGGCTCTTTTAAACCTCTAAGACAATAACTTACAACGACCATCTTTATATAGCTCTTTGGGGTAGAGCTTTTGAAAACTTGGACAAGACATTAGGGCGCGTAAGCGCCCCCATGCGTTTCGGAGTGCGGCGAGGGCCGTTGGAATGCCGCTTGCGGCTTTAATTCTTCTTGTTTCTATTATAAATGCCGCTGCTCCCAATACAAGAACAAATGTGCATATTATTTGAATGCATAAAACTGCTCCAAGATGCAATGCAAACAGTTGGAGCGCTGTATCCTGGGAATTAACAAAACATTATGCCTCCCACTGATGTTGGTACAGCAACAATCATACACCACCAACTAAATTTAAACTGTTATACAAACATATGACAATGTTTGTTGTTACTGGAGTTATTTAAAATTACTTCAACACACACAATGCAGCCCAGACTATCTATTATTGAGACATATATATATATATATATATATATATATATATATATATATATATATATATACACACACACACACATACATATTTATTTATTGTTGCAAAGTTGGTCACTGCTGCCCTTGGAGTGGTCCTGTTACAGATGTATACCGTGAAGAAATGACAGTGAAGAGTCACTTTTTTCACCAGCGCTTTGGGTCCTCCTGCTGCCTACAGCCCTGTTGCCTGGCAACTCCCCAGACGACATCCTCCAAAAGAAGCAGAGCTACAGAGAGCTTTACTGTGACAGAGCGAACTTCTAAAGCATCGTAGCTCATTTTGTCCTGTTGTTTGGTTGTTAGGGATGGATTTGCTCCAATATGCAGAGCACTGATGCAGAATGTCTCAAACTGAATACATTTGAGACATATTCACGAAGAATTTATCCTTTTAACCAAGTCCCAGTTCAGCAGTTCAATTGAGACGCAGAAAATGCCAAACTGATGACTCTAATCTGCATTTGTCTTTCAAAATAATTCTAAATAATTCAGTGTTTGAGTTTGAATTAAGAATTTCTGATGCCTTGTCAAAAATAGCCCAGCTGTGAGTCATCTTCTGCCCCACATTGCTATGGTTCTATATTCGAATAAGTTAGTTAAGCTTTTCCTTCCACCAAACAACAGTCAGTGCTCAGATTATTGTCAGGCATGTGACATGAGTCAGACTCCCACCAGGGGATGCATACAGCAGAGCATTTTGACAAAAACTTGTTCTGCTTGTTTCTGAAGTTACACTGATGCTGTGCACACTCTGGAAAGCCTGACATGGTGGTGCTGTGTTCTAAGCATGTTTTGCTGGGTTTGTCTATAAGCAGAGATGTGCAAGTGCATACACACATTCTCCTGCAGAATTAAAACTTTATGAGGGAAATGCTATTGGGATGAGAAAGACCGCTGTTTTTCTTAGAAGACAAAGGATGAGCTTGTGTCCTGTGCAACAGAGATAATGAAAACTTGCAAGTATAATACACAAAATAAATGATCAGGTGTGGGGTAATTTTGGTAAATCAGTGCTGCTCTTTTTCTTCTGTTTCTCTAGCAGAAATGACCCTGTTGAGAAATACTAATGCAAGTCCATCAAGGTCATTGAGGAAAGCCTGAATAGCTGCAATTTCCATTAATGCAAGCTCAATGGAGAACACTGGGGTCAAATGACGAGTGGAAGAGATATGATGCTGCACTTACAGAAAGTGGGAGAGTGGCTGAACCAGACACAAGCTATATACTGTATAAGCTAAATATTTTTTCTTACTTGCTGTTGTCTATAGAAATACATTTTCAAAAGCATTACACAAAAAATAACCAGATAGCTATGCAACATTCGAAAAACCTTCTTGATCACTACTCTTAAGACATATATATAAAAAAAAAAAAAGGTCTATTTATATAGCGCTTTTCTACCTTTCCAGGCACTCAAAGCGCTTTACAATCTAGCATCCACTTACCCAGTGTACGCAGACACTGAGGCAGTGTGGGTTAAGTGTCTTGCCCAAGGACACAACGACAAGCTACTCCTGTCGTTCCACTGTGGCACCTGGTGTTCTAACGGTCTCCCATCCAAGTACTAACCAGGCCCTTTCTTGCTTAGCTTCTGAGATCTGACGGGATCAGGCTTTGACAAGCAGGTATGGCCACATATATTACTCTGGAATTAGTCAGAATATGATTGGATTTTAATATGTAGCATTTTGAAACTTCCAAGTGATAAATAAACGAAAATATATGACTTTCCAGTCAGGTATGTGGTTTTATGAATAGGGGAATGCTAATTGTGCACAATAATCACAGTGCCTAATGTCCCACAATGATCTATAGCAGGTGAATTATTGCCCATGTTCTATTAGTTTATCCATAGCTTATAAAAGTGAGAGGGCCTACCCATCTCAGGAGTTCATAGTCCTGTCTGGTCACTTGTTTGCCTGTCAAGTGCCGACAAATATAGAATGACATTACAGAGGGGGAAGAGTATGTGAAAGGAGAATAGAAAGAAGAGGTGTAAATCACATTAATGAATAAGCACCATTAGTTGTGGCCATTAGTGAGCTAAGCAAAGATTAATTTAACTTCAGCTGACTTGGGAGATGCCTGTGGCCATTGTTCATCGGTATTTGATTAGACATGCAGGATTACTGACATCTTTCATGACAAACTGAATGTCAGAACATCAACATTAGGAAGCAATGTACCTGTTATTGAATTACAAACCTGTTTTTGTTTTAAATCATCCCTTGTCTTTAAAAGCCAGTACCACTGGCAGATGCAAGTCTGCGGCAGATGTCTTTTTGTAGTTGTATTTATTAAGTTGGGAGTTTTGTTTTAGAACTGTCACTTTTTGTGTCTATTTAGTGCCACCATTTGTTGAGTATTTTGTATGTTTGAACAAAATGTAATATTCTATGTAAAATGAATATCTGACTCTTTCATTTATGGCTTGATAAACTGTTTGATTTGCCTCATCTCTATTTCTTTGTGTTTGTGTCAACAGCCGGATCCTCACGGCCGAGACATCGCCATCCGTCCTTTCTTGGAGCACTGTGAGAACACCCACATGACCATTTGGCTTGGCATCGTTTATGCCTACAAGGGACTGTTAATGGTGAGAGGACACAGAATTCTCTCATGTACTCGCAGTCTGGAGACTCAAATGCCTCTTTTCACACCAATGCACATGCGGCAGGGTCCTCATGGCTCCATAGGCATGTCACTTTACTTCCTGTGAGGACACCTATCTGACACATCTATTGAGTGTGGCAGTATTGCCACACTTCAAATTAACTACTTTTTTTAGGCATGCAAGTGAACTAATTCAGAATTTTAATTTCTGAAATAAAGTCATCAGAAAGCAAGCCAAAATGTGAAATAATGAACAGATGTTGGTATTATGTATCAAAAATAGATATTAAGACATCATAATTTGATGTTGTCAGCATAAGGGAAATAGTGTATTTATATAGAGTATTTTAACTGAAACTAAATATGGCTGAAGAAGTAAAAGATTAGATTTTCTATGTAAGTGACTAAATGTAGTTATGTATCATCCACTGCTACTTAACTGTTTTGTACAACATTTAATGATAAGTATTGGTGAGAACCAGTGGCGGGCCGTGCATTTCTTGCCTTCAGTGCTGTTCCTTTCAAATATATTCACTTGTCAATAACCAGCTGATGGCTATTAAACTATTCTATTACGCAGGCACGCGATAAAGAGCAAAGCATCAATACTTCTATAGCCAGAATAAACACATTTACACACAGACACAAAAATATTTACTCACCAATAGTCTGAATTACTTGTACACCAAAAACGCAAATGATATTGTCCAGAATGGAGCTGGTGGTAGTGTGCGCGCGGATCTTGCACTAAACCTCGTCTTGGGCACCGGCGATGCTTTCAGTGGCCTCGTAGAATTGCTCATATCGGCTCCTCTCTTGCGCAGCTATGTTTCCCTCCGCACTTGCTCGTTTAGCTGTAAATCCACTCTGGATTCGCCAAAAGTTCAGGAAAGCTCCTTTGCTTGTAAGTGTCCCGCAGCAAAGTACCAGGGCAAATAATAAGCACACCCAGCAATACAGTTTGCAAAGTTCCTTGGAGTCTGTAAAGCAAGCCAAGTGCATCGCTCATATGGTGCACTAACCTGGCCAGCCAGATGGTTTATCTCGCAATATTTGTGAATTCACAAATACGAGATAAACCACCTGGCCTTCCAGCCGCCTAATTGGTTTGGGAGTCCGAACCAGCGGTGTTTCGGCGGTGTTAGGACGGTTTTAGCGCTCCGGTGCTGGTGCCGAGTCACATTTAAACTAAACAAAGATGGCGGCTCTCGTGGATGTACGTGTTTCTGCTGCTTTTGATGCGGTTTTAGCAGAAATATGGAGTAATTTTTTTTTGAAAGAAGAGTCGTATGTGTGACGCGTACTTGTAAGGTCGGCCCCACACCCAATCAGCTCAAAGTATTTCACTACGCCTTTTCTCGAACGCTTTCAGCGAGTAAAGTCCCAGATGGATATAGTGAGAACTCAGATAGTTCAACACATATCCATCTGGTGTGAGCCAGGTTAGTTGTGCACTGAAGTGACGCACAAATCCCTTTCCCACTTGTGACAGGCTAGCTAGGTTCGGAGTTGCCCGGTCTTTCTTAACAATGTCCAGCTTTTCTTGAAAAGTCCATCTTGAAAAAGGCTTTACCAAAAAATTTGCAACCAAATCGATTTCTTCTCTCCCCTTAGCCACTGTGACAAAACTGCTAACAAAACAACAATAATATATGCTTGATTGAGCGCAGCCAATCAAATGCCATAGTTATCCTGACGTTGACTAACCTGGCCAGCCAGATGGTTTATCTCGCGGTATTTGTGAATTCACAAACACGAGATAAACCATCTGGCCTTCGCCCGGCTCGATTGGTTTGAGAGTCCGAACCAGCGATGACCAGCCCCCATCACATTACAGCAGCGTGGTTTTGAACCAATCACATTGTAGCAGGGCGGGCTAACACAGGCCGTTAGCTCCCCGGTGCCGCAGCCGAGTCTGATTCAAGCTAAACAAAGACGGCGGCTCCTGTGGATGTACGTGTTTCTGCTGCTTTTGATGCGGTTTCAGCAGAAATACGAAGTAATTTCTTTTTGAAAGAAGAGCAGTATGTGTGACACGTACTTGTTCTATCTCACGCGGACATTGGATACACCATTACAAGTTGTTGCTGTGATTGGCTAGCTCAAATAAGGTAGGCCCCACACCCAATCAGCTCGAAGTATTTCACTAAACGCCCCGCCATTTCTCGAATGCTTTTAGCGAGTCAAGTCCCAGATGGATATAGTGAGAACTCCAGCCAGGTTAGACGTTGACGGTAACCTGCTAGAAGGCCTTGGCGTCGTTGACGTAAAATCTGATTGGTTGAAGCAACAGTTTGATATGCAGTTTTTTAAGATACGGTGCCTTCAAAACTGATTGTGAAGGCCTCGGGCAGATTTCACTGACCCTGACAACAACTGATGACTGAAATATGATTGGTTAAAACAATATATTTTGAAACACACGCCTGAAAGCTGCGAAATGATGGGAAATGCTACGAAGAAGCTGAAAAACAAAACAAACTGATAAAAATTATATTTAGTGCATGCATGCCTAATTATTAATAATCAATAATTATTTTTAATTTAATTTAATTGACCTCCCTGGTTAAATAAAGGTCAATTAAATGAAATTAAAAATAATTATTGATTATTAATAATTAGGCATGCATGCACTAAATACAATTTTTATCAGTTTGTTATTTAGATATTCTTAGGGCAGCAGAGAAGGCTTTGCAGGCCCTGAGGGTCCGCCACTGGTGAGAACAAAAAAATAATAATTTGCTTTTGCTAGTCAATCAAAGGTTAGAAATTAGACTTTCAAACCCAAAGATATCCATGTAAGGAATGAGACAGAGACTGTAACAACCAATATTTGTTACCCTGGATCTCTGGGCTACTTAACTTTTATGGTATTGTGCTATATATGTATTGAAAGGCAGCATGGGGCAAGCAGAGAAAATCGATAAGCTATGCCACATTATAGTGTTTTCAAAGAAAACAAATGGCACCATTAAAGACATAAGTGCGAGTACTTGACATTGTTCTAATATTTTTCCCCAGTTGTTTGGTTGCTTCCTCGCCTGGGAAACAAGAAACGTGAGCATCCCTGCCCTGAACGACAGCAAATACATCGGAATGAGTGTCTACAATGTGGGCATCATGTGCATCATTGGTGCAGCTGTGTCTTTCCTCACGCGGGACCAGCCCAATGTGCAGTTCTGCATCGTGGCCCTGGTCATCATCTTCTGCAGCACCATTACACTGTGTCTCGTCTTTGTCCCCAAGGTTATTACACATTCAGGAATACATATATTCATTGGTTTTAGCCACATTACTTTTTTGTGTTTTAAAATGTGACTTTGATCATTCAAAAGAATGGTTGATTTGGAATTGTTGCTATGGAAATAGTCATAATTCTTCATCACTCAAAATAGGGCGGTGTAATTGATGTGTAATTGTGAAAATGGCTCTGAATGATATGGGTGTTTTTGTTTTGTTTTTGATGCTAGAAAATGTAAACAAGATTTGGTCTAAAAGATCTACTAGTTTATGAAATATGAATCAAAACTTTGATGACTTGATGAATGATGTATTTTCCATCTTCTGGCTAACTTTTGATGGTAAAAATGCTTGTTTTAAGATATATATAAAATATTGTATTGTATGTTCACACGTTAAAAAAGAACTTTTTCACGTTTTTTCAATTTTTTTAGTTTAGATGAATGTATTGGTTTGAGTGAAAACCGCAAGATTGTAAGATACAAACACTAGCATACAAAGCCTATATTATGCACAAAAATATATATATATATGTATAACTAACAGCCATATCGTTTCTTTCAGCTAATTACCATGAGAACAAATCCAGACGCAGCCACTCAGAACCGGAGGTTAAAGTTCACCCAGAATCAGAAGAAGGAAGACTCCAAGACTTCCACCTCTGTCACAAGTGTTAACCAGACCAACACTTCGCGGCTAGACGGGCTGCAGACAGATAACCACCGGCTGCGCATGAGGATTACAGAGGTCAGCAGTTTTCCTTTGTTAGACAAGCATACTGCGTGATGCAAGCAAACTTGAAAAGAAGAAAACATTTGCAGCCCTTTGAAAAGTACAAAGAAGCAATTGCAGCATTTTGTTTTACATAGAGCAGTCACAGTAATGTGTGTTTTCTCATAATTGTCTGGCCTACTTAGGCTTGGTTGGCTGGTAGAAAGAGGCACTTATGCAAAACTGATGCAACTTATCTCAAGTAGAGTAAAATTACTGTACAAAAGTACAATTTTATATAAGAACTATACTTTACCATTGATTATCCACATTAAACCACATTAGTTTAATGTGGATAATTTTACTATTAATTTTAATGCAACATAAAACATGCGTCTGTGCTGTGTACTCCACTAAATATTTTATAGACTTAATCTCAAAAATAATTTCTCTTTTTGGTTTGAGCAAAATATAGATAAAAAAAAGTGATTTGTTAATTATTTATCCAGATCACAACATAACATTTGACATGCTATTAATTTTGCTGTTTTATATGGGTAGTTTGTTTTTACGTTTACTCAAGTCCTCTTTTGCTCTTGTATCTGTACAGAGTTATACATTTGATGAAATGATGTGTAATTTTTATCCTTTTTTTTAGTTGGATAAAGAGCTAGAAGAAGTGACAATGCAGCTGCAGGACACTCCTGAAAAAACTCCCTACATCAAACAGAACCACTATCCAGACGCAAATAACATTCTCAGCATACGCAACTTTACAGACGGCAAAGGTGAGACACTGACTATGCATCACAGTTTTCCCATAGGAATGACACCAAACTAAATTTTGACTGAATCTGCTTCCTACGTCTCAAGATACAATACATTTTTGATGACAGTATAAAACAATATCAATTCAGCTTGATATAATACAGCTGAGTACAGGAAATAGTGTGATTGATGAGACATATAGTGCTAAAAATGTTGCGTAGACAATATTCAGTGGACACTGACTTTAACCGTAAGAGTTGAGGAGAATGAAAAAAATCTTTATATTTTCTCAAGCATGGGTAAATGGAATGGACAAGCAGTGCATGGCATATTGTACCTGATCTGAATGAAAACACAACTCCGAGAAGACAACAGGATGTGATGATACCTGAAAATATGTAATTTCAGCAGTAAACAAATAGAGCTTGGGATTGTGTTTGTCGCACAGGTTGCATTGATGGATGGGTCAGTTGCAAAGAAGGCCTTTACCTCAAGAGGCATTAATAATTCCGAGAGTCTAAACTCATGTTCATTCATAAGTATACAAACATAATACTGCATGAAATAGTTTATTGGATTGTTCTATTACTCTTGTTTAGTATTATTTGGGCTAATGCTGCTCCATGGACTTTTTGCACACCGGTACACAAACAGCTGCATAATTGTTGTTTTTTTTGACCTTCCATCCCCAAACACTAGCTCTGTGTGCTGATAAATTTTGACTTGAAATAAGAAAAAAATAACTATAACCAAAAAAGCTAACTTGAAATTCCTCATACTTTCCCCTGTTAATATTGTTCCCCCCAAGCTTTTCTAGATGTTTGGTTGTGTGTGCTGTCAGGTGAACCGGTGTCTGACAAGGTTGTGACGTATCTCAGGATGACTCATAAGATTAGCTAAAGTACCTGCATAGCTCCACTGACGCTTGCTAACATTCAGCCTTTCTTTAGTCACTGTTCTCACACTCTCCCTTTAAAACCAGCAGTGGCTCTGCACTTGTTTTGCACCCAATTATTTGGTGTTGGGATGTTGCTTCATGTAGAAAAAAAACAATACTAAATTAGCATTAGAAGTTAGAACTATTAAATGTAGACTATTGCAGAATTTCTGTAAGTGATGAATGCTAATCATCAGGAAAAATGTTTCATACAAAGTACAGGGGGAAAACACATAGGCCTATAAAAATAGAAGCTTGCTGCTCTGGGATAAAGAGTATATTATGTTTTATAAAGAAATTATACATAAATATGAGTTCATTTTCACATTGCAGTAGGATAAAAAGGTAAACGACAATAAAAATATGTGTGAAAGAGTACGTTATGATCATTGTGAGAAAAGGTAGTGGTTCAGTCCCTAATACTTACTTTTACCTACTGTTTTAAAAAAGATTGGTTGGACAAAAATGTTGGTTTAAAGTTTGTTCTGTGACTATAATCTTTAATCTACACTCACTTTATGTGAAGAGCAGAACCTCCTCACGCCTGCCTGTCAGTATGATCATATCTGGCTCCTAACTGTATTCATTAGTATTGAGAGCAGCGCTGGTCTAAATGTGTTGGTGGCCGTGAATGAGTGGCTGTTATAAGGGGAGAACGGTATGCCACCAGTGATTACACTCAAAGAAGGAACACCCCACACCCCTCTTTCTCTCTCTCACTATCTGCCTCTGTTTCTCGCTCTCATCTATCATTCAAAATGCTTTTTAAGCAGACTTGCTTAGTTTGAAAATTATATAAATACTCTTACATCAAGTGGGCATATCGGAGAAAAAAATAAAATAAAAAACAATGCAGAATTTGCTTTCAGAGCCAATCCATGGGCAGCCACTGTTAAACTCCATAGATATTTAAATATTCAAAGAAAACTCCCTGGGATTTGACCATAACGCCATTCCACACAATGACTATGACATTTAAAATAGCTGCTTTCCTAGTGCATTTTTCTACTTCATTACAGTAGCTGCCGTGCAAAACTGCCCTACTAGCAAAGCATTTACAGCTCCCGTAACAAAGGAAGGCTAATGCCAGAGAAGCATTTTGTTTTGAGCAAAAGTTTCTCAGTAGCGCTGTGGGACTCTGGTGACATTTAAAAAAGAGTCCACGTTATTACTTTTCACAATCAGAACCACTGTCAGAATAAGCTTTGTTGATATTGTCGGTAAAGTTAAATACACACAGCATGTTCTTCAGTGTTTTGGTGCAAACAAAAACGTAAAAAATAGTAGCAGTAATGTTGAAATATAATTAAGCATTGTAAATCAGGTATCCAGATTAATATGAGCTACAGCTTAATAAAAAAAGTACAATATGGACAACACAACAAATGTTTAAAAGTTTATGCTGATGTGCTCATAAGACATAGCCCTACATCAATCACTGACTACAAAGGAGCTTCCAGCATACATCATTTATATCATTTTCACCATTGTTTCCTCTTTGAACATCTTTTCTTAGATACGGCCTTTACTGTAACGGCATGCTGAGCTGAAATTTTACCATGAGTAGTTATGTATTTCATTTTTATGCAGCATTAAAAGGCAAAAGATTGTATTCCTTTCATACTTAAATGTAAGCACCAGTGCGTTGAAATAGAGCTGTGATGTCCCATGTTGCCTAAGACTGAATCAGGTCAGTGCTGGTAAATCTGGGACAACTAGAGAGGAAAGTGTTGTAGGGGAGAAAAGGGTCTTTCTATTACCCACTAGGTGTAATTCCCAAATCCCATAAGGATGTTTACAGCAGTGTGTTCGACCACCATTCCCCTGGAACCACAAGGGCAATAGCAGAATCATGTCTGTGAAAAATTTGACCTGCTCCCCAGTGACTAGAGTCAAAATAGATACTGTGTTTAACTGGGATTTAAACAGGATTGTTTTTGTGCTGCAGCAAAGTTAAATATACTAAGCTATGTCCATAATTTAGATGATTATGGTACTATTAGCTACCCTAGCTAAAAGAATTATTATAAACCTCCTACTGATTTTTTTCAATGATGTTTAATTCCAATGTTTTCCGTTCTTGTGTAGATGGAGAAAAATCCATCTTGAAAAACCACCTAGAGCAGAAACCTCAGGCACAGTGGGGCTCTATGGACCCTTCCCGAATAAACCGAGGTCCCCTGGAAGACATCAACTCCCCGGAACAGTAAGCTGCCCTACCATTGTAACCCCTCCTCTGTGTCAGCATCCTCAGCTCACCGAACACGTCACACGGACTGCACCACTCGTAGCAGCAGTGAGGCGGTTGTCGTGGCAACAAGCCTGCAAAAGCATGGGCCAACCCGCTTCTCTCCCACACACATCAGTACACTGTTAACCACATGCTGTCTCTGAGGCTGTGCTGGACATGCTGTACATATCTATACAGAGCCATGCCATTCTTTTGATTGATGTGTTGTCATAACATGTAAACGATGATTGTCTGACAAACGCAGATCTCATCCACTTATTATTCATAGGACGCAAAGCAGAGGGATGTCAACTTTATCAATGGAGGGACAGTTCATACATCGCTCAGCTCCACAAAAGATGCACAACTCCAAATGAACGAAACAATGAGGGTGGAGGGACAAGCACAGTATAAGTTTGTAGGGGCTCCGATACTAAAAAAAATGGATGGTAAAAATGAATGATTGTATAGTCTAAGGAGCCAAAAGAGAATGAGGTAGACACTTGCAGGGGCTTATGTAACCAGTGATTTACAGCTCGCATTGGAAGCAGCTCTGAAAATAGACAGGGAGGAGAACAGAAGTAAAGGAACACTCAGAGTAGTTCCCATGCCGCATGAATGTTTGATCACATGGCGAGAGCAGAGATGAAGAAGCGGAACGGAGCGGAGGACGACACAAATGCAAGAAACAGAAAGAAGATGAGGTGTAGAGATGTCTTACTATTTAAAATGGGACCATGCCTCTAAAACACTTTTACATCTGACTAATATTCAGTCCAACATTCATAATTTATTTGGAATTCACTTAGTAAGCCAAATTACTCTAATAACATTTTTTTTTTTTTACATAACTGCCATTTTGTTATGTAATTTGCGCAAATGGCTTCAAATGGCACCATGACTGCAGAGATAGGGTGTTAACTGCCTCACTAGGTGAAGACATGGAAATGTCCTTTTTTCAGATATTTCCAGAAGCAGGGAGAAATGGTAGATTAAGCCTCAGTAATGAGGATGGCATAAGAACGAAAAATAAACCTCAGATCAGATATTGAAAAAAATCGTGTCTTTTTCTTGTCTGTCTACAGCATACAGCGCCGACTGTCCTTGCAGCTGCCCATCCTGCACCATGCATATTTACCATCCATAGGAGGGGTGGATGCCAGCTGTACAAGTCCAAATGGGAGCCCTGGTTCAAGCCCACGACACAGACACATGCCCCCCTCGTATCGGGTCATGGTCTCTGGCCTGTGAGCTTCGTTCACACCCCACCTGGCTCTTTGCAAATGAGACATGTGTATTTACTTCTACACAGACAAGACTGATATCATCAGCATTATGTGTGTTACGTCAACTCCGAAAAGAAGGACAAGGGGAGGAAGCTTTCACACTTAAGATCTGCCCTCTGTTACAACTTAAATCCTTGAAGTCAGGACGGGGTGTGAAAAGGCTATGGGTGACCCAGTGGGAGAGTGATGTCCCCTTGTCCATCTGCTTCTCTTGCCTATACACAAGTGAAGTACACGCCGCAGCAGTGGACAGGCCCTGACCAGGACGTGTAGCCTTACTCGGAGGGAAATGTCTTTTTTGTTATCTGTCGTATGTACTGTATGGGCTTGCGTGTTCACGTGAGCCTGTGAGTATTTCACAGTTACAAGTGGCATGGGAACATGGAATATACAAAAACCCAACAAAGGAGTATTTGCATCGCGTCCTTTTCAAAGTGACTTGTGGAAACATGTAAATATCATTTTTTTTGACTTGATGTACTGTAACTTTGTATATGCTGTGAATGATCAGATCAATTCTATGTGCAGTACAGGTCTTAAAAACTAGAGTTTATAACCAGAGAAGCAGATATATTTATGAGGGGAAAATGAGATGTAAGTTGGACTGCTCTGAGGCCAGGTGCTGAAAAAGTAGCTAATGAGCAGTTTCATAATTCATTATTAAAGTCACAATACAAGAAAGGGGCCATTTTTATAATGATGAAGTGCACATTGCGGTTTTTCACTTTGCTAAACTTGCAAATTTGGTTTTAGTCAATTTCTTTACTATTTTTGCCTTTTCATAATTGCATAATACATCTATTGAAAACAACTCAAGACCGCAGAAAACTACAAAAATACTGTATCTAACACGATAAGAGTGTTCCACAGTTGATCTACTCGTGTTGTGTGGCACTTATAACATTGTTCAAAGGAAAGAGAAAATCATCATTGAGTGCTTGCAGTCATGTTTTATAGGCCTGTTCATTGCCCCCACAGAGTGGTTTGCACAGACTGTTATGATGTCCATCTGATCCAGCTAAACCAGCACAGTTAAGGGCAACGAGGTTCAAGGCAGAGGCTAAAAGGCACAAGATTACTATAAAACTCCAGTGAGTGACGTGGGAAAGGATGTAGGTCTACCACACCCACAAAAGGATCTAGTGGTGGACCTGAATTTCCAAGTGGTGGTGGTGTTGGTGGTGAACACAGAGAGACCCAACCACTTTTCTGTAGCTTTCTAGTGATGGCACCACTGCTGTTCACACTGCTAGAGCATAAAGCACAGACACAGGGCCTTCTTCACAGATGATATTGAGTGTGATGAAAAACATTTCAAAACTGTAAACAGTGTCCGTACCTCAGTTGCTAACTCAAACTAGAGTTGGAACGCATTACTGAACGCATTATTGTTATTCCTCCACAACTGTCCTTGGAGATGTGAACAGGAACAGTGGACAGTCAAAGAGTCTGAAGATGTATGTTGTGACAGTGAGAAGGCTTGTTCTCAGCATATGTTTCACCATTGGTGTCTTGGTTTTTAGTTTTTAAGGCGCCATGCGCTGTGCCTGTTGTCTTATACTGTAGCCTATACAGGATCCACTAAACATATTTACACTGATACTGACAATTACATTGGCCACACCTGTGTAAACCTTATGTGTCATAGTTTTATTTTGCCTCAATGCATGGGACAGTATGGGATACATGTCCACTCCAGATGAGCTGGCCCTCCTCCTGTGGATCAAACGTACACTTCAGCTGAGAGGCCAGAGACCAGCAGCAGAGGTCCATCTGCTACAGGACATATCAGCCCCTACTTCAGGGGCAAGGAAACCCCAGCACAGACCTCCAGGTGTTACCACCTCCCGCACCTTTGTCAACCAGAGGGTTTCTGTCACTTATCAAGTGAACAACTTTGTCATAAGTCGGCTCTTCCTTCAGGAGAGGAAAAGCTAACCACACATTTTATATAATACATTGTATGTGATTGTGTACAATTTGCTGATATCCTGATGATGGTGTCCATGTCTGGAATATTTTGGCTTTCTTAAGATGGCATGAAATCAAATGTAAGTCACAGAGGTACTTCTGTTTTTGCGGCTGTCGTGACAAATCCACTGCATTGTTCATCACCTCCAGTTGCTTTTTTTCTTCTTGTATTTTTAAACCTTTTGATCAGCTTACACGTCAATGCCAAGATTCTCAGTGGACTAACATCACTACTACACAGAATGAACTATGCTACTGGTTTAACAGTTCCACACTGAGGGCAATAATGTGACAGACGTAGCAGTCAGTTATAAATTTATTTAACTCACTCCTGGCATTAACCAATCCAGTCCATCCAAATGCCAAATGCAGGTCATCAGGTGTTTTGTTACTGTGCCCTATATATTTTGTTCAGTTTTTGTTCAGTCAATGTGGATGATACTTGTCCAAATGCAATTGTGGTAGGTCAAGGGCTCATCATTTCTGTGAGAAAAAAAAAACTGTCCAGCTCCTGGTTTGTATTTACCACAGGTGACATATACGGTGCATATATAAGATATCTTTGTATGTGTCATCATCAGGGTTTCTGAATAACACAAAACCTATGTGTCCAACTATGACGTATATATTATGTGGAAAAACTCACAGGTCCATAATGTTACTGTTTTGTCAGTTTGATATGTGCTTACACTTGGATTCAGTTCAACAAACCGTAAATCTATGCTTAATGCAACATGTTCAAGAGGGGCAATAACTCGTTTTATTATAACAGAAAGAGTAGAGATCTCTATATAAATAAATATATATGTATATGTAAAAGATCTTTTCAGTTTTACCTAGGAAAAATTTGACACATGCCACAAGGATATTTGAAAGTCATTTTCATTTTACAGTATCTGTAACTATGTTATGTACAAATGGGGAATAAATATGGACATTGTATAAATGAGTATCACACTTGAATCACAAGAACATTTTTGAAGCCATTAGTTCTGTCGTTTGGGACGATACAAACAACATTCTTCTTTTTCTGTTTGAATGTTATGGACGGCCTTTACTTTTCACATCATTGGTAAATAAAGTGAGACTGAACATGACTTGAGGTTCTTCATTCCTTCTGCCAGTCTTGGATTCCTTTTTTGCTACTTTATGGTTTTGTAGTTTGAATAATATGATTATGCTGATATTGTGTAGATTTGCACTTACCAGGTTAGGGTAAGGGGTATGTAAATATGGTTTATTTAAATTCTGTCAAAATAAATATAAAAAGAATAATTAAGAAACTGCAGATTATTATTGAACCCAAAAGCAAAAAGTATTTAGAAGATGTCTATTAGTTGTGCAGGTGTGTAGTGTGTGAAGGGATGTGTTTTCTGTTGTCAGGGCTTTTCTTTTTCTTACTAAAATATTTAGTGGGCTAGGTGGATGCCAGACTCTCAAGCTACATAGTTCTGGCTGCCTTCATGAACCTGCATGATGAAAACTGCTTCACAATGTTAACAATAACATCTGGTTTATACAATTTACTACACTCAACACACAATACATTGGAGAATATACATGAAGAATGTAGCTTTTTTTTCAGCCTCTTTGTTGTTAATTTTACTTGTTCTAAAGAAATGCTTACTTACAAGAAGCCCATACTTTATAATGGGTGACCAGGTGTAACCACAAAGGCCAGACTGAATTTTAGAAGGTATATCTTGTAAAATCTGTTGTTTTTTTTGTTCACAATTTGGTTGCCTGTTGATCTATCAACATGCCAGGCCCTAATTTAATGTGTGAAAACAAGCATTTAAATTTGTAGATCCTCACTCCTGCACTTGGGAGAAGCTCTGAAAACATAAGTGTAATTAATATGAAGATGTGAATCCCCCTCTAGTCCTTTTGAAATTTCAGGTTTTCAGCAACTGTGACTGTTTTTTATTACCTGTGCCACTGGGCAACCCTTGTGCCCATTAATTTACAGCATTCAAGGCTTCCCAGATGTGACTCCTAATCCCTTCTCAGTACAACATTATGGCGATCTCACCTCATCAGTGCGAGCAGTCAAGGACAGAGGAGAGGACGTCTGAAAGAGCATATGCTTCACATATTAGTATTCTGCTCAGGATGCAGAGCAGAAAGTCCCACCAGACAAACATGTTGATGAAAGTCCCTGCCTAGTAAGGCAATCCTTCATATTTAAATAGAAACATCAAGCCTAATTATTTGATAATTACATTATGTTGTATACGTTAGGATGTGAGTGATATATGACTGCATTGTCCCAAGTATTTGAAAAACAACCCTGTTTCCCCTGAGAAGAGTATGTGGCCTGGTTTGACTGATGCCTCCATACACCAATATGCGATTAGAGGATGACTTATGACTGCTAGTTACAATCTCTCACAGATAAATGTATGGCTGACGTGTAATGACAGCACACTTGGCTGAACCTACAGTAAATCCAACAGACGGACTTCTCCTGTCCTTGGGGATTGCGTTAGGTTCGAACTCTGTCCAAAAAAAGCACCCGCTAGACTTCAGTAAATCTTAATATTTTATGTTTACAGTTAGGGAGGGGTATCACAGTGGCAACAATGATTTACATTCCAATTGCTTACTTAATAAGGAGGCTTCACAAATAAATGTAAAGGACTAAATTAAGGACATTTACAGCGGCATGAAAAAGTATGTGAACCTTTTGAAATTTCTTACATTTCTGCTTAAAATCACCATCAAATGTTATCTGATCTTTGTCAAAATCACACAGATTAAAAAACAGTGTCTGCTTTAACTAAAACCACCCAAACATTTATAGGTTTTCATATTTTAATGAGGATAACAGGCAAACATTGACAGAAGGAGAAAAAAAAAGTAAGTGAACCCTTACATTCAATATCTGGTTACACCCCCTTTGGCAGCAATAACTTCTACCAGACACTTCCTGTAGTTGCAGATCAGTCTGGCACATCGATCTGATCAATTTTGGACCGTTCTTCTTAAAAAATTGCTGCAGTTCAGTCAGATTCTGGGATGTTGTGCATAAATTGCTGTTTTGAGGTCATGCCACAGCATCTCAAGTCAGGACTTTGACTTGGCCACTCCAGAACGTGTATTTGGTTCTTCTGAAACCATTCTCAAGTTGATTTACTATTGTGTTTTGGATCATTGTCTTGTTGCAGCTTCCATTCTCTTTTAAGCTTCGACTGTCTGACAGACAGCCTCAACTTTTCTTGTAAAACATCTGATAAACTTTTGAAATCATTTTTCCACTAATGATTACAAGTTGTCCAGGCCCTGAGGCAGCAAAACAGGCCTAAACGATAATTTTCCCTCCACCAGGCTTCACGGTGGGGATGGGGCGTTGATGTTGCTCAGCTGTTTAATTTTTCCTCTAAACATGACGTTGTGTGTTTCTCCCAAATAATTAAATTTTAGTTTCATCAGTCCACAAAATATTTTTCCAGAAGTTCTGTAGAGTCTCTAGGTGACTTTTTGCAAACTTTAATTGTGCAGCAATGTTTTTTTTAGACAGTAGTGGCTTCCTCTATGGAGTCCTCTGATGAACACAATTCTAGACTGTTGTTTTACATGTAGTCAGTGTATGCACAGAGATACTGGACTGTGACAGTACTTTCTGTAAATCTTTAGCAGACACTCTTGGGTTTTTTTTGACTTCTCTGAGTATTTTGTGCTGAACTTTGGGCGCTATTTTTGTTGAAAGGCCACTCCTCAGGAAAGAAGAAACAGTGCCAAGCTCTCTCCATTTGTACATAATTTCTCTAACTGTAGACTAATGAACATCCAGACTTTTAGAGATGGTTTTGTAACATTTTCCAGCTTTATACAAATCTACAATTCTAGATTGCAGGTCTTCAGACAGCTGCTTTGAGCCAGCCATGGTGAACAACAGACATTGCTTCACATCAAGACACAGTGCTTACCAGGAGTGTCTTTTATAGTGGGCGGGGGCAGCTTTAAACCATTCCTCAGTGATTGGACACACTCGGACTTAAATTGTTTGGTAAAATTTGGAAATATTTGCTCTTAAAGTCTCCTTAGGCAGAAGGTTCACTTACTTTTTCTTTCCCCCTTTGTCAATGTTTGCCTGTTATCCTCATAAAAAAAATGAAAACCTTTAAATGTTTGGGTGGTTTTAGTTAAAGCAGACACTGTTTTTTCATTGGTGTGATTTTGACATCACATTTGATGGTGATTTTAAGCAGAAATGTGAGAAATTTCAAAAGGTTCACATATTTTTTCATGCCGCTGTAAATAAACTAATATTTTTTATGTAATATTCCCAAAAACTGGACACCCGACTAAAAAACAATATGAGAACAAAAGAAAAAAGGACATTTTTAGGTTTATTATGTAAAAACACAACATAA
This sequence comes from Mugilogobius chulae, assembly GCA_038363315.1. Classification (NCBI taxonomy): domain Eukaryota; kingdom Metazoa; phylum Chordata; class Actinopteri; order Gobiiformes; family Gobiidae; genus Mugilogobius; species Mugilogobius chulae. Next base: position 15,317,508 of record CM076408.1, read on the forward strand.
CCAGCGAAATACATTTTGAACATATGCTTTTACAGCAGAACAAATATTCTTAGGCATCCGATACAAACAGTCAACTTTTTTGTTTAGATTATATGTAAATGTATTTAAATGAGGAAGGAATGGTTGCCTGAGGTCATACAATTTTACTCAGCCAGAGACACAGTGGAGGGCCTGTCCTGTGCCTGCACTGTGACTGAATTGTCTCATGGCCGGAGTGTGGTGCCAGGGAGCAGCTGTGGCTCCTGTCCCACAGCTCCTCAGTGGGCGATGGGCATGATGGTGTCAGTGTTGGCGGTGCTAAAGAGCCTGTTTGTTGATGGAGAAGATTTTGACAGAGTGGTCGGCGCTGGCACTGCAGAGTTGTGCCCAGGAGCTCTCTCTGTCAGTCTGTCCGCTTTTCTCTTCTTCCTGTGTGACCCCACAACTGTGGCCATGACCCACACGACCAGCTCTGGGCCGCCAGCAGAGTCGCTTAACCGCCAAACAATGGCTCTGTCTGTGAATGAAGACGGTGAAGGAAATGTCTTTAAAGGGCAGTATCTTTAGGGTCAACACAAATAACTACAACATCAATAAAAATAGGCAGGGTAGGGCAAAATCTCAGCCAAATAATAAAATGCCAAAACAAGAAGCTTTCCTTCATCTGTTCAAACATTTTCTGCTACTATCGTTTGCACAGCTTTGCCACATGTTGCTGAAGCTTATCCACATAACTTCATAGGGGTTGGGTGAAGACAACAATAGCAATTACTGACAGATTCATTTGGAGAAAACTGTATCTAGCAACACACACACATTCCATAAATGTAGAGAAGGATACGAGTTGTCTGTCTGTCCACAGCAGTCCCAGTCAGAGCCAGGCTCCAAACCAGGAGTCCACTTGTACAAAAGGATTCTGCCGCACTCCAGGCCCACTGCAATCAGGTAACTGCACAGAACATTTGTATTAACAATATATATTTAGGGCAAAATATTTACTTAAGTAGTATTGACTGACCTTAAATCTATAAATAATCATAATATACTAATAGGTATTTAAGGTATACTTTTATTGTTTTTCCTGTGTTTGTTTGTTTGTTTTGTTTTATTTTGCCATATTTTTGCCATACAACTTTATACAATGTTCACGATTTATAGAGTCTTGTAATATTTTATTGTGTTTTATTGTGTTACATTTTGTGGTGGTTTGTCATGCCTTGTGATTGTAATTCCTTGGTTGTTTGTGTCTGTTTTACTTGTTTTGGTTTGTTTGTAATTTAGTTTTTAATATTTTTTGTTTTTGTCAAAAAAAAAAAAAAAAAGTCAGCAAAGATTTTTGATATATATACACACACACGTATAAATATCTACATATGTAGATACTGTATATATACTGTGTATATGTATTTATTTATATGTGTGAATGTATTAATGTTCCACGCATAGTTTTTTGTTTTTCAGCAAAGAGTGAGCTATAGATATGCTGCATACGTAGCATTTAGATTTACCTGTTTATAGAAGAAAAGACAGGGCAGAATGCTACAGCTGTGGCAGAATCACCAACATCCAAAATAGAAGAACAGGGTTTAATGCTACAGTCTTCAGTCTCTATTCTGCCCCACACAATTACCTGGACAAAAAAAAAAGACGATGTTTTCTATGTTTAAAAAAGAGATATTAACCTAAATATTCTAAAACATTGAGTTACAATCTTGCAGTATTGTGAATAAATCAAGCATATAATGAGACTGCACTATCAAATTGCTTTAAACTGATTGCAGTGGAAACTGCAACAAAATTGGTCAATTTTGCCGGGTCAGTAGAGGGCAGCACTGAACCTTTAACCTCGCAAACAAGAAACTTTTCTGGGAAGGCAGCTTGTGGTTCTCTAGACTAACTAACCTTATATGCACTTTACACCTTCAGGAAATGTTCTTCTTCAAATTTTTTTCTCAAAACATTCAACAAACCAAAAGTGTAACCATACGCCTTGCCACACAAAATAATGCTTTCACTGATTGCATTTATATTAATTTCTTTTTGAAACAGGCCTTCATATGCCCAGTATTACCGAAGTATCTTTTCTTGCCACTAAAACTTTACCTTTTTGTCTCTACTACATGTGGTGAAGTATGCTCCGTCTGGGCTCCAGTCACATGACCAGATGATGCGGGTGTGTATGGCTGACTCCTTGACTGTGTGCGCGCATAGAGAGAAGCGCTCTGCAAACAAAACAACCAAACAGACAGAATGAGTCCAAGCATCAACAACAGCCTTTCAACTTTTTATACTGATCCACACTGTGCTCTGAATATGGCATTACGACGCGAGTACAGCTCCAGAGGCTGTCCCAACTTCAAATAAACAATAGAGCGCAATCATGAGCCTCTCAGCTCACTTTGCTTCATGACGTGGCAGTCTTCATTTCCATTTTGAACATCCAGGTTTTTTAAGTTTTTAAGTTTTACTAGCAGCTGCTAGTAATGTGGCTAGCAGCTGCACCAATTAAATGAATAGTGTAACAGTGGTCAAGTATACTCCACTGCTGTAGACGTCTGGGTCAACTGTAATGTCAGTACATGCCTCTGGTGAGATCTAAATTTGTCAAACCCCACACAATTAATCAACTAATGTTTGTGTTTGGATTGAGGTCCTTAATGAACAAGGCAGGATGCTGAAGGAGAAGACTGTAGGACAGCAGCGAGACAAAGAGGTTTGCTTGATAAGCTCTGACTTCGCTTAACCTTCCCTGCTCTGTCAGACATGGTGTGCGTGTTTTTACAATCACCTTGAGTGATTCAGCAAACGGGACACCCCTCCCTTCTGTGCTTTCCCCTCAAACAAACATTACCATCACAGTGCCCTATATTGAGCTAGTACAAACGCCCAACTCTTTGGTTTTGTATTACGCATGCACAAATATAGCATCATAGAGCAGCAATGCAAGATGACGGATGACTTACTACTTTATGCTACAATCTACCACTAGAGGACTCCCAACATGACCATAATCAAACGTCACTACAATCTCGTCATCATAGTATGAAGACAATTAAGGCTGTGTGGACAGTAGGACTTACAAGAGAATGAAACATTACCTTCAGCTACCAATAAGCTACCAATAATGCAACTCTGCCACAGTAATCCATTACGTTTAATGCGTCAAATACATTTATTATCATTTTTAAAACACTCTGTAGGGTTGGGGCCCACAGTTGATTTTTCATTAGTTTTCACAGAACATGCAGTTACTGACAGCCATGACCCACTACAAACAAATGTCCTTCTCCAGCCATTAACGTCACAACTGAACCTCCAAGTCCTGCGTCAGCCGAGGGTCAACTTAAGCAGACTAACTGATTGACATAGAGTCGTAGTTCCTCTTATGTTTGCAATTTCCAAGTGTGTCTGGCACAAAGCCATTTTTCTTCTCCTCACAACACTTTATATGCAACTTGTGTAAAATAAAATATTGAAAAGTTGAGAGACATAGTGGATTTAGACAGAATCCATAAATAAATTAAATCTTAATAAATTCTGACATGTGTGAAGAAATCCTTTCCTTCTATTTAATAACTAAGAGATTTGTTCCAGTGACACCAGATGGACGAGGAATTTGTTTTGGAATCTTACCTTGTTTATTAATATTCTTATGATAAATAAAGCCAACTCCAGATAGAGTTTTTGGCATTTATTAATAGATTTTCTACTATTGTGAGATAATAAACATACTCTATTTGCAATGATGGACCAATCTTACCAGTATTTTCAGATGTGGAAGAATTGCGCTTCCATAAAGACCAAGTGCGATCCCGAGAAACTGCCAATAGGAATTTAGAATTCGGTGAGAAGGCCATCTGAGTGACAGTGAGAGTGTGGTATGACAGTGCTTGAACCTGTCGCCAGCTGCCAGTGTTCCATAGTAAGATGGAAGCATGCTCTGTTTTAGTGGCCTAAAAAAGAACATTTAAATTAAATTCCAGCATTACACAGCTCTATTTCCTTTGTTTAAGCCTGGAACAGTCACATAGTCAAAACCCACTCCCCATTTTCCAGTTATGTTAGCAATTGGAGTTATTAGGTTAAACTATAAATTTACCCAAGGAGAATTATTTGTCTATATTGGGCTTCCATTTGTGTTTGTGATGAATACAAAATAGGCATTTAATACACTTGATAACACATCAAAAAGACTAGTGAGTGATAATTAAAGAGTACTTGATGAAATAAGCCAAACAGGTATAACATTTTTGGACAGTATTTGCCCCGAGCCGACAAAACCTGCTGATGGATGCCCCGGTGACTTGCCCCATGCCCTGAAGTGTTGTGAACACTGACCTTGCAGGCAGAAGCCACCAGTGTCCCACTTCTGTCTGCCGCCAAACAGAACATCTCAAAGCCATGGCCGTACCTAGAGGTGACAAAGAACAACAGTCTTATGTACACATGCATTCATCACACACATTACACACATGCACACACACAGCAGGCTGGAATTACATTGTGAGGACAGGGCCAGTGAAAGGAGATGGGGCTGTGAAAATTCAATTATTCACCTCTGACAGAAAATTAACTATTCTGTTGTTCCACGGCAGCACATACTTGCTTGGTAGCCATCTGAGAGGTGAATATGCAGACAGCGTGTGAAATTAAAACACTGATCTATGATGACTAGAACCTTTGCATGATTTCAAATGAACAGTGATGCCGTTCCAGCTAATCATTCTGAACTTAATTACTTTTAGCTTGCTGACTATCACCTAGTTGTTCTGAGCTGTCAGCCAAGTGAAAACAACCGTGCTGCCTCATCTGGAAGACTTTAAGTAAAGCAGTCGCTTAGAATGGAGGACAAGAAGACAAAATGCAGTGCGATGGTAATTAGATAAAAAAGTTACCAACAAAAACTGCTTTAAAAACAAAAGTGTCTAAATTTTTTTGTAAATGTAAGTAGTTATTAATTTATCTTTCTGGGAAAAGCTAAAGTCAATGTTTAATGAATGAATGAATAGTTTATTTATATAGCACATTTACACAGACATATGTCTTCCAAAGTGCTTCACACAGTAACCCCCCATCACTCAGTGTTGGCAAACAGCCCTAGGGCGGCTCAGCAGGTGAGTCGCCTAAACACCTGGCGCCTTAACCTCCAACCACCACCAAGCGTTAACCAACCTGCATGTTATTGGTTAGTAATGCTGCACTACACTTGGTTCTGTTTTTAAATGATTTCACCTGACTATTATTTCACCAGCCTGGCAGTTTTGGTGAAGTTTATAATAGTATTTTCTGGTCAGTAAATACGACACAGGTAGGGGTAATTCCACACAATTACCTAGCAACCACAGTGTAAAAAGGCTGGTGATAACAGATCTCAGCACTACTTTTAGTACTTTAGCACTACTGATGTAAAACCATGATAAATACACAAGAACTATGCCAAACAAATGGCCTTAAAAGCTTGGTAGCTCTAGCTAGTACTTACAGTTTCTGAACCTCGGGCCACAGAGTGTTCTGAAGAAGATGGTCTTCTGGCGGTGGTTCTGGGCATACAGAATTGTTTTTTAATATACATAATTCACTGAATACCAAAATATTCTTACATAAATGTGTAAAAAGTCAGCAGCAGTACAACCACTTTCCAATTTACTAAATGAGGATTATACCCAAGTGGCTATTATAAATTCCTTCTTTTTAAAATCCCTGTTCTGTTAAGCCATAGCGCGATAGATAAAGCCTGCGTGTGCATGTGACAGGCACATGAGCGAGGAGAGGGAGAGTAAGCAGCAGACACACACAAGTAATCGCCTCCAGACAATGTTCTCTCGCATTCACGTACAGATTCATGCTGCACTTTCTGGCATAACATTCACAGCATCCATCTTTTTTTCTCCAAAAAGATATTTTGAAACAACTGCAGTTTTTTCCCCCCAATACATTTCGTTTTTTGAATAGAGTGAGACATGCACAGCAACAATTTCACTTAGAATGTACAGCTTGTATAATGTAACGTATTTTTGGTCAGTGGCCTCCCATTATGCTTTATAAGTCTATTAGCCCCAGGAAGCAAACCAGAAAAGTAAAATGCAGGCTCTGCACTTGACTGCTCTCTATGCAGCTCGAGGTCATCGATACTTCAACTTCGCAATCACATAAGCTGCTTTCCAATTAGCATTGCAGATTAAAGAGTGCCTTCAATCATGTTGATGACAGCCTCTATCGCCCTGGGGTTTTTAAAGTGTTCTGCGGCATTGTCTTCTTCTGTTCATACAATCACATAAACTACAGCAAGTAGAAGCCAGATGAATACACATTAAAGATGACAATGAAAAAACTACACAACCAAAAAACTGAGCCCATAGCTACAGCAAGAAGAGTTAGCTGCTAACTGCACGGGCCTGTATGCCACTAAACATAAAGAAACATCACTGCATCTCAAATTTAATGTGACATTTGACACGTAACTCTGCCTGTTTGTAGGTAATTCAACTTTGCATTTATAGAACACACTATCATTTCTAACAACCCAACAATATACATTATCCCTTCCTCCATTTTCCTCTTAGTCTGTGAGTCCACTGGCCCGGAGCAGACCTGAGGCTACAGGCATCCAGTGGGACAACACACAGGCACAACTACAACTGTCTGTTTGTCTACAGATCATTGCATCTTATGGGTGTCCAGTCAGCGACAGGCAGACATGACCTCCCATCAATGCCAAGAATATGAATCATCGTCTAACTGTAGAGCAACCAGACAGGAGAGGTTTAAGTAAGGTCATGTTGAAGAGGGGGACATTTTCACTACCTGTCATGTTGAGCGGGTGGAAGTACGACTCCTGGTATTGATCAGACACTCTGTTGAACTTATCCTCTTCCGTACTGCTTTTATGAACAAGGTCACCTGTAAGTTTAAAATGTTTGTCGTGAAAAATAGAAAAACGTAACAATATTTTTCAGAAACTTGGAAAAGCACTGAGAAAATCACGAGCCGATTCTTCCTTGCACATCATTGCATAGAGAGACTCAGAAATTCACATTTTTAAATTATTATAAAACCAAGGCCTATTTTTGTCATTAAAAGCACCTATGTAAAAAGATGCAGAGCTGATTAAGACCTTACCTTGAAAAACAGCCTTGTTAGACAAGCCCAAGGCAGGTGTACTTGCTCCCTCTGGAAGGTTTGCAGTATCCTGGAAAAACAAATACATAGTGTTAAGTAACATATCAAAATACGTAGTAACACTCCTTAGTATTTATCTAGCCAAAACGGTAGAAACTTTGAGTGAAGTCTACTTACACCAGTCAGGAGAAGCTTCTCTTTACTGCTTCCAGATATATTGGCAAAATTTTCCACAAAATTCCTTGGTGCTTGAAAAACTCTTAAAACCTTCTCATCAGCCCCAGAAACAAACTGGAACCTACCAACCATGGCCACGCACTGCATGTCATAACCATGTATCTGAGGCCTGGAGATTTCATGCCAGGTCAGCTAAAAATTAAATTAAAATACATTAAATAAAATTATGTCACCTTAGTAAAAAAAAAAAGTCTTTTCTTTCACCTAAATATGACTGCATTTTAATAATGTTGATACAAAGCAGAGCGAATATTGTACATTAAACTTTCTTTACCTGCTTGCCATCATGTTTTTTCCATGTTGTGAAAAGCCTGGTGGTCTGATCTGAGCCCACACTGAGAATAAACTCTCCTTCAGGATCCCAGCTCAGGTCTTGGACTCCATTAAAATGACCAGATATGACCACAGCAGGTCTCCACTCACCCTGTGTAAAAAAGCATCAGATAAATTTACAGCTACAAGTCACATCAAGAAATATTGTGACTTAAAATAATCCTGTTGTCAACAAAAAGAATTCAAATGAGAGGCAGACATGAAGGGTCTTTTAATTACATTTGTCACTGGTATTAATGAGTTTGAGAAATCCAGGAGAGTAAAAAGATTAGAAAATATGTTTAAAATTTTATCAAAATGTTCCACAAAATCACCATCAGTGTGATTTAGACAATCACCTCATCACCTTGGTCTTTACACCATAAATGCAAAGCTCCGTGGAAAGCATGAGCCATTATCATGGAACCATCCGGACTCATCTGGCAACCGAAGAAACCCAGAGTGTTTCCACCAACCTCTCCAACACGCACCTGGAGTGAAAGACATAAATGCATATGTAAAAAGATAAGATGGCGACAGAACATTCACTTCTGGAAAAGACCCATCACGTACATACAGCAAAATGTAATGTATTAGAAGCTAAGCAACATCCCATTTTTCCCTCTGAAAACTATGTTAACATCATGGCTTCATACTAAACAACTAATCACAAAAATGGAAATGCATGAGAAAACAAAAGGATTTACATAAATTGGATTTGGTCGAGAGCTTGTGACCTTCTGCTTGGCGTTACCAAGCAGATCATAGACAGTGTGAAGGCTGTGTGAGGAGAAGAACACATTGTAATCACAATCCAATTTGAGAAAGCACACAAGCATTCCCTTTTGGGTCAAGCAAAAGAAAAAGGGGACACACATTTGTTTCTTTAGAGTCTTCAGCACCTGTCCAATTCTCCCTTTTGTGTTTTGAGGCCATTCCCCATTGAATTTAGTGGACTAGAGAAGATGGGCAATTTACCTTAAATGTTGTCACCAATTACACAAACACACAAAGCGATCTTGGTCTCACTGTGATTGACTTTCATTCACTTGGCAATTCCTGACCTGGTGTTTTACAATCATAGAACCTATATATTTAATATAACACATGCTGCAGAAGTACTGATTTTCTAAACATATTTCTAAAAGAGGAGAAAAAAGAACAAAATTAGAACATTATTAACACTGTATTGTGTTTGTTGCATAACAAGTTGAATTCTATGCAGGATTACAGGCTTAGATCAAAATAACAAGAAACAATGCTAAAATTAATTAAAATGGTAAAATGTTATTCTTAAACAAAAACAAGTGTAATTAGAGTACCAGAATGCTTTAGGAATTTGAACTGTTTTGGTAGACATGAATACAAAGATGCAATAAATAAAATAAAACTTGGTGGTGACCCTAATATCTGTTTTAACTGAAAGCTGCTCAAAAGCTTTGTTTAGTATCTATATGTCTGTGCATTTACTTAATCCGTCTGATTTTTTAAAATAAGGGGAACATAGAAGGAGAGGTTTTCCTTCAGTAACATCCTGCAGTGAACGTCAAATGTAAAGGCATCTGTAACACACAAGGCAAACAGGTTGATGCCTCTACTGTACCCAACAGTATATAGTGCGTTGTTAAATCATCTAGCCCTTTTATAAGGCAGCTGCACTGGTCATCGCTGACCTTCAAAATAATGCCTGTCTGTGGGACGCGACACAGCACAACTAATGACAGCAATAAAACTAAGCCCCCACATTGAATGACACTATCTACACACGGACAAGGCACAAACTACACAGACAAGTAAAACACATAAAGCAAAAAGAGATGCAACATTAGGCAGATCAAAAATTCTCTGTGTAACAAGCTGCTGTAAATCAGGCAAAATAAATAAATAAATAAATAATTCACATTTGTCATTTGTCATGTTTATGAGAAGGGAACAGTATGGCCCTTATCAGCAACAGGAAAGAATGAGGGGGACGCAACAAGGACAGAGAAGAAACAGGGCAATATATCTCTGTAGACAGAGATTGTATGTGCTCCAGTCAAAACCAAGAAAGCATACCATGGCACCTGGGCCCAACAGTGTGAGAAGATCGTGCCAATCAATAGATAATACTTAAGTCTGTTGTCAATGAAAAAATACAGTACCATATATATATATATATATATATATATATATATATATATAGTATATTAACCATTTTGTTGTGTTCCTGTCCTCATTACTTTTTTGACAATGGCTAATTAAAATATACACTTTTTTCATACGTCATAAACTGCTAATGTCAAGTGTTTTAAATTGTTCAAGTTTCCTTACAATGTCTATTTACTGGATGATTATCGGGCCACTGTCTGTCTATGGGATGTACGTTTACCTAAGGAGCACTCACGAGACTCTCTGAAAATAGGTCCTCTCTCTGGGTCTGCTTACAGACCCAGACTGACAATCCCTGCAGGCGCTGTGATGGCCTGCTGTGGTCAGTCGGAGATGTTAATTACCAGTGTGTCTCGTTAGTAAGATGTGCTTTACACAGCGGTGGGCTGTAGCCAACCCACTGCTAACCCTGCTCACCATTAAATCTCACCAATTACTCTAATCAGCGTGACGATGTGGAGCAGTTCTCTCTAAAGATTGTCTAATTAGGAAGACACACATGGCTGGTCGTTTACCAATACTATGTGTAATATGCCAAAAACTACTGACTTCTTGTGCTTTTGAAAGGTTATTAAAAGATTACACCAAAACTAGTGGATAGTGTATGAAGTAAATATTGCTGAAAGTGGTTAGTGAGTAATTCTACCATTTGTGGAATTAACTGCAAAATTTACATTTAATCAAAAACAAAAATAAAACAAAACAAAAAACTAAATCATGAACTAAGTTGGGCTCTTCCTTAAGTTACAGAATTATGTAACACTTTTCCTTTCAAGTTTACTTAAATTTTAATTTGTTTTAATAAGTAATATTAAAATGGCATTCAATATCGCCAAACAACATTACAGATGTTCATTCAATAGTTACATTTATTTCACCAAAGTCTCTATTCAAAGCAAACCACATGATCCTGTTTATTGGTTGTGGACTTCTTCATTAATTAAAAACAGCAAATCATTAATTATGACTAGAAAACAATGAAAATGTAATTTCCCTTAAATACATAACAATAACTGCAAGTATATTGCAAGACATTTAAATGATACCATCTTTTCTAGAAGCTTTGTTCTCGCAATCATGCACTCAATATGTAAATATGTTGCATGTCCCATGTGTATTAATGCATGCATGTGACAAAGCTTCAGAGGTTGTGCTTTCTTTGTAAGCACAGAAGCTGTCAGTTCAAAGGGTCTGTTGCTCATTTAAAAGGACTCCTCGTGAGGAGCATAAACAGAGGAGAAGTGGATGTGGAGGCTCATATACCATGCACTTTCACACTGAACTAAAGGTTATTCCAGGTGGGTGTGGGGCGAGGAGTATTTTTTATTTATGGTCATGGGCTTCGAGATGAAAAAGGCTGAGCTGAGAAGAGATTTACCGTGGTCGAGTTGATTTCAGCTTTTCTTTACACAAAGTGACCACCATCTCTGTCTAATCACACAGAAGCGAATAATAAGTAGCTTCTGGCTCTAATCATAGTTCCTTTGTTAGAAAGAGGACAGAGAGAACGAGGTGAGAACTATGAGATCAAAGGCGCAAAAGCATCTGATCGAACCACCCATCTTCCTCAACAGCTCTGAATGAGACTGCGAGGGAAGTGACTAGCCTAGTAAGAGCAGCATTCAGTATTTATCACAAAGTGGAGACAAAAATCTGTATACACTAAAACCCACAGCCCCATGATGTAAAACCTTTATAGTTAGATCAAGACAGTTTAAATAAAATTAAAGTTAGTGTTTAGATTAAAGGCTTGCCAAGTAACTAGTTAATTTAACATATATTTGCTAAGTTACTGTACTGATCTTATCATTGTATTTTTTATACAGAAAAATAAAGCTATGACTAAAAACATATCTAAATACTTTCTTGTTCAGCAGCAAACAAACACACTCATAACACACCCAAACCCAAAGACTTCTGAAAGTGTAAAGGTAATTTAAGGTACTGTGAAATCTCTGGAGAATTTGCTAAAGGTAAAAAAATGAATTAAAAGCTGGGCAGATGGGCAGAAAACCACTTTTTCTCCGCCAGCCACACTTGTGTTAAATTTAGCCCCCGTTCTGGCACAACAGCAGCTGTTCAGGCTCAGAGAGACGAGGTGGCGCGCGCAGAAGCAAGGCATCGAAGAGGGAAAATATGAGAGAGAATTTAGGAGTGCGTGGGGTGAAGCAGATAGACAGATCAAGAATGAGAAAAGCAGGAAGAGGCGAGGAGGCTATGACATGTCTTACGCTGTTGGGCGTGTTAAGAAATGGGCTGTAAAACAAGGGTTCAGTACGTAGAGTGAAGGGGGCGTTGGGGAGGGATCATCTGAAATCCATTGGGCAGTGCTTTTGCATCACCGTCTATCACCTCTATTCTTGACACCTCAATATCAGAGAAAGCAAGATGTGATTGCACTGACAGGTGAAGAAGGGGAGACTTGGGTTCAGCCAGCAAAGCCATGGAGTTTGGGCGCGTGTGGGAGGGGTGTATAGATAGAAGATGTATAGATGTGAGAGTAAGTATTTCAGTTTGCGCCCTAAGACTCTTTATATTCTACTGACCTGCTCCACCCAGACTCCAGATCCGTCCTCAGGGGCCCACAGAATCATAGTCTTATCCATAGAAGCAGAGAGAAGACTGAGAGGCTGCTGTAGCTCATCATCTGCATGAACAGACCAAATAAGTGGGCATATACACATGTGTGAATGTTGAAATTTGTTTGAAATATACAGCAATCAAATCGAGGGCCAAAATCGATCAGTTTTGCTCATGCACTAAAATACTCGTGGATCCTCTGACCAATATACACACATTATAGCATAAGATTAATGCAAAAGAAATAATAATGCAGTAGCCACAATGTATGAAGAAACAAAGCATAAAAGACCTGACTGAATGTGCATAATTATGTTGGTTTAACAACTAATGGTGGACCTCTAAATATGGACACTAAATATTACAGTTTACTGTTCAAATGTTCATAAAAAAAGTTGAGCACTAACAATAGTGGCTTTGTTTTAAATGTAATTTATTATGGTTTATTTAGTGTTTTAAGGTAAAAAAATATATATACTGTAGATAAGCTAACAAAACTGAAGAAAATCAAAAATTGTAATTGCAAGACACAATTTCCCATCCCTTATGTATAACATATATGGCAAAGCATAAAACATTTTACGGGATTTTTAATAAAACATGAGAGAAAGCCTTGATTTGTGACACAAAGCAGAATGAACAGCAATGCAGAAAGTATAATACTGTAATTAAGTGATACATAAAGAAATAACAAAAGTCTATTATTAAATATTAATATTAAAGCCAGGGGTCAGAAACTATAGTGAGCAGTGACAACCTGCTTAGTTAATCTTTACTTGAAATATGAATTTTTACTCTGGTTGGTGGTTGATTATAAAATTAGATAAGAAAATTCCCATTTCCCATTAAAACTAATTACCTCTGGAGCTCTTTTTATGTGACACATTGTTTGGCAGATTTTGCGGTTGCAGTTTAAGCCAAAAGGACAGAAACATGCTTAGGTTTGTGCTGGAATATTCAGGAACAATTTGACTTACAAACTAATGACTATGGATGACTACAGGAAGTATTAATCCAAAATGTAACATTTGACAGAGGTAAATGTTGAAATTGAAGTACCTTTGTAAAACCGAGGATGCCAGTGAACTCCATAAACCCAATTCTCATGGCCAGCCAATACGGTCTCCAGCGACACAGCAAACTTTAAGCAAGTATCTGTTGCAAGAAAAAAAAGGTTGACATCAGATTACACAAAATACATAGTATATGCTAATGCTAACCTAGTTCAGGTGTTAATAAGATTTTTTTTTCTAAGATTTTAGATTGTTGGATGAACGCATACCATATGCAATGGAGGATGCAGTCCCCAAAATACTTTGCTATATTTTTTTCCTTAAACACTGGTCTGATTTATAGCACAATTCATACATAGTTGCGTAGGTGAAGTGCACGCACCATTCCAGTTGACTTCAAAAATGTCTTCTTTCATTTTGATGATGGTGGGATCGTCGACTGTGGGGGTGTCAGTCCCAGACTTGGCACACAGCCTCCACACTCTGATGAGACAGTCTTGTGAACAGCTGGCTAATAACAGCTCCCCACCTAATCGAAACAACAGAGATTCAATACCTCACACAAGAAAGATGCTAACATTGGCAACATATAGATAGTCAAGCGTAGAGAACAAGGCAACATACTAAGGCTATTTCTTCCTTGCAATTACTTCATTAGACTTTTATTTAACCAAGTTACACTTTTTTTACCTGATTTAGCTACCTCCCCTAGCCTTTGTGCAAAAATTGTAAACTACAAATGTAACAAATTTTCCTTGCCTTAGTAGAGACCATTTTAACCGCTTTGAGTGTCATGAAATGCACTATAAAACTAATGATTTAACTCATTAGAAATGCATATGTTTGGGACTGATTTCAATAGGTCATCATTTTTAGATCAGTGTTACTGTTTACTTTGAACAAAAAGTAAATAAGGACTACTTATATACCACTGGCCTTCAGCCCAGTAAATTGCCAAGCTCAAGCCAGAATAAATGAGCACATTAAAAAGTGCAGCAGCATCTTCTCAACATCTATTTAAATGCTGAGAGTAGAGCGTAGGATATCATTGAGCGTTAACCGTGACACTGATGATTGTAATGAAGATTTGTTTCTCCACTTGGTTTTAAGTATATTAAAAAAGGCACTGCATTTGTCTCAAGAAATACACAAGCAGAGCGTACCAGTTGAAACACTGCCAGTGTGATATACTCTATAAGTCAATAATTAAATCATGTATCCTTAGCTTAAAGGTGGGGTAGCCGATTTTCACACAACAAACACGATTTAGGTTTTAAATCTGACAACTTCCTCTCATAAATCTTTCGACACCTGGTTGATATCAACATGTATTCATTTTTGTTGGAATAACGCTAAATCTCTCTTTACAAAAGTGAAAGTGAAACTGGAGAGGGCCACCCAAGCACAGCCAATCAGAGAGCTGCATTTGGCTTATGATTAGAACTAAACTTCTTTATTATTCAATTCAGGCAGTACTCGGTGGTCTCATTTTTTCACTAAGGGTTGCATTTGTCATAACCTTTTTAGTAAAAGACACAAAGTTTACTAATTTACAACAAAAAAAGTTTAGGCAGTATATTAACCAGACAAGAATAATTTTGTGATGACAACACAATTAAGTCACCTTTAAATGATTTAGTTATTGGTATTTGAAAAAAACAAAAACAAAAAAACAACTCATAATAATGATTTGGTTGAGTAGAAAGCAGTCTGTATTTCTAGTGCATTGCAGTGGCTTATGAGGCAGAGTGTTAGGCAGTTGAGTAGACAGACCAACTGAACCCAAGTGTTTATGATCTTCCGTCTTGTTTGGGTAAAGGTCAAACTGTGTATAATTACTTTTATTTTGTTATACAGCTAATCATATTATAGCCAGATGCTGTGAAAAATGTGCAAAAGCCTATATAATTTTAAGTAGTATGTGCACCACCTGCTTCTGAAATGACTTTGAAAACAAACAAACAAAAATATCACTGGGCTGTGTGCTGTGCAACAGCTTTGATGAACCACACTATAGTGTTCCAATTTGCCATCTGCACAGGCACAAAAGAACAGTGTGATTTGTTTAAGTACTGTCACAGTGGAGAGAGCGATCTGTCACTAGTGGGACTTTTCATGTAAACAAGTGTGTGTCTCTCTGCTTTGCTTGTGGATTAGCAGCTTGGAGTGGGTTCTAGCCCGAAAGTGGGTAGGAGACAGTGGTGGAGATGCGCTGTTTAAGGAGATGAAACAGCTTTTATACATCCATCATTAATTCAGTGCAGTAATGAAGAGCACTTGAAAAGAGGTGCACAATTACAGGGTCTAAACCCATGCACCAGGTTTTGCCAGGAGGACTGTGGCTGTTCAAATAATAAGTCTGCATTTCTGATACAAAATGTAGTGCTTTTGCTTTTGTTTTTGTTAGCTATTATAATAAAAAATGTCTACCAACAGGCTTTCAAAGTCCAGTGACTAAAGTTTGACATTTGCAAAGAAAAGAAAAACATGGAAAGAAAATGTCTTGTGTGCATATTTGCTTGCTCAAATTCACATCACGGCTATGCACAATCAACAGGTTAAGTGCAGAATGTGTTATTAGCTACTTGATGATAATTGCAAATGCACTTACCAAAAGAGGTCCATGCAAGACCACGGACCCAGTCTTCATGTCCTTGCAAGGTCAAGGCCTTTTGGAGTTCCTTAAACAATTGCAATTTTCTATGTAAATGAAGTATTGGTACAGAATAATGATTATTTGTACCAAGTGAGTTCCACCTGCTTACCTTTCCATGGTTGAGTACATAAAGATGGACCTTGGAATCATCACCCCCACAAGCCATGATGGGAACTGTAAAAATGACATGTCAAGTGTAGCATAAATTAACATCATAGTAAAGGTTCATAAACAGGACTGAGGAAGAGGCGCACCATCAAACTGACATAAGCTATGTAAAGTAGAAGGGCAATGTGACATAAGTCATTTGAAAAGCTGAGTGGATTTGAATATGACACTCAGTTAAGCAGCGAGGCAGGGCTGACATGAAAGGAGGAGATGTGTAACGCTGCATCTGTGCATCTTCAGCTTACCTCTGCTGCCAGGCAACAGCGCCAGAGACACATCCATCATGAAGCCACTGCCAAATGCTAAGGTATGGAGGCACTCAGCTGAAGACACACAAGCATACGAGAATTACACTATACCTCATACCATGTATGAGGATTACATGTATCAATATAATCTCTATCAACCAACTTAAAATGAAAGTTATTCTTAATCTCAGTAAACTTCTAGTGTGTGTAAAAATTAGGATTAAATAAAACCAGACATTCATCGCTGTTTAAGGATTGATTTGACTTGGTCCCTAATTACTAAAAATAAATAAAATGCATGTTATTCAACTCAGCTGCTACTAGTGGGCATATAGCTCACTTAAAATGTAATTTGCAACAGGCTACTTTAGTCCATACACACATTTTTTGCAACTCAGTTTAATCATTTTGGTAAAGTATTTTATATAATATAATATTGACATTCATTCATGCGTCTTACCTTTCTTATCTCCACTACAGAGCCACAGGCGAACAGTAGAGTCTGAGGCAGAGGAGACCAAAAGGATGGCAGAATCAAGCAGGTATATTCCATCCACTGAAGACACAGGAGCAGTGTGGCCAGTACACTCCATCGACTGAATGAACTGGAAACAGCAACAACTGTTTGCATTTTGTTAAAACTAAATTTTGATTTTTAAGATACACAACTTACCGTGCCATTTTGTGCTTCCCAAACAATAAGACGATTATCTGATCCTGCAGACACCAAATGATGTTCTGACCCTATTCAATTAGAAACTCAATTAAAAGTGTATTATCGCAGCATGAAGCATTTCACACTAGACTAAAAGACAAGATGAATGAATACAATATTCACTGAATAATGAATAGCCTACTAAACTGAAAAAAAGAAAAAACAAATCAGATTCAGAAAAGATTTTCATTGCTTTCGTCGGTGAACAAAACAAAATTCACAATCTAAGAACTTGCTGCGATGCTAATGTGCAACATTATATGTGTATGTAAACCCCAAAAAATTAGGCAGATTAGAAGAGATGAAGAGGCTCACTGACAAAATTTAAAAGCCTTTTGATCACTAAAGTAATCATTGCAGGCTCTCTTTCTCCATACTCCAGGTTCTTCATTGAGGTAATTTTTACAGTAGCTTTGAAAATTCCAGACTCTGTCTATACCAGTGATTTTACTGAATAATAAGGAGAGTTTGGATTCTCCAGGCTTAATATTTAAGTTTCTATATTTCCTGGATTGTATTTCAAATGAACAATCCCAACAAAACATTTATTGCATCAAGTATGTCTCAGCTGAAAAAAGTCAAATGATGTGTATTGTTTCTTTTAATAAATAAATACAAGATCCAATAAAGTGTGTATGCTGACCCCTGTCAGTTGCGGTGCTTTAGTCATAAATTACAATAACTCAAGTCTACCTCAAGATCATAATCATCTTTGAGCCCAGTCACATAAATGACACTTACCACAGTCACTTGTGTGAATCCACCGCACTGCATTGACTCTGCCCGTGTGTCCGTTCAGCAAAGCGACTACAGATCTTTCCTGAAGCAAAGAGAGTGTGATGCCATTTGAGACGCAGTGCAAAGAGAAAAGAGGGTTACAAAAGTTGATAAAGATTGTGTATACACAAGGCACAGTTACATCCGCTGTTTGCTTTGGGATAACTGCGGAGAAACAACACATCTCGTACCTGCGGATTGTACAGAGCCACTGAATGACATGTCCCAAATGCAACGATCCCCCCTTGGCCCCACGAGACTACATTTGGAGTCCTGTTTGCACAACAAGCTACATGGCATGTTTCAAACACGGGCGGCGCCATGTTGGAAGTTGTGGTGTTGCAGTTAATCGGGCTGTAGTCAAACATGCTTTATTTTGTGACCCTAGTTCCGTTGTAGCCTTTTTTTCTTCTTCTTCAAAGATAAACATGCATGTACCACTTTTTTATTTTTATTTTAGATCTTAAATGCAAAGAAAAACATTTATCTTATTTGCGTGGCCTCTCAATGAAGCATGGACCGTGTTGCAATAAATTGAAATTCCTCAAGAGGGCGCTATTTTACCAGAAATAGTAGTAATGGACTGCTCGCACATACACACTTTATGAAATGTTTTGTAATTTTAAATACAATTTAATATAGAAATATGTTAACTTAAGAGAAACATCTCAAAAGTAATTATTAATGTACTATAATTGACCTACTTGCAAATGGCTGGCTTAAACCAGGGATCTCATACTCAAATGGAGCTGGAACCAAAATGATCGAAGTCAAAGGTGGTCAAGGGCCGCATTTTCAAATAAAGCTCTGACTATGTTATATAACATAAAATATGTTCACATTTATTCTTTTATATTGCTTTCTATTACTTAGGCCTACGTGTGATTAAAGAAAAGTGTTAAAAAGTGGATAACTAGGGTCAGACTGTCCTCAAAAAGAAAAGAAAAGAAAAGAAAATTACAACACTATGGTTGTAATAGAACGATGAAAACAATATGCTAAAACACAAATTTGGTTCAAATTGTTATACGCAGTTTACTGGCGGGCCACAATCAATACTAATCAGAAATCATTCTGGGGGCCGCATGAAATCCTCTCAGGGGGCTCCCAGGCCGCCAGTTTTAAACTGCTCAGGCAAATGTGTTGATGACTTCTGTTGCAGGTGCCCAGGTTTGTGAATGCTCACATTAACATCTGTGAAGCACTAGGCCTACTAAGACACCACCTGACTTATAAACTCATGCAGGACCTGATCTGGACATGTCTGAAAATACAATGTAATAACTCTGACCAACCCTCGAATGAGCTCATGCCACTACACCTCTCCTCTGAGAACGCACTGGGCAGAGACACTCTCTAATTGTAACTATAATGAACTAAAATTGTTTGTTGTGTACTTTTAATTATATACACTCAACAAAAATATAAACGCAACACTTTTGTTTTTGCTCCCATTTTTCATGAGATGGACTTGAAGATCTAAAATTCATTCCAGATACACGATATTACCATTTCTCTCAAACATTGTTCACAAATCTGTCTAAATGTGTGATAGTGAGCACTTTTGCTTTGCTGAGATAATCCATCCCACCTCACAGGTGTGCCATATCAAGATGCTGATCTGACATCATGATTAGTGCACAGGTGTACCTTATACTGCCCACTCTAAAAGGCCACCCTGAAATGTGCAGTTTTGTCTCACAGCAAAATGCCACAGATGCCACAAGCATTGAGGGAGCTTGCAATTGGCATGCTGACAGCAGGACTGTCAACCAGATCTGTTGCTTGTGCATTGAATGTTCATTTCTCCACCATAAGCCGTCTCCAAAGGCGTTTCAGAGAATATGCAGTACATCCAACCGGCCTCACAACCGCAGACCACGAGTAACCACACCAGCCCAGGACCTCCACATCCAGCAGGTTCACCTCCGAGATCGTCTGAGACCAGCCACTCAGACAGCTGCTGAAACAATTGGTTTGCATAACCAAACAATTTCTGCACAAACTGTCAGAAACCGTCTCAGGGAAGCTCAACTGCATGCTCGTCGTCCTCATCGGGGTCTTAACCTGACTCCAGATCGTCGCCGTAACAGACTTGAGTGGGCAAATGCTCACATTCGATGGCGTCTAGCATGTTGGAGAGGTGTTCTCTTCACGGATGAATCTCGGTTTACATTGTTCAGGGCAGATGGCAGACAGCGTGTGTGGCGTCGTGTGGGTGAGCGGTTTGCTGATGTCAATGTTGTGGATCGAGTGGCCCATGGTGGTGGTGGGTTATGGTATGGGCAGGCATCTGTTATGGACGAAGAACACAGGTGCATTTTATTGATGGCATTTTGAATGCACAGAGATACCATGATGAGGTCCTGAGGCCCATTGTTGTGCCATACATCCATGAACATCACCTCATGTTTCAGCAAGATAATGCACGGCCCCATGTTGCAAGGGTCTGTACACAATTCTTGGAAGCTGAAAATGTCCCAGTTCTTGCATGGCCAGCATACTCATCATACTTGCGTTTATATCTTTGTTGAGTGTATATATATATATATATATATATATATATATATATATATATATATATATATATATATATATATATACAGTGCCTTGCGAAAGTATCCAACCCCCTTGAACTTTTTTACATTTTCTCTTATTACGACCACAAAAATCAAAGACTAACACTAAGTTGCACACAATGGTGAAGTGGAAGGACAGTCATACATGATCTATTTTTTTTTTTACAAATTAAAACCTGAAAAGTAGGCGTGCAAAATTATCCAACCCCCTTCTTTTCTGAGTGCAACACATTGCTTTTAGAGGCTTTAGAAGGTTCCAATGTTAACCTAACAAATAAATAGAGTCCACCTGTGTGTAATCCACCCTCAGTATTAATGTAGCTGTTCTGTAAAAACCTCAGAGGTTTGTTTGAGAGTATTGGGGAGCGGTCAGCACCATGAAGTCCAAAGAACACACCACACAGGTCAGGGATAAAGCTGTGGAGAAGTAAAAAGCAGGATTAGGTTATAAAAAGATTTCCAAGGCTCTAAACATCTCACAGAGCACTGTTTACACCATCATCCATAAATGGAAGGAGTATGGCACAACTGCAAATCTACCAAGACCAGGCCGTACACTTAAACTTACAGTTTGAACAAGGAGAGAACTGGTCAGAGATGTAGCCAAGATGTCCCCGGTGACTCTGGAGGAACTGCAAAGATCTACAGCTCAGGTTGGGGAATCTGTCAAAGGTACAACTTTTAGTTCTGCACTACACAAATCTGGCCTTTATGGAAGAAAGCCATTGCTGAAAGAAAGCCATAAGAAATCATGTTTTCACTTTGCCAAAAGCCATGTGGGGGACACAGTAACCATGTGGAGGAAGATGCTCTGGTCAGATGAGACCAAAATTGAACTTTTTGGCCAAAATGGAAAACGCTATGTGTGGCAGAAACCTAACACTGCTCATGACTCTGAATGCACCATCCACACAATCAAAAATACAAGTGCCTGCATTATTTTCTGCACATGCTTTTCTTCAGCAGGGACAGGGAATATGGTCAGAGTTGATGGAAAGATGGATGGAGCCAAATACGGGGCAATATTGGAA
Organism: Mugilogobius chulae; assembly: GCA_038363315.1. NCBI lineage: Eukaryota > Metazoa > Chordata > Actinopteri > Gobiiformes > Gobiidae > Mugilogobius > Mugilogobius chulae. The sequence goes on from CM076408.1 coordinate 15,339,073, forward strand.
GAAAACTTATTGGAGTCTGAAAACACTTGAGACTGGGGCGGAGGTTTATCTTTCAACAGGACAACGACCCCAAACATAAAGCCAAGGCTACATTGGAATGGTTTAAAACAAAACATATTCATGTCTTAGAATGGCCCAGACAAAGCCCAGACCTAAATCCAATCGAGAATCTGTGGCAAGATCTGAAAACTGCTGTTCACAAACACACTCCATCTAATCTGACTGAGCTGGAGCTATTATGCAAAGAAGAATGGGCAAAAATGTCAGTCTCAAGATGTGGAAAGCTGGTAGAAACATACTCAAAGAGACTTGGAGCTGTAATTGCAGCAAAAGGCGGTTCCAGAAAATATTGACTCAGAGGGGTTGGATAATTTTGCATGCCTACTTTTCAGCTTTTAATTTGTAAAAAAAAAATACATCATGTATGACTGTCCTTCCACTTCACCATTGTGTGCAACTTAGTGTTGGTCTTTCACACAAAGTTTCAGTGAAATGTTTGATTTTTGTGGTCATAATAAGAGAAAATGTAAAAATGTTCAAGGGGGTTGGATACTTTCGCAAGGCACTGTATATAATGATCAAGCCATTTTATTTTTTGTTTTTTTAGGTCTAAAAATGGTTAGCAGCCACACAGAATATATATATATATATATATATATATATATATATATATATATATATATATATATATATATATATATATATATTTTTTTTTTTTAATTATTATTTTTTTTTTTAAAGGGTAGGCTACTGCCAGTTAGTTGTATCTATGAACTCAACATGCAATATGATAATGACAATGTACCAAAGGCAGACAGAGCCAAATAAAAATAGTGTGTATGACTAAAGTGGGGGAGTGTGTCCGTTTGCTAGTGCCCAGTCTGTATGTGACAAAGACGTAATCAGTGCACCACCAGCACTTTGACAGGAAATAAATAGTGCCTGTCTTTCTATTGTTGTTTCTACTCCTTGTGTCTCCAAAGGTTTGGCAGAAAAAGATGACCACTTTGCTGAGGATGCGCCCAAGCATCTACAGCTTTGCTTGGAGGTAGCAGACAAACTTGGACCAGAGCCAAACTGACGATTTACCAAGAACCAGAGTCATTATCTTTGCAAAGCATAGACTGGCATTTATCAACTTCTCTATTGAGCTCAAGTTTGGCTACCTGCTTACATAACACTGGATTAATTTGATCACATTCAGCAGGCAACTGGTGAATTTATTTAGGAAGTATCCTGTCCTACTTTCCCATGGCCGAACAATAGCATAACCCTCCAGAGAGTTATTTTGATCACATGCATTATGAGATGAGAGATATTCATCGCTGGTAATCTACAGGCCATGCAAGGACATCCCTGACTAAATATCAACTATTTAGAAGAAATTGAAAAAAAACAAAAACCAAAACAAAAAAACATGCCAATATGTGTTGTATTTTGTCATTTTGCTGGATTCTCTTAGCCCTTGTCTATTCCTGAACAAGTCACAAATAAATATCTGGTGACCTCCCTGCATGAACACTTTTCTTCAAATAACACAAAAGCTGAATGAAACTAACAGCAGAAGAGGTGGGAAAAAGTCAAAGGTAAAGTGTTTCTGCATGCCACTTTACTCCTGCCTGCTTTTGTTTACAAGGAATCAAATTAGCCTTGTCCCTGAGGGTGCCACTTGGCAGTAATTACAGACAGATGATCTGCTGTTTCTTCAGCAGCTTTGATTCTGAAAGTAAGCTAAATTTCTTTTGACTTTGAATTGTTGAGAGAAACATGTACTAACCTCCTAACACCTCCAGCTGCTGTTCCTCCATTATACACAAAAGTTAACACCATTCTGGATAATTAGTAGTTTAGCTGTATATATATATTTTAGATTTAGTTCTTATCTTTGACTTCAAGCATCACAAACTACTTATCCTCATGAGTGAATGTACTCTTTTGACATTTAGTGTGCAAAATCACTATCTTTTTAAGCTCAGCAGTTCCAGTCCCAAAGCCATGGAGCTAGAAGCAACAATGAACAAAAAAGAGCAAAGAGAAGCAGAGGGAAAAGTCAGCACTTCTATAGCATGCACGTCAAGAGAGTGCGGCAGATGTTAGCACTGTGCATAAGCATCTTTTATTTAATGAGGAACACTTCTGTGGATGTGCAGATGAGGAGACACAAAGGGGCTTCCTGAGTGTTATGGAGGGTTCGGGCAAGATGTCAATGTATCGAATGAATGAGATTGCAGGCAATGGTAGAATAGTTTATTATTAGATGTAAAAAGCAGTATCAAAAGATTGCTAATAATTCATAAAAGAGTGCTTTAAGTCCACTCATTCATCTCATTTAAAAATAATTTACTATATGAACATACATTGAATTATCAGAGAAAACAAGCTACCTTTCTCCAGTTGTTTGTTATCATCATATTTAACTCACTGGCATTATATCGGAATTCTGAAAGTTAACAATCTCACTTTGCTTTTTGTTATGGTAAAATTGGCTTTATATATGTTTCTATCTTGATCAGCAATGGATGGCTGTATGCTCAGTGCGTCTAAAGTACTGCATTCCTTTATCATGATGCAGTTGTGTGAATAAGCTGGGTCCTAAACAAACAAGCAGGGCTGGTCTAAAGTGTAGCTCTAGGGTTTTGAATAAATACTGTCAGTGCCAAAGGCGACACTCACACACCACTATTGTCTTGACTGCTGACACTGCTAACAACAAAAGTGAGCATTAAGCAAACCCCATTAGCAGCAGCGGTACATAAGTCACATACTGTATGTCAGTATAGCATCATACAAAATAATACTCACCTCTCATTGTCCAATAGCTGCTCTTTTAAAAGTTGGAAGCGACTCAAGGTGAGAAAGAACTTGGCAGCTCTTGACTCAGGCCTGGGTCCAGATGACAAAGTTTTGTGTCGCTTCACAGACACAAAATAGGAAAAACAAATAATAATAAATTTAATTAAAAAGTTGGATTTTAATTTGGAGATGAACAATAGCAAATTGGATGGTGAACTCTGCACCCCAAAATAGAGCTTTTCAAGTATTATAATAAAAAAAAAAATCATAATCTGGAGCACATTTAGGCTATTTTATTTTATAAACAGAATAATCTAATAAAGTGTTGATAGTATAAAGTATAAATGTTTCTATCATAAAGGACTCTAGGATCTGTATATTTAAATTTTTAGCACAACAGTTAGGCTAATTGCTTTGAAAAACATTTAGTTTAATGATTCCAGTGCTGTTTCAACCAGTCTGGAATAGTATAGGTATTCTGAAGACTTGGTGTAGGCTTACCACCCAACTAAAACAAAAAAACTCCATATGTTTTGCAGCATTTGGGTTAACGATGGCTGTATGACCTCCAAACGTAACAGATTAACCTATTTAAAAAAAAAATAATAATCATAAAAGTTAATAAAACGTTTATGCACTGGGTATATCTTTTTAGAAGAGAGTTTATTTGTTTGATCTTGGGCAAACACAAGCTTAACAAATATAAAGCCCAAATATTGGAGAGCTAATATACCATAAGCTAAAACTGTGAATTGTGATGAAAAATTATTAATGTTTTTCTCCTGAATTGATTAGGCGTAAACAGTGGAATTCAGCTCGAGGCGCACACGCGCAGCCTAGACAGAGGTGTGTTTTGTTGCGATGTGGTGAGTTTGTGCGGTTGTCCACAGTGGTGTGCTGCAGTCTTCTCTCTGCCGGAGTTGAGTAAACTACATGGACATTAGCGGGCGCAGCCTCCAAACCACCAACAGTCTGGATTCAAGCAGCGTGCGTGTGCGTAAAGAGACACCTCACAAACGACAGTGTAACCAAGCGCGAAACCTTTCGAGTGTTGTTGCAAGTCTGCCACTCCAGCTTGCGCCAGGGAAACACGGAAGGATCTGCTCAGAGTGAACTCGGAGGCTGCTGTGTATTGTTTGAGGCACAGAGAGAGCTCGGCGGGAATGGCTTCATCTCCGTGCGGTAACACAAACTTCGACTCCGGACTGGAAATCAAAACTCGCTCAGTGGAACAGACGCTTATCCCTCTTGTTTCTCAGGTAAGTGATACTTAAATAGAACAAGACACATTTGAGCAGCATATCTTTAGACAGACTAGATCTTTTTAACAACAACAGCCCGGGGCTAACTTTTTGTGTTTACCTGTTTGCAGAATGTGTGCTCTGCAGCCGGGCACGTTCCACGTTTGCGCAGTTACTCTTTAACGCAACACTACTGCATGTAATGCTGGTTGCATATATATATCAAACGCGCTATGTTAGGCTTAGAGCATGTACAGAATTGAGAGAGTTTTGCATTGCCAATTGAGGGTTAACAAAAACGAGCATTTGATTCTCATTTCTTTTGTATTCTCATGTCACAGTGACGGCTAAAAGTTTCCCAGAAGTTTCCCTTAAGCCATACAGTTAGACAACGCATCGACTCTCATTTCTCTAAATGGGCCACTCTTAGACACGTGTTTTGTTTCCCAATAAACACTAGGAAATGAGAGAGAGCCTCTTAAAGCCACTGGACTTTCAACAACTCAAACTCCATTGAACATGGGAGTTCTTAAACGTGAAAAAGTGTTGATAGGGAGCAATGGGCCTCGATTTACATTAGGTAATATATATAACTGTGCTGGGCAGCTCATTATTGAGAAGAGAGGCCAGTTTTAAAAGTAGTGGCATTGAAATTACAGGCAGAATTGTTGTTTTATATAGGCCTCTGTAATGTAACTTTCGCTGCAAATAACTTATCCTATTATTATTATGATCCTCCTATTGTTGACAATACTGTGGAAGAAGAATGCACTGTATACAGTTACTGCATTCAGCACATTACATCTAGTCTTGAATTGTAGGCCTCAAGGACAGTCTATTCTAACTTTTATTCTCTCATGGTGAGGCAAGAAGTCCCCATAGCAACAGAGCTCTGCAATGCTGAAAAACACATCAAAATACTGCAAAATGTACATATCTTTGCTTTTAATCATCAGTTCTATACTTTTTTGTGTGTTCATTACACACTCTTGCTCTGCCAGAGTTTCTCTTGTTATTTGATTTATAGTAAGGGGTGTGGCATCATAACAGGCAGATTAAAAAGGAACATGCAATTGTGGTTATACTCCTCTGCATACATACAAAAGAAGACTTTGTACAGTGTTATAAGCACAATATACAGAGCTCTTCTCTCCAGTTAACACCTAATTTATTACTGCTGCATGAATATTTCATCTGGTAATACATTCAGATAATTACTGATAGTGAAACCAGTTGTAATATATAGCATTAATTTTGAGCATTGAAAAGTTATTGGGTTCCAGAGGAAATTAAATCTGAATCAGTGTGTAAAATGTGGGTTTGATGAAGTGTCTTGTCCTCTTCTCTCCTCTTGTATATTTGCTACAGTATGACGTTGATATCTTTGGGCCTTTGTTATCAGCTGCACTCCCACCACCAGCTTGGTAATTATAGGCTTTGGAGTCTCCCTGTCTTTAGCCACACACACTGCCAAGCAAGACAGTCCATTCTACACTCCATGCTTGTTTCCACGCTTCATGTGTTTTGTTTTGTCTTTAACTTTCGGACTGCTTTGCTTAAAACAGGATTCTCTTTTACCTGCAACTTTCATGCATATAAGTAGCTTAGCAGAAGCCGTAATTTTTGAAGTAACTTTGCACCTTCTCCGCATGAAAATCAATTTCCATACCAATAGGATGGAAGTGTTGGGGGAATGAATTACTATGGGGGGTTAAAAACGCATTAGATAGCACATGGAGAAAGGAGAAACTCATGCCAAACTGTTGGCCATTGTAAGCACCTTGTGATGTGGTTTGTGGCCAGACTGAGAACAATTAGGAAGATTTCTGTTTGAAGCCGTGATTAGTGACACTGGAAAGGCTGTTGGGGTTATGGTGTCTAGGGAAGACGGACATGGTGGTCTTGAAGGAAAAATATACAGGTTTTTCTTTATCTTTGATCACATCGCTGCTCACCAATTTTTGTGACACTAGACTTGTAGAAGTAATGATTCATGATTTCCTAGTGGGGCTAAGCCTGAAGTTTCTTTAAAGATTTTCAGGCTATAATTGGGCCCAAAAATCCATTGACTGTCCACTGTTGTTAGCGATGACGGAGTTTGACAAGCTTCCAGGCCTTCTGTCGAGTTTGTATTTTCTGAATCCTACTAAAAAGTTTTTGGTGCTAATTTTATCCAAAGTTCAGATAAATATGTTTATTTGTTACTTATTCCAAAGCCCTCCAGGAGTATTGAGAATGTGGTTTGGAGCTTTTTATAGACAGCTGAACACAAAACAGCTCATTAAGCACAGACTGTAAAACATCAGATACATTTACACCCATCAATTTCTCTTCTATTTTGCAGATATATTAGAGATGCAGTTAGATTTATAGGTAAAATTAAGAAAGAAGTAGATGCATAAAAGGCTAATGGTGATGTATAGGTCTAATTCATTGATTCATCTGACATTAGCTTTATTTAAGCACAAGTTTTTGAAAAGGCAAGTGTTGTCTAGATGGAAGTGTAAGTTGTAATAAGCAGAGAAAACAATGGCTGAGTCTTACATTTAACTACAAGTTAGCCAGAAGAAATGTCATTATACCTCAATTAGATTTGATTTTTTACTTCAATTACCTCCTTTTGCAGCCTTTAAAAAGTGTTTTTTTAAATTAAAGAATACCTATACTGCTGATTACCATTTGCAGTTATACTACTTCCGCTTACATACAACTTTTGAATATTCCACCATGGATGATTATTATAATATAATGTAACACCAGCTCCAAATCTCAGTCAAGTGTATTTCTGCTTTTCTGCAGTGACATGACAAACGCCTAGTAGTGCAGCTACCAGACGTTTTTCCAGCAGACAAAGAGGTATGACAGTTGCCACCAGCTCTTACAGATCTGCTGCTCAGCCCTGTGATAATAATGAAGACAAATGTCCTCCTGATACCAAGGTGAAGCCACACGAGGATAGCACCAAACCATAGACTGAGATATACGTGGACATAGAATGTGTGGTACTTTTTCATACTCTTTAAGGAAACAGGAGGACAATGTTGGCAAGGTGATGACAGTAGTAAGAACAAACCCCATTCCTTTCAACGCTTTAAGCTAAGTTGCCTACCAATTTAGCATCGCAAGTGTCTCCAACAAGTGCCTCCTTAATACCATTATACGTAATCCAGAGTTCTTCATTCACCATCAGTCTACTTCACGAGACTGACTCACAGTGAAAAAGGATAGTTTAACATGAATGAGGATTTGAGTTCACAGTATACAACAGTGAACCAAGGCCATGCTATCAAATAAAACAGATGTAATACCACTTAACCCCCCAGCATTCTCTTGTTAAGTGGCTGCATTAGTCAGCTAAACTTCAAATTAGAGGCCGCAGATCTTGCTTTGATGATCACTCCCTTACGTTTCCTCTTGCTCCGATCTTTCTGGCTGTTTCCGTCTCTCTCTCACACAGATACAACATAAACACCTCTGCCTGGGACTGCATGACCACGACTTGGCCCTAATCCTGCCTCTCGCACTCTTCTCGCTATTGCTATCAAGGGAACCATTACAGTTTTCTGTTCCATTTAAGTGCCGATAAAAGGGTCTTTCTCACATGTCAATCCATTGACCTTCTTCCTGGCTAATACACTTCCAGATGAAAGACCTATGTACAATGACATGGTGAAAAAGGCAATCTTACTTTATTCATTTAACTTATTTATAGATGGAGGAGCTAATCGCGATAAAGCTTTTAATTGTCTCAAAGAGGACTGGGAGATGTGTTGGAAGTGGCTAGGCTGCTAAAGTATTGATTTGGGCTTCACTTCTATTATCACACTGTCCAAAAGTGGTATTACCAGTGGCTGCATTTCTCAAAAGTCCCCATCTGGTGTCAGATGAAGATGGGAAGCAATTTCAGGGGCTTCAGCGAAGTACCTCAAAGTAATCAGTTTATTAAAGGGTTTGCTCGTCCGGACTTCACTCACAAACTGAAGGCGTATAATTCTTTCACAACCTGTAATTTGGGGGCATAATCATTCTTTTATATTTATGCTGTGGGGAAAATGAGGCTGTTTACAGTAGCAGTCTGTCTCTGAGCTCCTGTGCATGAGTCACACAGAGGGGCATTACGGCCTTTAAATTCCCTTTAAGTATCAAGTGGCTGCTTGGCAAATTGCCAGAACTTACAGTACATTCATATACTGTACGAATGGGATAGAGATATAATGCGTCAACTTGGAGAGAAGAAAGTAAGCAGTATCTACCATGGCTTGTATGTTTGTGTGTTTGTTTATGGAAAAAATATTATTAGTTTTTTCGCTCACTATTTGTCTTTGTAACTCTGTGATTTACTACAAAAATATAATGTCAATATGAATAAATATGGCAACTATGAGACTAAGAGTAATAGGTTGGAACAAATAGTCTATATTTGAACAGAAAGATGCATCAAATAGAGAAAAAATAAATCATGATATGCCCTATCTAACATCTATCTAAAGTTTTTCACTTTTTACTGAAAGTGAATGAAATGGTCTAAATCCACCTGTCACACATTCATGGTATTGCTGAAGCTGACCAAAGTGGTGCAGGTGGGAAAATGTCCTTGTTTGAAATGTTAAACAACTGAGCATTTGGGGTAATTTGAAGACAAAAAATGTGAAGAATAACAAGACGGCTATTTGCCAGAAATAGCAGAACCTCACAAGAATGAAATTACAGTTTGATTTTTTGTATTCCCCAGTCTTGTCTAAACCTATACTGTACTTCAGATACATTACCAAATAGTGTAAAGCTGACGTTGAAGGACATATAAATAATGTTTTAGTTTTAATCATGTTCTATCATTACTTCCTCATCCAAAACACAGATGGAGTTTTGTCAGTGAAATACAGTTTATTCAGAAAATACTGAAAACACGTCCCGGATTTGTGAAGTCATATATGTCTGTCTCTGAGATATTCTGCACTCTTTTAAAATTCATAAATCATCCAGTCTTGCTTTGTGTATGTCTACAGCATTAGTATATCAAGTAAGCTCGATTTAACTAATTTTTTCTATGTAATTTCTTATGCAGCCATAGATGAAGCTCTGACTCTGTTTCACAAATTTTTTTGCTCTTCCACCTAGCATGACAAAGAAAACTTTTTCAGAAAATGAGTGATAGTTAATAAAAAGTACAAGCATTACATACTATATTTGTCCTTTTACTTACTTCGCACAGTGCAATCAACTGGTATTTGTAAGAACACCATCTCACCACCAGCATAGACAGATGATTGTAACAGCACAGTCAATTTTCTCTGATATCACATGCATCTCCCTGTTTTCTATTGGCCCAGATATCACACAATGTATCCATATTGTGTTGTGCCTGGACAACTACAGGTAAGCAGATGACAGGCAGTTATTTGGATCCCATCAGGAGGTGTTGCTGTGTGTTTCTTGGCTCCAAGTGAAGTGATTATTCCAGGCCTGAGCGCGTGACATTGACGAGGACAGTTGTTCCCATGCACAAAGAGAAACCTGGTCTGTGGGAAGTGAATTGACCTCTAAAGAGCTTCTAAGTTATTGATGAATGTGAAAATAACAGAAAGGTATTGACACAAATGTATCAAAAATTTTACTTCAGCTGTGAGTTTGTACTGTTGTCAGTTTTCATTGCACTCAGTTGCTTCATTTTAGTTTAACAAGAGCCAATCAATACATTTGAATATCGTTGAAAAAGTTAGTAGTTGTAAGGTTTTAACACCCACAAGGCAGTGAAACAAATGAATCAGCTAAAAAACGTTGTTATTAACTTTTAGGGTTAAGACGGCTTTTCTTGCTCCTATAAGCATATGTGTCTTCAAGTTTTCTATTTCCATTTCTTGGTTTTTTTTTGTTTTTTTTTTTGTTTTTTTTAGCTTTGGGCTTTCATTTGTTTGTGCTTTTTGATGTTTTGTACTGAATGGCACTTTCTTGCTAAGATCAGAATTTATCACTTTGTTTAAATTGTGAGAAAACTGCTATCTTGAGCCCTTTTCTCCATCATTGCTCGATTGAAAGACGCTGTTGTCTCCTCTCTTGTTCTGCTTGCTCCAGAGAAATCCTCAAGTCTGTCTTGTATGTGTTAATTGCTTTCCTGAAGTGTCTTTGAACTTGGTGCCTTTCGATAATGAGTTCTTTTAAGGAGATGAGGTCGACATGACAGCAAAGAAAGTGAAGGACAAGGGGGTACAGAATACCAAATATTTCGTTATCATAGAGTCCTTTCTAATTTCTGATAGTCACTAATTTCAATTTGCAGTGTTACTATAAGCTTCTAATGGTAGAGATAATATACTTGTAGCCTGCTTGGCTTATTTCCAAATTATGACACTGACTTCAGTTTGAGGTTTTTAAGTTGGAAAGCTGCAAATTATCAATTTAAATCCAATGAACAGTATTGTGACAACATTTAACACTTAATATTGATACCAAGAAAAATAATCAATACAGATATTTCTAACAATGAAAAGAATTCTTCAATTCTGTTCGATTAAATAATAGCTGTCTCTTATGACTGTATACTACATCAAGAAGACCATCCAGTATGAGTCCAATCATAAAATATTAGCTGATATTTGACATTTTTATCTCTTCAGATGGGTTAATTCACAGTATCAATGCACAATTGTTTAATATCCCAGGAAAATATATTTTGCTGCAATTTTTACAAAAAAGAAAAGTTAATTTGTGAAATTTGCTAACTTGACGTAATAAACGGGCTTTGCTATAGTTTTTTAGTTCAATATCTGTAGCACATCTGTAACCACAGGAGCAATCCAATCATAGGATCTTGTAATAAATAAAAAAAATCTGTACCAGTTTCTAAAATGATTACTTGGTAAGAACAACTTTTACTGTTGATCAACATCTCGATATTGATTGTTTCTTCTAATAAATATCTTTATTAGTAGTATATTGGGTGCTTTGTCATCTGCTTGGTACATAATGAATGTTACTACAACCTAATAAAATGTGTGCTCTTAGACCTCTTGTAAGAGTTCCACTGGGAGTATAAACAGACTTGCTTCATGCTTTGTGTTTATGGTATGTGCTGAAGGTGTTGGCCGCTCCAGTATCTGTATGTTAGATGCTTGGGCGCCTTGTTTGTATGCTTTCTGCCTTCCTGCTGTTTCTCTGCCCAATTTCCTGATTTTGTTTTCCTGTCACACACCTTACCCTCCGTGCTCTCTCCTTTCTTCAGTTTAGGATCGAGTCTCTGCGGCCCATGCGTTCCTCACTTTTAATCTCCACTCCTCCAGAGAGTCCGTGTCCCTGTATCACCTCATTAATTATGCACGGTGTTGAAAAACTAGCCACAGGCAATAGGTAACACAGCTCAGCTCACTGCATTTTGACTTTTCTTCAAAGTGCAAACTGAGCTTCTTCTCAACAGCTTCTGAAACAAGAACATCTTGCAAGTACCCGTCCAGCTTTGTGACAGCGACTCCAGTGAAAAGAGTGATATCATTTCAGCCTTTTGTCCAACAGTCACATCTCTCCAGGGAAAATGTTCTGGGAGACAGGACAATATGAAATAGCTACAATATCTTATCTGTATGATAATGATAAACATAAACATGAATAAAATATTGAATGTAGTTATTTTATTTTCAGCAATTGAGAAATAACTTAAAAGTTAACCACTGGATGGTCAAACTGAATTAACTTCATCTATATCCTTGAAGCTTGCAAGCAAAGTAACTGATATTTTGCCAAAACAAAGCTGAACAGGCAACAAACAATTTTGCGTCACAGCAAAATAGTTTTAGAATTAGTTTCTAGCTTTATCGAGTTTTCATAATTGCCTTCGTACCGGTGTCAAAATACGGACCATAGGTTGAATCCTTAAGGTAATAAGGCCAAATAACTAATAACACCAAGACAATTGAGATCAACAGTGTCTTTTAAATTAAGAACATTTCAATTCATAATTTCATTGAGACTGTTCTAAACAAGTTGATTGTTGAAGAAGTTGACTTAACTTCTTCATAAAGAGGTCCATCACAAGAGTTTTTAGTAGATGAAAGTGGTTCCAGTTTGTGTTTTGGGCTGAATGGAGCTGGTGGGTGACAGCTACGGAGACAGTCAGCCGGGAACCACTGCTCAGTGTGTGAACTGTGGACACAGTGCCATCCCCTATAAATAAGAGAGTCACTCATTTGCTATAAATAAAGACTAGCTTGAATCTAAAAAGATGAATCAAACGTACAATGTGACCATTAATTTTATTGCTAATATTCTCTCGTTTTTGGGGTTAAATCAACTCGGTGATAATCCAGTCACGTGCAGTGCATGCAGGGATATGCAGCACAGGGCTAAAGCATGTTCTCTTAAGTCCATATAAATATCCGAGAGCAGCTCGTGAGTGAAAGTATGTCACTCACAACATGGACCATTATATAGCCCAGGAGCTTGCATTCCTCTGAGCAGATCATGTTTCTGCCGACTACAATGTCTCGCAGTGTGGCTGGAAACCCGACTGCTTATATATTCTTTATAGGGGATTCACAGTCTGGGGTCAAAGGTTGTGGTTTCTGGGAGCATGACCTTTCTTCTCACAGTCTGGTATGCATAGATTAGTGTTTTTTTACCTCCCAGGGTTCAAACGCATGTCTGGCTTGGTCCACTTGTATGACCTCACCCATGAATCATCTTACATCAACCATGTCTACCTTTCACTGTGCGGGCTTAGAAGTCCTAGGTCCACATCTTCTGAAAAAATCCTTGTGCCCCGGGGAAACTTCTTTTCTTCCACACCTGACATTTTACGTCCCCTTTTTCCTCTGAAAAGAATTTTAATAGCCTCAAAACTGGCAGACCAAATTCAGATGGGACCTTTTCTTGATGCTCTTCTTTTCATCTTCTCATTTCACATAAAACTTCAAGCTATCTTTTTATCATTTGCTGTGGTGTTGTGGGTCATGGTGCCACTAAGGAGACCTGTCACAGACCCTGCTTAAGCCACTTTCACACACTGTTCACCCTTGACTATTATTTGTCCATTACTTGTAATTACCTATCACGATGACTGATGGGATGTTTTCAAGGCTGGGTTGGCAAGCGTTGAGGATTATCCTGTTGAGGACTTTATATAATTACTCAGTCATTAAAAGACACTCGGTGAGACGACCTGAGGGGGCACTTGCCAAGGCCTCCACAGCTTGTTTTGTTGGCAGCTCCAGTTTAAAGTTGTCGCGGAATATAGTGTGCACGGTCTACACTTCAGCAAGCATCATGCTTCATTTTAACAGCTTTGGCAGAGTAAAGACTGATCGTAAACAAATTAGCAGAGTTGTTAATACTGCATCATAGAGTTTGTGGGATTGATTTTGGTGCCAGGAACTAGCAATCTCTGCAGGCCTTGTCACATGTCGATGGATTACAGAATGTCAAAAAATGAATACCTGGATGTATGTGTTGATAGACGGATGTACTTATAAGATTTGTTAGGACTGACTGAGCATTCTCTTTTAGTTTTAATTTTCTGCATAAAAAGCAATCCTAAAGTGGAATATACCTGAAAATGAATGCATGTGTATATTACTCATGTGGGTTTGTGTGAGCTAGAAGCAAAATATATACATAGACATGTTTGACTGTTGTGATTTGAAGATGAAGTAATTGGCCTATAGAATGCCCCTGTTTCGAGGCTTTTTACCCACACTTTTTACATCAAACTTTACACCATGTTAGTTGAAGAATAAACAGCTGGTAATAGTAAAATAATTTTGGCATATTTTATTGCCATAATCAACAACAAAAATTTCAAGTATATGTGTTTATTAACACATTTTTAAATTCACTCTATGCACATGTTTGTTTTTCTTTAGGTAGTAAAATTGCTCAAAATTGGTATCGTGTTACTTAGAATACATTTTCAGTAGACCACTTATGAGATGCATCACCTTCTTTCGTGTTAACAGTTCATTCTCCATTATCTTAGCTGCACTGATGCTCTTCTTCTTGCTAAGCTAAAGTTCGGTTGAATAATCATGATTTCAATTGTGTTCCAAGTACTGTAATTTCTGCCCTATTGAGCGCACCTGAATAAAAGCCGCACCCACTAGATTTAAGTAAGAAAAATGATAAAGTACATATATAGACCGCACCTGTTAATAGTAAGTCTATGAGAATCTATAATAGGGGTTATGCACTAACGTCTTTCCGGTCTCAGATAGACATAGGCCGCTACATCCGGTGGCGTGGTTGTCATAGTGACAAAGTTGTTTACTCCAAAGACGATGGCCATCAGACAAGTCCTGAAGCAATCCTTTTAGTAAAAAAGTTATCTTTTGTCATCTGTTGTAGACGTAGTGACGGCTGTAATAGCAGAAAATGTCCCGCTTCTGAACCAGTTTTTCATAATGAAAAAGTTGTAAAAGTGAGCGAATTACGCGAGCTCCGCCTACGTACGGAGGTTTTCATAAGAAAAGCTGTAAAAGCAAGCGAGCTATGCGAACAGAAGCTACATGCACCTGATTCACTGTGCTAATAAGCCCGGGGCCGGATGTAGCGGCCTATGTCTATCTGAGACTGGAAGACATTAGTGCATAACCCATATTTTGATGCATATAAGCCGCAGTGTTCAAAGCTTGAAAAAAAAGTAGCAGCTTATAGCCCAGAAATTACGGTACTTGTGATTTTTATCTATTATCAAACAGCCATAATCACAAACAGAAAAAAAAAATGAAAATCTCTGTGGATTTGTGATTTTTGCTGGTCACACTCATCCATCTTAACCTGCAGGACAAGGACATCCTTCTGAGATAATTTAGGATACAAAAGAAGCTCATCAAAATGTGCCCTTTTCAACTGGCCATATATCACATTTCACCAGCACACAAAACAGAGCATGGGCTCGTCACAGTCAGGATTGATAGCACACAGACCTTCAGTGCTCGAGGCCACACTGCATTTCTTTGAAGGTAAGGTGTCACTAATCCAAATTTTCCGGTTTGTTGGAGAAAATTGTTTTTACACTTTCTAATTTCACTTTTTCAACTACATACCACATAATATGTCTTAGCTGTTAGATTCTACTTTTTCTCTTTTTTCTCTTTTTTTTTTTTTTTTAAGACGGCCTCGACATCAAACACAACAAAGAAAACTTGTCAGTACAATGCTATGGCCTATTGTGCAGCATAACAAGACTCAGAGCTTTTGTTGCACAATGCCAACCGCTGGATGAGTCGAAGAATTCAGATTGAGATGTAATATGGTCTGGCCCACAGGGGAAGGTTTCCAACTTGGCTGAGTTTCAGTGCCAACTTACCCCATTGCCACTGACTTGTTAAGGGCTTCTAAAGGAAAAAGTAGCAGACATCTTCATGAAATAATCCAGTCTGAAACAAAGGCCCCGAGAAACTATATACGGTGTACATTTTCAGATTTCATCTCCATGGCTTTGCTGATGTAGACTGAGAAACCTTTGTTAAGTGCTTAGTTTGCTTGTGAAGGCTTCTGACTTAAAATGCTGTGCTGCTGGTAAAGCTTTTATTTTTCTTTACTAAAGATAAAAGTTGGATCCCAAATTGCTTCACAGTCATTTCTCAAGCTGATGAAAGTTTCCATTAGCCATTTTTCTTGAGAGAAAGGTTTGTGTAAGAAAAAAAAAAAAAAAAAAGTGGAACATGAAAATGAAAAACTGAAAAAAAAAAAGAGAATATTGGTAGTTTTTTTTGGAAAAAGTGTGACTCACATTTGTGGCAAACAGTCACTATGACCGTACGGTGTTAGTCCATAAAGGGCAATTTTAAAACCACAAGATTTGTCACACTTTTTTTTTTTTTACTATGGATGGTAATATTTCTGCTTTGTAATGTAGTATTTAATGAATTAAGTCTGAAGATTATTTAGATGTTGTCTAAAAAAAAGTTAATATTCCTGGGTAATTTTTTGTTAATCAAAAAGTGACAGAATAACAAAGCTCACCTCAATAATAATCTAACAACATTAAGCCTGCTGTTTACTTCTTCTGACTGAGAGATGATAGTGAAATCAACATTTAAATGCACAAAAATTATAACATAGAGTGCTTGGAGGGACACATGAGGATTGAACCCAACACTAGACCTAAATTGAAACACATTTGTTAACATTTTGAAAATGGTCCCATTCCTGTTTGTCGTAGCTCTTGTCTTGTTTGGCATGTTAAATTACTTACTGTCGAAGATACCTTGGCAAAACAAATTTTTACTAGTGATATAGATTTTTTATTTTATTTTTATTATTAGTTTCTTAAAGGTCAGTGAAGGTACAGTTAGATGTGGAGTTTATATTAAATCTTGTAAGTCTTGATTGCAAAACCCATTAAAGAATTTCTTCTTTCTTTTTAAAATGTTGAGGTTTGATAAGGTGTCTGAACCATAAAGCCATGTTTGTGTGATGAACAGCATTCTTTGATTGCCCCAGTTCCATTGTTTGAGGTAGTTAACCTTAAATCATGGTTAACGGAACACAAATTGATTTTCAGCTGAACGTTTGTTCAGTTCCTCAACCTGAAACTGGGATTTTTAGGTTATACCGTTGGAACCTTTTGTTGGTGCAAACAAATCAGTTATTTTGTCATTTAACGTTCAAATATTGTGTGTTTTAGATGCTTTCTTGTTGCTTTATTTACAGTACAACCTCTGCCATTTTGCAGACTATCTTTTCCATCACAGTTGTCCGTCTGTGTCTGTCCCAGCTTTGTCCCTTATCAACTGTGCCTGCTTCCTCTGCACTTCCTGCACCTCGTATCAGCCACACTGATTACAATGAATGTAGTCGTGTTCTGCTTTCAAAAGAGATACAGTGGTACTATCAGTTGTGTGCCACAGAATACGTACTTTTCCATAGCGCCAAACCTGATCAAATAAATGGTTGAAGCTAGTCAGTAGTTGTCAATTGGTAAACGGCAGCTTGCTCAGGTCACAATGACTCCCCAGGGCTATCTGCTCTGCACACACAGTTGGTCCACTTAAGACTTGATAGATTTCCCATTATTTTTAGACAGCCATGATGGAGCACAAGGCAATTCTCCAGCTTTTCTGCTTTCGTCTGAGGTTCTAGTCTTTAGTTTGAATACAGTCCTACTCTTTTATGTTGACTCCAGTTTACTGCCAAATCTACAATCAATTCTCCCATATGCAAAACGGTCCCAACAAAACAAGTTCTGTGACTTTTGTTTTACCTCACAATGGTTAGAAAAAAAACATGCAATGAGCATCCAGTAGCCAATCATTTGCAATGATTTGCAATAATTTTGACACATTTTTCAAATTTGATAGAGTCCACATTATGTTTTAATTGATTGTATTCAATTCTCAGTGCTGATTTCGAAATCACAATGAGATGACTATTTTACTGTTTAGGTTAAAGTTTTAGGCAGCAGACTCAGCTGGAGATTTGTCTGTGATTCTATTCTTTCTCATCAAAGCTTCAGAAAACACTATTCAAAAAGTTACAGATTTATCTAGAAGATCTTGAAGATCTTCTGCACTATTTATAAATCCATACAAGTCCATAAAGCATCTACAGTAGACTCATTTTAAGAATTTCTGCAGCATTAGCACATCAGGCAAGATTGTTTTTATCATTTCCCATGTATATGATAATAATTTCCTCTAGATTGACCTATAGGGCTGCAAGTAATCTAAAAATTGTGAAACCAAGATTCAGTCATGTCGAATTGTCAATTATTTGGTTAGTGGTTTTGAATCGAAAGATTGATAAGCAATCTTTTGTGAGCAAAAACAGGTAGTTTGGAGCTGAATTAAAAAAAAGTGACTAACTCATTTTTCTGTGTCCATTGTTACACTTATTTATTTTAAGTGAAACCATGTAACTTTCGAGGGGTTAAATATCAAATTATAAATAGAAATCTAAAACGTTGGGTTGGGAGTATGCAACAGTTTTACACTATACTGTTTTACACTATATAGTATAATCAAAATGATAACTAACAAGCATTTAGTTAGTAATTAGTATTGATTAGTATCTGATGCTGTATCTTTTGACTTCCCTTGCAACTAATTTAAACAATCTTAGTGGCACTAAAGAAGACAGTCGCCTATTGGACTATTCTTTTTCATGACCTTTTAAAAAAATCTGTTTCATGAGATAAAAATGATAAATTTACAAACTGGACAATAACTGTCAAACAGCATCCCAGTTTCCACCCCTGTTTCAAAATCATGTTTGTGAGGCTATGAACACTTGAAGCATGGCAGAGCACCAAGGATCAATTCCAAGCCATTATACAAGGCAGTAAGTGAGATTATATTTGACAGTAAATGGTCCCAAGGAAAATATAAGCAGACTTTATGGGTTCCCCCGCCGCGTGCCAACTTCCCAATCTATTGTGTTGTTTCTTGCTTGGCTCCTTTGCACAGAGGCAGACGAGACTGTCAGATTACCACAATAACACTAAGTCACCCTTGACAACCACTGAATTTACAAAAAAAAATCACTTTGTTTTTTGAACATTTGACATAATCTAGAGGGATTGGTTGCTATTTTTTGAATACTTACTCGTGAAAGCCAAACCAAGAAGTCAGCTACCCGTCAAATACTGAGATTAAAAAAGTGCTCCATGTTTTCATTTTCCAAAGATTCTCTGACTAAGCTAATTGCATTTATCACTCCTTACATAAACAGATGAGTCTCACTGTGCTTTTGCTTTGCTTAATCAGTCTAAAAAGTAGAAAATTGTGAAAAAAAGACAGTAGCGTTGCTCCCTGCAGTGATTCATACCAGGAGCCCTTTGGTAAACATTTTAGTTGACGACTCAAGGGTGAGATGCCACCTCTGCTTAAGCTGGACAGTCACACTTCCTCCTAAAGCTGTAAAAAAGAGAACAGATAGGATAGTTTAGTTTGCTATTCATGTTATTCCAATCCACACCATGAATATGCAACGTGAAAGCCGCTGAATCATCTGTCCCCTTCCACAGCCATTTCAGAAGAGCAACTTTGATTTGTTTGCTTTGTGCTCAGCATGTACTAGTCCGAACGTGTTTACGGCATGAATACATTTATCTCACTGTCCACAGTGTTTCTGCTGGTCTCAGTACTTCTTCAAAAGTAAGTTTGAGCAGTTTTACTTAAGACTTGCTTTTGTCATTATTGCATCATGCAATATTGCAGTTTTCATGCTTGTAGTCAGATAAACAAATATGCCTTCTAACAAAATGTTGTTGTTTAATTTGAATTCATACATGCAATGCAATATCCAGAACAAAAATATGTTACTCTCATGAAATGCACTTACATACCTTTAGAAGTGAACATAATCACCATTTAATTTGTATTCAATCACTATTCATATTGCTGTAATGATGCAAACAAATAATAAAGAATAATCTTCCTTACAAAGTTCACTTTTTTTTTTTAAGTTTTCAGTCACCCAATAATAGGAAAAATTAATCAACAATTGTCTTTGAGCAGCTGCAGTGAACAGAATATTTGGAAAAACAATGTGCCAATAACTCACAAAAAAGCTAAAAGTAATTTATCTGTTTTAATCTATCAAAAAATAAAAATAACAATAAAATGTGTCACCATCAGTGAAGCTAAATTATACAGTATTTGACTTTTTTACTGAAGGGCAGTGCACACAATAAATAATGACATTTTATATGTATTGTTTATTGCTGCACTTTTAGGAAAATATTTGAAATGATGATGCATTATTACTGAACTGTAGTTAGCTGTGTTGTAACCAATTCATTTTGTGCTTGACAAGTGCTGTCTTAGCTGACTCTCAGAGAGAAGCTGTATCTGTAACCATAATGAATTAATATTTAGACTTGTGCTCATATTAAATCCTCTGTGGAGCGTGCGCCAATCCATTGCCTCGGGCGAGCATGTACCGGCGCTGACCCTCCTGAAGACATGCCCGTGTGCAGACAGCAGGGTAGGCAGGTGAACAGTGGGAACAGCCTCAGGCAAGTTGACCTTTGACCCCACTGTCACGCCATGTTCGGGGCGCACACCGCTCTTCTCTTTTACGTTGCCCCTGCTGCTACTCTTTCTCTGCTTGTCCCTCCTACCTACTGTCCGCAGAATTACACCAGCACACATGAATCAAAAGAGCCATTGTGCCCTGGTGAATGTGAACGGTGTTAGAGTGCGCTTGTGTTTCTCTGCTTGTACTGTGCAACTAAGCCTCCATTGTGGCTCTGGCATGAAACACCAGTCAAAGAGGCGAGGAACTTACTTTAACTAGGGCATGGATACAACTTGTCAAATCTTTTGGTGTTGTTTATTCAGGTGTGAATGTGGAACAAAACTCATTATATATTTCCGAACTGGCAATCTTACTCAGAAAAAGCTTTAGAAGTTTAATCTTTCTGCCAGTTATAAATAAAGTGTGTTAAGTTGGTTTTATGAACTAGTTGTTATTCAGCAGTGTGGTAACCTTTCTTCCAGATGTTTGCTGTGGAGTCTATCTGCTGTCCATATATTTAAATGTCAGTTCTGATTGCAGAGTCGAACTTGAAGGCCAAACATTGCCCTTTTCTTATACGCTGCTAAAATATACACAATCTAATGCAATATGAATGACTTTAGATCCATCAGATGTCTCTCTCGTTCACATGGTTTTGTGAAAGTTTACGTGTTGTGTGCCCATGCGTCGAGCTGTCCGTATAGATCAGCATCTGTCTGTCTCTTCTGCTCTGTGTCTGTGGGCCAAAAAGACAGGTCACATCCGTCCTCGCATCTCAAACCTGTGGAAACCCTGCTCTTAAAATCACTGGACTTTCTTTACTCAGCAATAAATTATTAACAATAGAGCTTTAGTTATTTATTTCAGTGGAGACAGTACTTATCCCTGTACAAGCCTTGTTTTATGGTCACTATATTTTTTTAATTAGTAATTTCCTTTTGTAGCTTTCTGGAACAGTTTTTCACCGTCAGGGACCAGAGAAAAACTTTAAAAAATATAAAATTCATTTCAGTGTTAAATTTGATATCAATCATAGTCACCTATAGACAAGAGTGTTTTTCCATTTTTCTTCCTGAAACACTGCAGTTTGAAGCTAAAATCCATAGATCAAGCTGTCATCGGTTTTACTTTTATTTGACTCAAAAATTGTATTTGATACATGTATTCTCTTACTTCCAATAGGACTGGGCAATATTGTGATAATAATCATAATTGTGAGCTCATTCCTGTGTTTTTTTGTTTAAATTGTTATATCATAATTCACCATGTCTGTATATGAGGCTGTGGGTTCAAATACATACTTTTCCCCCATAATTTTAAATATCAGAACCTCAAAGCAATGGGAAAACAGACAAAGACAGTGCTTGAATAATTATGAAACTAAAATGTTGACCAGACTTAAAGAAAATCTATCAAATTTGTAGATCGGGCTTGGCAATATTGTGATATAAATCGAATTGTGAGCTCATCTCTGTGACAATTTCCTTTTTTGATGAAATCGTCATATTGTGATTTCCCATTTCTCTGATTGCTGCATTTGTCTGTTTGAAGACTATTTTTCCAACCTATTACTCTTAATCTCAGAGTTGCCAAATCCAAGTATTTATAGCGACTTTGGGCTTCTTTTTTGAAGTCTCTTTTGGACTGCGCTTTGAGTTCTTAAAAGGAATGAATATTAGCAATTTTTCATTGATTTATGAAAATATATCAAACACGTAGATTTTTAGCATGTTTTCACGTCTAAAAGTTGCTATTAATGTAAGAAAAAAAAATAATATGAAAAAATCCCCAACACTTGTTTTGCAGCAACACACAATGTTCTAATTAAATTATTCTTTTATTAACTCTTTATTGAAGGGCTGAGGTTGCTTTTTTCTCTCTAAAAATCTGGCAACAGTGGTCAGCTTTTGACAGGTGGATTTAGCTATTGATTGTTAATTGTATTTACCTCAAAGACAATAGAAAAATAAATGATCTACAAGAATTGTGATAAAATCGAAATCATGATGTGATTTGATCATGTACATTTTTGTCATATCGCCCATCTCTATGTAGATGAACTTCAACCCTATAAATCAACTCAAGACCATCCACTGAACTTAATTAGTCCATAAACATTAAAAGAACAAAGCCGTAAAAAACAATATTCCTAGTTATGCCAGGATCTTTGTAATACTCTTTAAAACCTTGGGGGGAAGTCCCAGTAGAGACATATTTGTACCCAGTTTGCTCCCTGGACAAAACACGGAGGAATGCTGATCTCCGTGTTGGCCCCATGGCTGTCTATTGGCCGACTGTGGCCTCTGCAGTCTTCCCACATCCATCAGCTGCTCTGTGTGCACTTTCCCTCTCCCTCCTTGTCTGCTCTCTTTGGCAATCAGCTGGTATTATCCCACCAGTCTTTCGGCTTGTATAGGCACACAGTGATTCGAACTGTCTTCTCTGTGAAATGATCCGTCTCTGGTTGAAACCATCTGCGTTCAATCACCCTAAAGAACTTCCTTGCCAAGTGCCAAAGTCTTTATTTATCTCTGCCACTTCAGTTTTATAGGTGCGAGGGATGGTGCACTGCTCACATGCTTCTGAATATCAGCATGGCAGCAACTTGAATGCATAAGTAAATATTCTAGACAAAATAGTAGAGTGTATTTTAAATTTATGATTAGAAAAGATATTTGCTTTGTCCGTTTTCTGAAGTTTTTTTTTCTCAGGCAGCTGTACTCATGTTCTATCTAGAGGATGACAAATATCAAAACTTACAATCCACAAATAGAGAATCATAACAATTACCTAATAACATGACTTTGATACAGTTAACATGTGCTTATTCTCTATATTCTATTCTCTCTTTCTCTCTCTCTCTTTCTTTCAGAAACCCATGAATATTAAAAATCTAAGTGATTCAGTATAAGGAAATTGGAAAATAATGTTACTTTATGAAACTAAAAATATTGATTGTGTTTCTTCTCACCCATCTATGCTCCCATCTAGGCTATGGGAATTTAAGGGGCGTAGTTTAAGGTCCAACAGTTCTGCATGTTGTTTGCTCTGCCATTTTGTTTGTTGGAACAAAAAAAAAAATTACTTCACCTACTTGCAGCTCATTAGTTCTTTTACTCTTCCACCACAACAACACAATACCTAAGTTTAATTGTAAGGAAACTTCTTGTTTGATACTTACATAATACACATTCAACACAGTGATGACAATAATCAAAACGACATATACAGTATTTCAACAAAATTGTGATAGTTTCTTTAACATGAATACCATGTTGTCTATATATAAAGGTTCTAATGTAGGGACTTTCCTGGTTAAATAAAGGTCAATAATAACAGGTCAATGAAGGCCCATTTTTGTGATTTTTAGGAATATCAATTCATCTTTTTTTTTTTACCCTCCTAATGTCTAAAAACACTAAATATGTTGCCCCAATAGCATTGACTGTCCAACTGTGTTCTCAGACATGCATGGCTCATTCCTTAGGAATGTCATTTCAGCCAGGTTTACATATGGATGTGGTTTTGCAGTATTTTCCTCACTGAACTACTGCCCAGTGGTTCTCATTTAACAAGCTACAACCTGCCTCCTGCCTCCTACACCATTAGCTGACTATGTTATGTCCCAACTGTGTATACTTACGTTCACTTTGGGGAATGGCCATTATATTGGAATCTGGTTTTAATTGGTTTACTCTTATTCTGTTTTGTTACCCAGACGAGAACTTGAATTATTTGAGGCATTTTTTCATATACCTGTCAGTGTTTGAAACCCACAAGGAGCCATAATATGTTCTCAATTTTTGTGTGTGCGTAATAACATTTTTGTAGTGAAAGAGTTGGCGGCAGCAGCAGTGACTTGTTCTCATTTTTGCTTGTCTGTGCTCTTGGTTGTGCAGAAGCCTAATACCCAAAGGAGGTCGCTTTAACAGGGAAACGAACTTCTCTACTGTACTGTGCTGCAGCGAGACAACTCTAGGGACACAAGTTGAATCACTTTACTGTATCGTACACAGACACCAGCTCAGGGAATAGAGACATGAAGAGACAAAAAATATGGGTTCGTTTGTGTACATCGTTTTGGTGAAGAGCAAAGTTACGAAATAACTTTGATGACAACTGACAGTGACTGCAAGTGGAATTAAGATTTAAACCTGCAACTAACTTTCATGATGAAAACAATATTGTTTCTTGTTATTTACTGTTATTTGTAGATGGGCAGCAGTAGTTTATTATTGTTTAGAATTTTGTTTGAGAGCTAGTTACAGGTGATGAGCCATACCCTCCCCTGACCCTTCCCCCAGGGCTCCCCTGCAAAAGAGATTCTGAATCTCAGTGGGACTTCCCTGGTTAAATAAAGGTCAATTAAAAATTAAATACCAGCCTGATCCCGTCAGATCTCAGAAGCTAAGCAGGGTTGGGCCTGGGCAGTACTCGGATAGGAGACCGTGGAAGGTGCCACGGTGGGGCAAACAGAGGAGAAACTCGTTGTTGTGTCCTTAGGCAAGACACTTCACCCACATTGCCTAGTATGGATCTGGTGTTTGTATGAATGGTTGGTGATGGTCGGAGGGGCCGATGGCGCAAAATGGCAGCCTCACTTCTGTCAGTCTGCCCCAGGGCAGCTGTGGCTACAGTAGTAGCTTACCACTACCCAGTGTGGGATGAATGAATAGTGCAAAAATGTGAAGTGTCTTTGGGTTTCATGAAAAGCGCTATATCCAATATATTATTATTAATATTATAAAATGTTTGTATGTGTGCTATTACATTTAAGCAATATTGTTCCCTATGCCAGTTCTTTTAGCAATCTATTAGGAAATTATACTACTCAGGTTTGTTCTAAGCCAATGTGAGACAATGTCACTTTCTTATTAAAGTAGCTCTCATCTCTCTGTGCTGCAATTAAATATGCTCTTTACCCAAAGCTCACAACCATAGGAGAGGGTTGAAACGTAGATTGACAGGTATGTTGAGCTCTGTCTTCTCAATACATTGCTGCTGATGCAAGGGATAAATGCATTTGATATTTTTTGGAATTTTCCATCTTTATAGAATACTCAAACATGGGGCGTTAAAGGAAATCTGTGCACTCTTATAGCCACTTGGACATAATAGAACATAATGAGCCATAGAAATGCTCCTGTGCTGCCTGTTTTAACAAAGTGATCCATATCCTGACTGTTCATTTATGTATTCTCCAGGTTAGTTTCATGCAGCTCATGGGGATATTTGTTATGTATAACAAGGGCGAAAGGGAAAATCCTCAAAGACTAAAATTATGCTGACAGCTTGGTTTCATCAGACATAAACAGTGCTTGGACTGCATGTGGTGTTGGATGTTAAATCTCCTTTGTTGCTGCTACTTGACTTCCCCTCCTCGTACAAGGTTGTGTCCAATTATTTCTAAACCAAACGCTGTTATTTTAGTAAACATAAGATCAATTGGAGAAAAACATTCAATAGCATCAACAGGACAAAACCAACATTCAATCAAACTAAAAAAAAAGCCAACACCTGCACCAGTGGAAAGATCGTTTATAGGTGGACAAACCAGATTGTTTAGGGCAGTTTAGTGTATGATATTTTATGCAATACCAAGCAGTACAGTGTTTTTGTAGTGATTCAACTTTATTGTTATTACTCATGCATTTAAGCAGAGGTACAATGATGCAAGTAAACAAGTTTACATATTTCTGATTTCTAAGATAAGATTAGTTCAACATTGCATATTGTATGAGCTAAAACTAGAAGAATAACATTGAGTTTGATCACAGGTTTAACTAAAGAAGGTGCAAATATTTTGTACTAAAGCATCAGTCTGCTGTCACGACCAACTGTACAGGTAATAATCTGTGTGTGATGCTCTAAAAGTTTGTGAATGCGAAGAATGAGTTAGAAAGACTTAAATACTCACATCCTTTTTTTTTTTCCGGTTTGAAAGTTTGGTACAGCAGCTTTAAAAAAGTAAAATACCCTCAAGGATATAAGAGCTAGAGACTGATCATGGTTTTGAATCAGACCAAAAGCACCCAGCGAGCACAATTATTATGATGAATAGCTCTAAAGTATAAAGACCTCTAGGACAAGCTTGTTCACACTTACTTTTATCTCAACCCATTGTTTAGAAGCCTTTGAATTGATTTTATGCTTGAATAAGTGAACTACATTTTTCATCCAAAACAATGCAAGCTCTTTATACACAAACTAAGTATTTATATAACATGCATAATCCATGAACCAGCCTGAAGGAAAGCTGAACGAATGACAATGAAAATGGCAAACTTTCTCCTCGCTTTGCTTTTCAGTCAGTAGCCATGGGAGGCAGCCACAAATGTTTCCAGCTTTTGTTAGGGACTGAATTATAGTGGGTCAGCGCGTCCTTGAGGTGTTAGTGTAGGTTTCCTGCTTACCAGTGGGAGGGTACGCCAGTGCTTTTGTGCTTCTCTGAGTAAGCACTTTCCTCTTGTTTTATAGCCATGTAATTGTCGTCCTAATTATCGGCAACAGAGAGAAAGGAGAAGGAAAGTAGATAGGAATTGACTGGTTGTCAACAACTGAAAGTACTTGAACTCCACAGGACATAACGTGTTAATTAGTTTGTTTGCTGGGTGTATTTTGGGGTATTATGCTGCAAATGCCACTGTTTAAAGTTTGTGAAGTCTTAAAACATGAGCACTCTTGTGATCATAAATTTGCTTTAGTTAAATAATCTTGAAGAAAACAATTTACTTGAAAAAAGTCTCACAATATTAAAAAGCTGAGTTATGCAACAATGATGGTAAAAACACAATTCTTTTATTCACAATACAATACAAAACAGAAGTATTTTCAGAATTACTTTTGTCCATTACCAAGGGAATGTTGTTTTTTGTTGTGGACCAACAATAGAGATGGATTTATTAAAAAAATTGTGACATGAAAGTGAAATGTCAGCATAACAAAAAAAAACAAAAAATACAATCAAATTTTACAGTGTAGTTTTGCAATTATTGTGATACAAATTAAAACCATTCTAAAACTGTTCATGAAACATATTTTCCCTATCAGTATTGATTCTTTTTCACTGGCGTGTCAACTTTAGATTGTAGTTTTTGTATCAGTTTCAATATATTTTACTTTTATAAAATATTTGACACGTAACATATTTGTTTGGTGGGGTTGTGGCGTACAGATGAAAACCAACACAACTTTGCTGATGAAAACATTGGAGTCGTGTCAATCACAGTGCCATGCTGCAGCTCATTGTCATGCATGCTCAGCCGGAGTGCACCAGAGCACAGCCGCTCTATAGTGTGAGTTAAAGAATGAAAAGAGAAACTTCATAATGAGAAGTTTACAGTGAGAGGTAAACTTTAAAAGCTTTTCTCTGTTTGTAAGAGAGCCCATACCCTTATTGAATCTTAAAATGCCATTTGATTGTAAATTCGCAAATTGTATTAAAGAAGTCAATAGGCTGACACAATTGTTCTCAGATTTCAAACTTTTTCAATCCATTATCTCAATGTTTTTTATAGCTTTTCTCATGGATGAATTTTCAGCTCTAACACAAAGGCTCAGGCTCAGAAGACTGCACTGAATCAATATTACAGCACGTCCTGTCCACTCTGCCCTGTTCCTGTTTGCTCAACCCAGTGAGTGTGGTCACTTACCGGGTTTGGACAGAGTAAATCCTTTTCTCTGCTGCTCTTGCCTTATTTTTTTTTCCTCGGTTTGAATTAATCATTTCTCAGTGTGATGTAGAAAGTACTTTATCGGAATGCTTAATCTGAATAATTATACATATAAAAGATGCAACGTTCACCAACAAAAAGCAACTCTGCAGATACCTTATATCTCCCCAAAACAACATGTGTGTCAGTTATTTGCAATGTTGGTTTTCTGGGTACTTTGGTCTCTAATCTTAAGAAATAAAATAGCTCTTGCATATCTGTTGGACCTGCATTAATAGTTGTCCAAGGTGTATAAAATAGAAATGTTATTCATTTATTTTGTTTGTTTGTACATTTGTTTGTTTGTTTGTTTGTTTTTATTCCCCATGATTTGTTAAAACATTTTTGTTTTTCACAGCTTTCAAAAGCCTCATGAGTTTTGCAGTTTCCTCCACAAATGTTTTTTTTTTTTTTTTACAACATATACAGTATATACTCTGAAAAAACATTACAAAACAGATTTCAAGCAATGACATAAAAAAACAACGTAGAGTCTTTGACATCTTTACCTACTTCCTAATATGCAGCCTCCCATATCCTTCTAATGAACATAAACTTTCCTGTAGCCCTCCCCTGATACTTGTTATCAGCATGGATATACTGTTCTAACACTGCATTAAGCAGAGTGTCAAAATAGGTTAGCCAAACTTTGAAAGTCAGCGTTACTAGACGTCAGTGTCATGGTCAATATTTTTATGAAGAACAATTTTAATCTGGCATCACGAGGCAGCAGCTTCAGCAGTTTGCTGATTCAGCCTGGCATTTAAATTCAGAATGTTATACTAAGTTTACGTAGCAATACTTGATAAGACAAGACACTCTGTTCACTGGCTTTAAATGTGCACCAAAAATCTGATTTCTGCAGTTGGATTAATGATTGTTAACACCAGCGAAGTCATGCATTAACAAGGCAGAAAAGCAGCAGTAAAACAAACCAATAGCATCAAAAATTAGGAAAAAAAAAATTGAAGTTTTGTTTTGACCTAAATAGCACTAATTGTGTTTCAAATATAAAGAAAATAGAATTATGGGGGAATTTTTATTTGTATTTGTTTTATGTATAGTTTGACTACGATCATAAAAACGTAACTGAAATCTGCAAAGACCTTATCAAAACATTTTTTTGTAGCCAAGTAATGCTTTGTGTGAAGTATCTCTCTCTGGGACCACCTGCAACTTTAGAGCAATTAAAAGCACCGCCCACCGTTTATGAGCCAAGTGGTTTGACACAGATCCAAACGTACATTGACAATAGAAACAGCTGGAGACAGTGCAAGTGATCAATATGTAATAAGCCATTCATAATTTATCTTTGACACTTACTGTAAAGACATCCCATCAGAGAACATTTTGTGCCCAATGATGGACTGTGCTCAATAGCTCATCTAATAGCCGACATCTGTTTAATTATGAAATATTGTTTTCTTGTGTCATTCATTGGCTTTTGTTTCTAACCACATATGCAATCACAGACAATATATTGCTTATTTTGAGATTAAAGAGAAAGAAAGACTGAGTAAAGATTATCTATTGTAAAGCTTGTTTCTGGACCAGTGCTCTGACTACTTGTCAGCTGGGAGCTGATTTATAATTCAAATACCAGATTAACTGTGACATGCTACAACACTAAAAAATGGCCATATGAGTAATTAGCCATCACATAGACGTTGCAAGCATTTGCTACAGGTTAAATCTGACAATAATCTTATATTTTTAGTGGTAGATATGACAAGAGATCACTTGCATAAAGCTGACGATCTTTTAAAATCTAATCAGAAAAAGTCATTTACATATACTTCTTCAATTAAATCTCTAAATCTGATACCAGTTTTAGTATTGATTAATAATTAATTTTGTGATAACCCTGGTAAAATGTCATTGTTTATCCCTCAGATCACCACTTTGATCAACCACAAAGACAAGCCAAAGAAGTCGGAGCGGACCCTGGCTGCCATACATCGGGTGGGCCAGGCGGTGAGTGTGGCAGTGGGTCGTTTTGTTGCTGTCGGGGAGGCCATCGCTGTGGAAAATCAGGAACTAAAAGATGAAATGAGTCAAGCTTGCTTTGAGGCACGCCGAGCAGGTAATGAAATAACACACTTCATTATAGCTTTTAGACTGTGATAGTTTTTGTGGTAAAGACTGTATTTTTTGTGTAAAATGTGTAAATTGAATTTGTACCCAGCTTCATTCCTTTGGTGTCCTTCAGGTCAGCAAATACGCATAGTAAGTCATTGCCTCTTCATCTACAGTTACTTGTTAAGACAAAACGTGACACTTTGATGTTGCTTGAGCAAGTAGCACCCCCAGGCTCTCCAGATTTATCAGATTTAAGCAAATTTCCCTTTATCTGGGCAGTGCGGCTGTCAGGCAAAATTACAACCGTAGACATTCAGAGCACTTGGGTATTATTGGGTTGAAAGAAAAGGTCCAAGTATGGTTTCCTCAAGAGAATTCTGTAAAGAGCACTGCATGTGACATATTGAGAAAACATTTTGGTATTTTATCGTGGATGTTTTGCCTGCATTCTTTATGAGGTTTGTTTGCAAATACCCAGACTCGCTGAACTGTATTAAATGTAATATATAGGTCTATTATTTATTTTCATAAATGACCTATTATTCCTTTTTAAATGTGCAGCTATAATTCAGCACAAAATTTCAAGTTGAAGGACTAAAGCAGGATTGTGATTGCTATGCACTCGTCTCGTTCATTGTAAACAGTAGAAAAGAAACAATGTTTTTCAAGTGTTTTCGTCTGATTTCTGTCGCCTGGCCTCTTCTCTGAGCGTGTAAGTGATGGACATTTGAATTATCAAGCTGTAAGCAGGCAGACAGAGCAGCACTCAGGGGAATGGGAGGGGTGGAAAGGTTGACTTTTCATTTGTCATTTTGAGAAAACAATGTGGAAGGTGCATATCACTCATGTGAGACTATCAACTTCAAACCTAGAGGAAAAACAAAACAACATTTTTCTATTAAAAGACCCTATAGTGTGAGATAAGGCCCTGTATCCCTCTTGTCTATCCAAACTTTCTGGCTGTGCTCACATAAATCTATCACGTATCAGATTTGTATTTAATTCTCTTAACAGCTGAGATTGTTATGGCACAACAGTAGTTTATTATGTATTAACTTTCTACAGTGTGGGGCTGGGGCCGTTTTAGCCTGGGAAATTTAGGTATTTTTTGTATAATATTTATTGCACACCTATGTATTGTTCCTGCACTGACAAAGAAAGACCACTGCTTTGTTTGATCACAGCCTTACAGCAGTGGAGTCGATCCAAAAGCCTTGCCTGTTTTATAAAGTATATTTTATAATATATTAATAATTGCATTTGTGCTTCTCTTCAGAATACTTGTGTGGTCTGTTTCTGATGTAAGCACACAGAGATCAACACAGCACCAGTAAACCCTAACCCTAAATGTAAGGCTGCAGTTAGCAAAAGTAAAGTTGCATTTTTGACTGCTTTCCACTGAGTTTAGACCAGAGGGCGCACAAACCGTTTTCCTCAGCAGGCCAAAATGTATTTTATTTTTTGTTTTCTTGGGTCAACATGAATGATTGTGCAACCTACCAAGGGCCAAGCCTAGTGCTATGTTGCATTAAAACATGTTTAATTGCATTTTATTAACATGTTTTAGAGAAAAAAAAACATTCTCTTTTTCAACTCAGTACCAAGGGCCAATGTCTATCCCCTGGAGGGCTGCGTTTGGCCACCGCCCCCATTTTGGGCACAACTGGTTTAGACACTATCACTGGAGCCGTCAGAGAAGTCTTGAAGCTCACATGCTTGAAAGACAAGACAAGATGAAGGAGATAGAGGAGGGAGGAGAGGAGCAGGAGGAGAAGACAGAACCCTACCTGTTGCCCATGCATCTTTTTGTGTTTGTTCACACATAAAACAAAAGTGGACTTAATCAAAGTATAAAACCCCTCCCCCCAGTGTTTCCATGGTTATTACCAATAACGGATATAACAGTTTGGAGAGCTACTGCAGGCTCAAAAGAAATGTGGCTCACTGGGAAACTCTCCCGATTATCCAGCGCTTCATTGACTCCCAGTCTCTATCATTGATAGTGGTAAGCCACAATTGCTGCTCTGGGGCTGTTTCACACACAAAAAAAGCAGATCTGCGATCCAATGGCTTCTCCAACCATCAGCTACTCACACCCAACATTCACAATGTTAAGCACTGGATTGGACTGCCTAAAGCTACTGTTTGTGAGGTTTGTCTATTTGTCTAACTTCAACAATATTTAATGCAAGGCATAAATTTACCTTGTAGCAATGATAGAAAGGGCTTAGATATAAGTCAGTCATTACTCTTCCAGTTATAGGACAACCACTCACCCCCTGAATTCCCCTCAACAAAGATGGCATTTTTTTCTGGCCAGACAAGTGCTTCATTTAACTTACCTTAACACTTGTGAAAGAATTTGGACACAACAGCGTGATAATAGGTTTATGTTTAGGAGCCCAGCAGAGCGTTAAACCCTGCACTTCTGTGATGTGTAAAGAAAACTTGGGAAAAAAAGCTTATCAAGGGAGGAAAGGGGGGTGTAATTGTGTGTGTGTGTGCGTGTGTGTGTTTTCAAGTGATAACAAATTTATTTTCACATTTTGTCACAGGGAGGTGTCTTAACAGTGCTTTCACACTGTTCCTGACAGAAAAATGTTCCAGAAAGAAGAGAAAGGAAAAAGGAAATCTTTAATTTTAGATGGTGAAAATAGTTGAAATTTAGTTTAATATTTACTCAGTTCTAGTGACTTGCTGCCATTGCTAACATTTGCTAAGATAAAACCATAACATTGACAAGTATGAAAATTATTGTATTGCTTGTCTTTTGGCCTTAGTGAATACTCTGAACAGTGGAAAAATTGTTGCAGGACTAACACATATAGACAACCA
This sequence comes from Mugilogobius chulae, assembly GCA_038363315.1. Lineage (NCBI taxonomy): Eukaryota > Metazoa > Chordata > Actinopteri > Gobiiformes > Gobiidae > Mugilogobius > Mugilogobius chulae. The sequence goes on from CM076408.1 coordinate 15,371,678, forward strand.
TTCACTCACTGTGTCGCCAGCAAACCTACACATGCATGTTTGGAAGAAAGTCTTGTGCTAACACAAGACAATTTTTAAGAATTAAAATTAATTGTAAAATAATTCAAATTGGATTTAAAATAGTTTTTTTTTTTTTACCTGAGTCATAAGATCAGAAAGCAGGGGTTTAATTAGAGGCTACCCATCACCAGAGCAGAGGAGATCCAATAAGGCAGCTCAGTACAGACAATCTGTGTTAGATCTCTGTCTCTGTCTGTTTCGTTTAGGCTAAAAGTGTGACTCTGTCTGAAGAGCATATCCATATAGTCAGTCTTAGAAAGTCAAGCAAAGTAAGTAAGTAAGTAAGTAATTAGATGTACTGTTGATATAAATAGTACTTATGTTTCATCTTTGTTACGTTGTTGATATATCTGAATATGATCAATTCAGATCATGGTCATTTGATGCAACGTTAATTCAGTTAAACTTTATTTCATTTTATTGTGTCTAATCAAAGTGGATTTTTTCAGAGGTTTTCTCGTGGATTCTGTCTATATATTATTCTTCATCTTTAATTGACGATTGATTACGGGCTGCATAATTAATCAAAATCAAATTGATATCACCATTAGCAAATCGCAAAACCCAATAATTATATTATATAATTATAAATAATTATATTGTCAATTCTCCTGAGCACATTTAAACTGTGAACTCTGAACCAAATTATATTATTAAAACATTAATTGCAAAACAAATTGAAATCGGAATACTGGTCAGAAAAATTGTAATTAAATATTTTTCTCAAATCGTGCAGCCCTAGACTAAATTTGGATGATGTCGTGTACTCCTGGGTGCCGAGGGAATAGATTGTAAGCCAGGCTTGTTATGTTTGAACTGGTTAGCGTAGCTGACTCTGAAAGGCTGTCTGTCCTGTCAGTTTCAATCAGCTCATTTAGCCTAAAGGTCCACCCAAACCTAATAAACGACGGAGCACATAACTCAATAATGACATGGCTTTTCCTTACAATTTCTTTAGGTATTGTTGGCAAGCAAGTATTGCAGTTTCAGAATTAACCAAAATACTGGTCAGTTTGTTATTTTCTCAAAAAACACTGATTTAAATCCAGCTAAGAGTCCAGCTGGCATATCTGTGCTTGTGTTTATTTGTTGTCTTTCCGGTCTGAGCATGTTCGTCCAAGGTGACAGATTGTAAGAAAAAGATGATTCATTATGAGGGTATTTCAGAAAGAAGTGATTAGCCAGGCATGTTTCTATTTTTGCCTGTATCTGGCTGCGGATCTTAGTGGCAGCAAACACAAGACAAAGCACCCTGCGGCTTTTGGTGCACACTACCATGTTTCTTGTTCCTGGAGATCCTAAGGCACTCCCTATCCAGATGGGATGTGTAATCCTTCTCGTAAGCCCAAATGTTCTTGATATTTGTCTGAATTACGGTCATTTATTTTGTTGTTTCTGGGTGCCATTTCATAACAACTACACCTTGAAAAGTCTGATTTTTGCTTCCTTAAAGGGACTGTACCAGATTTTTTACAGGAAAATAATTTAAAATGAATTTCTCTCCTGCACAGATATCTTGTTAATGTTTCAATGCTGGTAGAAATTAGATTGCAATGTCCTGACTATGTCTAATAATGTCCTGTTTGTTCACCTCCTTTAGTACCTTTAAAAACATGAGCAAACAGCACCAAATGAATTTTGAAGCATCTAAATCAGGGGAGTCAAACTGGCGGCCCTGGAACCAAATGTGGCCCTGATAAAAGCATGCATCAATTTGAACTACAGGTCCTAGAATGCACTGCAGCCTAAGCGCTGGTGGGAGGCACCACATATGCCCGAATGCATCATAAGCCTTATTTTGCTGAGATATCAATATAAAACCACAAAAATGCACTGGAATGCAGCAAAATTCATACAGTTTTCAAAAATGTTCTTGAAAAAAATTCCCTGGTTTAATAAAGGTCTATTAAATTAAATTAAAATTAAATATAACACAGCAGGGTCTATATTTTAAACTTCGGCCCACAACCAAACCTGACTCCGATCAATTTGGCCTCAGTTCCATTTGAGTTTGACATCCCTGATATTGAATGTGTTTCAAACACTTTGTTAACCTTTTAAGCACCAAAGTAGCAATTCTGCAGCAAGCAGTTTCAGCTTCCGGTCTCCAGAATTCAGATTCAGAAAAATACAAAATACAACTCTGTACCAGCGATTTTATAAACTTATAAAGAGATATATTAGCTTTGATTCAGTATGTGAAGAGTTAAGACTTTATATTTCTGGAAATGTATTGCAACTGAAAAACTCTGGCATCTAAAGGGTAACAACAATAACATGCTGATTTCCTGCTGATCTAGGCAGAACACTGCAAATTATTTTCACCTCAGTAAATACTTTAACAATATATCTGTGATCTGTGAAAATCTAATGATGAATTAAATTGTTGATGTTTTATGAAAGCAGTGTAGTAAAGAAGTGTAGTGTCTTTAAAGTGTTACCTGCTTTTGTTAACAGCCTGTGCATCTTTTCATTCCAGGTGATGCTATCGCCCAGCTGACAGATGTGGGATCCGCAGCTGCACCTTTACCCCAAATTGACGCCCGAGTTACTGTGTTCAGTGACAAGACAGCCATGGTTAAAGCTGCTCGTCTGCTGCTCTCCTCAGTCACTAAAGTGCTGGTCTTAGCCGATCGCATAGTCATCAAACAGATAATTACATCACGGAATAAGGTTAGAAATGACTTTATAACATACAAAGATCGTGCATGACATAGAAGTAAAGGGCTTTATATTGTGGTTGTTAGGTTTGGTCAGTGACATTAAGCATTTTTCATTTCCAAGAAGCATCCCTTTTCCCACATCACTTAGATTAGTTTTTAATCCTTTCTTGTGTGGCAGCAGGGTTTGTTGTTGAAACAATGTGCCACAAACCATCCACACACCAGCGCTCATGTGTTCTCACTAGAGCTGGGCAATATATTGAGTTTTAGAGATTATTGTGAATGTTGTTTTGAAGACAAATATATTTATAGAATAGAACAATAATAAATAATAATAATTCATTTTATTTAACAGCGCCTTTCTAAACACTCAAGGACACTTTCCAAAGGATTAATGAAAACACAATCTGTAACACTTAGGAAGTGTAAGTGTAATATAGAGTATATTGTTTATAGTAAAAAAAAGAAAAGAAAAGAGCTGTTTAAAAATCCAAATTAACAACACCTATAGAAAGCCAATATTTTCATTCATTGTTATATTCAAATTTTATCTTAAGCTATTTAGTCAATAACTTAATGGTGTCTTATTCGTATATACAAAATATGTATTACTTTTTGGGGATAAGTATGACTTAAAAGCACAAAGAACATTTATTACAACTTTTTTAACATGTAAGAATCTAGTTTACTTGCATTTTTTTTGTCTGATTAGTACATTAGCATGACTATTTGGTAAAATAAATTAGATATAACAACTTTTGAAAAGGGGCATGTCCTTTTATCGATCAGTAGATCTTATCGTGGGCCCAATACACTAATATGTGATAATTACACTTTAACTTTTATAAATATAGACATGGTTGGACAATTTCCTGCTGGATTGACATAATATCGTCTGAATAATGTAATCGAGATATGTCAAAAAATCAGTATCGCCCATTTCTAATTTTCACTGCTGGTTACATGTATTGAACTCTACAGAAAGTAAGGTACTTACACTTCTTTTAGTCTAAGTTGTGTTATTTCTGGTAGATAAGCACAAGCACTCTGAGGGAGTGAGCTACTGTGGAGGTAATTAAAGCCAAGCAGTGCATTTAGCATTTACTCAGACAATGCTGCAGAGAGAGTAGGATGGAGAGTGCTTTCCCAGTGCACCTGTTGTGCCTTTAGCCAGACACGGTGAGATGGATAAAGTTAGATACAAAGCTGGAGTCGAGAATAGAAACAGAAGGTGGTTATCCTCATTTGGGCCGACAATTGACAGCATCCATTACTGACAAACCCAGTTACATCTTTGCCTGATTTTGACTCATAATGGAGAAAAAAGTATTATTACTCCACTCCATCCTGCTTTTTCTTAATAATTTAATATTCAAAAGTTGACATGTTGCTAGAAACTCAAATGTGCCTAAAATGTTTTGATAAATGCCCAAATAGTTCCTTTATATTACCATTTGATGTATGCACTGAAAAGACCTATATTTTTTAGTTAGAAAGAAGCTTATGAATATAAATTACAAATGCAGATGGAGTGTTTTTTCGATGTATTCCTTGCGTCTCAGCCATTTCATTTCCTTGTTGTTTATTTATGTGCTGCTGGCAAGTGATTAAAATTGGAGAAATCTAATATTACAGCAATTTTGTCATATAATCCGCATTAGACATACTTTATGTAAGCCACTGGTGGATTCAGACCCATCGACAGACTTTTGGGGCTGGGTATAAATAACCCCCCTCTACTCCTGTATGCTTTAATCATATGAATATACTGATTTACTCAAAGTCGAGTCAACATTGTATATTTTAATTAACGCCATTAGCACATTACAAAGAATCTTCGAAGAACCATATAAGCAGTTCAAAGTATTCTGTATTTCTGCAGAAAAACTCCTGTAACTTAGATCTGCACACATTTGTTCTGAATTTTTTCCATGTAATTTGTCTATTCGTATGAATATTTCAGATGTTTTGTTAATTCTCCTAGTGTTTGAAATATGAACTTAAAACACAATTTATAAATCTAATCGCAAGAAAGTTTAATTATGCATTTTCCCCAACAGACAGCATGTATTCTCGTGAGCACTAAATAATAAAGAAGAGACACTAATTATTACTAGAATGGTACATCTTCTATTAGAATGTGTCTCACCCATCAGGCATTGGACGGTGGCAGTGTGTGGTTTATTTTCTTAGCAGTTCATATATCTAGTATTGTTCATTTTGTTTTACTTCTTTTTGTTGGCATAGAGAAATAAACTACACTTGTCTTCTGCTTTTAAGAGTCATACATCTGTCGCCACACAGATTAGAAAGTAATATTTGTAAGTAATTAAAATTCATAAATATTAAATAATTAGATCTTTCTTGGTACTTTTAAGATAAGAACAGTTGGTATTTGTGTTTATTAATGTTTGATCAAGTATTTTGGTTAGCGTTGAAATAAGTGCTTGATCAATTTTCTTTCCCTTTTTCTACCCACAGGTCTTGGTAACGCTGGACCATCTGGAAAGAGTCAGTACCTTCCAGGAGTTTGTTCAGATTTTCAGCCAGTTTGGAAACGAAATGGTTGAATTTGCCCATCTGACCGGAGACAGGCAGAACGTGAGTAACATTAAAAGCACTGGATTGTAATTAGGCCCAAGACGATAATGTGGTTAGGTATTTACAATGCATTACACTACACCACTGAGGTGTAGTGTAATGCATGCACGTAGGAGCTGCCTGAGGTAACAAGTTTTTTTTATTGTTATTTTGTAAAACAAGCAGATGCTAATGGGGATTTCAATAAACATAAATAGGCTTTCATTTGTTTTGTCGTCTCTCAAAATCAAATCGGATTTTACTGATCTAATTGAAAGTGTTGCTATGAGAAAGTGTTATGGTAGCAGCAAGAGGGAGTTGAGTTATTATAGGCGTTTTCCCACATGAAAGTACCAAGAACTACTCCCCTCATTTCTTCAGTCCCTGTTTAGTCAGAGGAACTATCCTGTCCTCATGTTTGTGTTCACACAGCAGCAGTTTCTAAAAGTGGGTCTAACTAGCTTCAGCATTAGCATCTGTAAAGTCTGGAACAGTTAAATAAGTCATTATGGTGTTAGGAAAACAAAAGTTGTGTTTTTATGATTCCACATAAAACTATGATGTGCAAAACTTAAAAGCACCACTGAAATTAACAATAAATCAAAATTATTCACTGTAATTCCTAATAATAGTCTTATAGGCTACTATTTACAAATTAAATAAATACATTTTAAGAGTTACTGCCTTTAAATCATTTTTCTAAAGGATAAGGAAAATGTATCTGAATATCAGAATGTGTAAAACATGTTTCCAAACAAAGTTAGTGTTGTAAATGTGCTGGTGTCACCAAAAGGTTCCTGGTCTGACTGGAAAGTACCTGCCCCAGAGCAGGAGCTAAAAAAGTCCCTAAAGTGTGGCCCCAGTCCATAGTTCCTCCTCTGTGTGAACGCTCCCAAAATGGGGACAGGAACTAAAAAAGTTCTAGGACCAGAAAAAAGTTCCTACAGTGGGAAAAGGCCTAAAGTTTTAATTGCATTGATTTGACTGCGTTAACAAACAGTGAAAATTCTCACTCTGAACTAAAGTATAATCTAGCTGTGTTATTAAATATATGCAAAGGTTTTTGCAATCCTATTCTTTGTATGGCTTTCCAAACTATATATAGAGGGTCTAAATTCTGCTTTTTTTTGGTCTGTTTTAATGTTGTTTCCTCATCAAACCCAAACCTTGAGCTATGTCTTGTTTCTTTCACACATTTATCGAATGAAATACTCAAAACCACTTGTGACGTCATTAAGTGGAAATACAGAATACACTTCTCATTGTTTTAATTTACAAACACAAACCTCTCCCTGGCTTTGAAGCTACAATTATAACTTAAAGGGTCTATACCTGATTTTTGCATGCAGAAAAATGTAAACAAACAGAAATATTTAATTTTAAACTTCTTACTTCAGTCTACATGATTTCTTCATTTAGCTAATGCATTCTGAGCTTCAGAATTGTTTAACATAATGTATTTTAATGTTTTTTTCACAAGTGCTATGCAAGGTGAGTCACTATGCTAACAACAGTTAGCCACAATGTTAAAAACAACAACAGCAAAAGTTGGACTCAAACTGGATTTTATTAAACATGGACAGGACTTAGAGGACTAATTTCTACCTGAATCAAGTCAATAAAACAAATCATAGACCTGGGTTTATTTTGGGATCAGACAACGTTAAAATATGGATGATAATGTACTTTTAGGACCTTTAAGCAAAGCAAAACTCCTCCAGGCTTTACACTTAACCCTATCACAGCGTTTTTAACTTTGTACTGTCAAAGAGGCCTAATCCTTGTTTGATGTGTACAGTTCATGTTGCAGCTAAAGCGCTTTGCCTGCAGAAGCAGATGTAAAGTGCAGCGGCTGCGATATCTCCAACAGGGAGGCAGTTTCATCAGGGCCCTTGTTTTGACACACACGTCACGTCCTCCAACGCTACTCATCACTGTGTCTTATGTTCTCACACATTTTATCTTTTTTTTTAATTTCTCATCTTTTGTCAGACTTAACTCCCCCCTCGTTCAAACAAGCCTCTCGAAAATCCTAACTTCATCTGTATAAGCCAGCAACAAAAAAAAGAAAAGGGAACTGTGTGTAATCTGTGGGGTAATGCTTTTCAAATGATTAGTATTATTTGAATCTATTTTAAATTTCCTTAGAAGAAAGTCAGGTTGTGCCAGTCCATAAAAAAAAAAGAAATTCTATCTATATTATTACTTCACTGTGCAGTAAGGCACATTGTTTTGTTGTCTGTTTCTGTGTTCATGTAGGACCTAAAAGATGAGAAGAAGAAAGCACGAATGGCTGCAGCGCGGGCCGTGTTGGAGAAATGCACCATGATGCTTCTCACAGCCTCCAAGGTAAACAACCAGGAGCGATCCAGGGCTATGTAACATCTCATGTCTTTTTAAGTTACACTGTGATTGAAGTGGGCACATTATTTCACTATATCCAGAAAATATGAAATATTAAGTGAGAAATTATAGTGGAAATACATCAAAAGGACAGAAGTAGAAAGCTAACAGAGCGCATGGTCTTTGACAAATTTATGTGAATTTTTTTCCAAAGACCTGCCTGAGGCACCCGGATTGTGAATCGGCTCGAATCAACAAAGATGCCGTTTTTCACCGCATGCGCTGTGCCTTGGAGCAGGTCATTGAGATTGTCACAGAAGCCCGCAGCTGTGGGGACAGCAAGGTCCTGCCCGTCAGCATTTACAATGGAATCAGAGATTTCAAGGTACAATCACAACTCTCTTAGATCTAGTGCATTATAACCACAGCAGTGTTCTTTGTTAGACAAACTTGAGCTCAAAGTTAAATTGTATTTGTTTTTGTAGTTGTTCTTTGTATGACGTAATATACAGTAATTTCCTTACTATCGAGCTCACCTGAATATAAGCTGCACCAATTACATTTAAAAAAGAAAACATAAAAGGACATATATAGGCCAAAGTCAAATAGAGTCTATAATTTAGTCGCATCGCTGTATAAGCCGTAAGGTGTGAAAAAAGCAGCTTATTGTCCAGATTGTCTTTTTCCTTTTTTTTTTGCCTGGAATTACATTTTACAAATCACCCCAGGCAACAAAAAAAACAAAACAAAAAAAGAATAAAAGAGTCCCTGTTTTAATGACTAGCTCCTGGCTCTAAATGACAGTCTTTTGTCTGTGTCCAGTAAGAAACTGCTCATTAAGGACACATAGATAGAGGTGTGGCTTGCTTTCAAAATGCATTATTGCTTTGTCATGCTTTTTTTTATCTTAATACATTGGGTTTTGTGTAGACTAAAATATAAGAAGACTTTACAACTCATTTGTTTGCCATTTCTGGTTTTCTTGCTGTCCTTGTAAACCATGTCCAGTCGAGTGTGGAGTGCCTCAGGGAGAACCTGTACTCCTGGGCCCCTCAGGACATGGGCAGTCAGCTGAACGTCCTGGTGGAGCGCACGGAAGACTTCACTGACTCTCCCTACACCAGCCACGAGCAGAGGCAGGCCATCCTCAGCTTATGCCAGCTGGCGCGGCAGGAGGCCCAGCAGCTGCTACAGTGCTGGATTGAGGCGGTGGGTTGGCACAACTGCATGAGCAGATGCACACACACCTCCAGGAATATTCAGAAACACATATGGTGGTCAGAAAATGAGTTGTAACTTATGAATGCTGTTAAAAAAAGAACAATGGTTTGGTAATAATAACAAAGAGTGAACAGCTCTAAAACTACTACTATATGTGTTTAAATCAAATCTGCTTGTTTTTGTGTTGATCCACTTTCATAATGCTAGTGATTATGTAAACACCAACTTCTCCTTAAGAATCACAACACAAGGATAAGTATAGATTCTATGAGAAAAATAACTTTTTCTAGACACTCACATACAATCAGTCACTCTTTATATTTGTTTTGTCTTTATTTCTCTTCTCCTCTGTGTTTGTCACAAGCAGCAGTCTGCACATGCCAAACAACCCCCAGAAGACATGGAGGTAGCCATCCTGAAGACGTGCCAGAGCATCAGTGACCTCAGACGTGAGGTTAGCTTCTGCCTACATACATAGAAATTCTCTTTTTTAAAAGAACCATACTATTTCTTTTCCATTTTCTGTTTCTCTATAATCTATTTTCCCTTGCTTACTCATTATCAAGCTTTTCTGATGCAACTTTTCCACAGCAATATCATAAGCTGAGGTGTCTCTTCTACTCTTTCTCTTGCTCTCTCTCAGCTCCATAAGGTAGCAGTGAGTCGGGCCTCGGACCAGCTCAAGGTTCACAGTGAGCAGTTGCCTCTGAGAGCGCTCAAAGTTGCAGGAGCAGAGGGAAACCTGGAGGCTGTGGCTGAGTACTCACGCACTCTCACTGAACAGAAAGAGCAGCTAGTCGAGGTGAGCTCTTTTCAAGCTTGAAAAGGTAGTTTATATTGAACTCCAAATTCTACTTTCTTTGGTCAGTTGGAATTACTTCAGAATGACAGTCAAAACTTCGTGATAAAAAAAATTATAATAATTAAAAAGTTTTGTAGTGTAAGTAACACACAAAACAGTAACACTGATAATGTTGGGAAAAAAATATTTTGTCAACAAAAACAAAGACGAAAGGATCAAATAATAATATTGATTTCTTGTATTTTTTTCAGACATGTCGACTACTGTGCCATGTGTCTGGTACAGAACCTCTGGAAATTACTTGCATACATGCTGAGGAGACGTTTCATGTGATTGGTCCACAGGTACTTTAACCTTTGTTGGTTTTAATTTTGTATATCTATTTAATTGTTTTTTGTCTATAAACTACTTTAATTTTATGAATGTACTCTAACCCACAAGAGGGTAGTGTATGGCAAATGAAAAAGTGTACAATTAACAAAAAAACTCGGACAAGAAAAACTTGAAATTAGCAAAAGATCCTCTTGCACCTGCTGTCCATTTAGAGCTGAGTACATGCTGTCCACCTTCACCAAGCCCACGGTGTCCCAGATCTAATATGTTTGCTCTTGGAAACGGTCCATGCCAGTAATTATCCCACTGTAGAATGTTCCTGTCCGGCAGAGCTAATGTCAGGCCCCTCATGAGTCTGCAGTAATGACTCTGCCCAGGGTTCAAAGGTCAGCCAATCAATAAAGCTCCAGTGTGGGGTTGATGTTCAGGATATCAGTGTTCATCTGCCAAAAGTAATGGAGGGGTGCCCAGGGGGTAATTGGCTATTTAATACTAAACTTGTGGTAGAAGTTGTGTTTGTTTGTGGTTCATGCTTTAAATCTGCTCCATTCAAGATCTGAGTTAAGTTTCTTGTGTCTTAATCCAGCCACAATTGTGTGTTGTTGTGTGTTAGACCCTAATTAATTGTGCTTACAAATGATTTTTTTTTTATTTGTACAGAATAAAAGTTATATGGAGAATTATGAAAGTACATAAACTGTTGACATGGCCCTTAAAGGTGCACTGTGTAACTTTCTGGAAGTGAAAAGTCAACTACATATTTCAGTAGAAATAGAAAGTCAAAACTATACTTTGGAGCATTCTTAATGAGAATAAAAACATTGTATTCTATTATGTGAAATAATATAGCTAAATTAGCAGCTTATCCATGGAACCAAACAGAAAGAGACCCTCCTCCAAGCCAAAAAACTCCATTGCATGGCCATGCAGACCAACTCAAAGTAACACAACATTTTTATTATTTATTGAATTCATCAAAAACATGTAAATTACAAAAACATGCTTTTTGTTTCAAGTCAAGTTTGTGGTCAAAAAGTTACACAGTGCTTCTTTATAACTTTGCCCAGAGAAAAAAAGGCTGCCTCATCACCTATTGGCCTGTGATCTGACCCAAGATAAACAGTCATGGACAGACACACACACATCATTTGAAAAATGTTGCTGAATTTTTCCTGGGAAAATCCTCTTATAAACAAGACTGGACTAAAATGTGTACATTTGTTATAACAGTTTCACCTCTTCCATTTTCTTAGATAATCTCTGCTGCACAGACACTGGCTCTTCACCCGTCCAGCAAGATCGCAAAGGAGAACTTGGACGTGTTTTGTGAGGCCTGGGAGTCTCAGCTGTGTGACATGGCTCTGCTTGTCAGGGAGATCAATGATGTTTTTGAAGGCAAGCGAGGTGCGTTTTACTTTAACAAAACTGTATTGTTTGCTTGGTAAAGAAAGCGTACGCACTGACAGATTTGTGAGCTGATAGTAATAATTGACATAAGCTACATAATGTTTTCAACTTATAAAATGTTAACGCTAAATCAAAATCATTAACCGAACATACAATGCTATAAAATGCATTATTTTGAATGCCTCACAGGAACAGATTTTCCTGGTCAGGAACAGATTTTTTGCTCATATCAGACGGCAGCTAGATGATAGATATATTTATGTTGGGGAAAAAAATTAAATAATACAATTTACACACTAATTCATAATAATTTACACTCTCCATACACCGCATTTAAACATCATAAAGATTTCATTGGTCTGTAATGAAAGGCTTGTATAATTATTGAATTCGATGTCTTACTTGAAGAAATCACTTTGCAAATGAGAAAAAGTTTTCTATTCAGTATGCTATGTTATTACTATGTGTTTATTTTACGGTAAAACATAATATTTTATAGACTGCCATTGTCTTTTTTTTATTATTATTATTATTATTAGATTGAGTGTACATTTGTAAATGTCATAATTCCTATATATTTTGTTTTCAGGAGACAAAAGACCTTATTTATCACTTCCTAGGCCCGGGGTGGGTATCACACTTTCAATCTCATAAATATTCTCCCCTACATCCAACTGTGCTTTGTGATCCGCTGATTAACACTATTCTCCTTTTCACAGAAACATTCGGCAAACCTTAAGACTTCAAAATCTGTCAAGTTAGACGCAGAGGTAATACACACACTATAAACTGTGACTTGCTGCGTAATACATCAACTCATGTCGTGTACTCTGGTGTGACAGCGGTACATTCATCTCCCCGAAAACCTGATGTCACTCACTTGAAAAATTGATGGTGTTCATATGGTAATAGAGTGAAATGATGCTGGCTTGCAGTTTTGTACGTGCTGCACTTCCTTGGAAAACAGGATTATGCTTATTATAAAGGTTTTGGAGATGTAAGCAAATTACGTATAAAAAAAATGCTAATTTTTAAAGAGATCTATTTATGTGACAAATTACAAAGTTGTTGCAGAGATTTTTTTTATTCACATTAGTCTGTATCAGCAGAATAACAGTTGGAAGAAACAGTATTTCACCCATTCAAAGTGTCCTGACTTTATCATTGTTGCATTAATGGTCAATAAATTTTGTATGTAGGAGCAAACGAATATGGCTAAGCTGGGTCTGGAGCTGCGACTGCTGTCCTCAGATGTGGATGCTGAAATAGAAAAGTGGGATGATCAGGAGCATGAGATTGTGCGACAAAGCCAGAGTTTGGCCAGCATGGCATACAACATGTACCTCTTCACCAGGTGCACACGCATTATAAATTGCAGTTTTCTACTGTTACCATTCATCTCAAGGCTCAGCTTTGTAAAGCCTCTTAGCATTCACACAAATCTTTTGAAGGGCTTACATTTATTACATTTTCCAGCTCACAGCCATCGATATTTAACAGGCTGCAAATCAGACATTTCTGTAAGACTCTCTTTGACATTAAAATCACTGTATTTCATCAAACATGTAGTATCTGTAGTTTCTGTAGTTTACTACAGATATTATTCTCATTGTTCATCTTCCTCAAATGTGTTTCTTTTCCTAATTTGCTGTGTTTCTCATATTGATTCTGCAGAGGAGAGGGGCTACTTAAAACAACGGCTGACTTTTTCCATCAGGCTGAGGTCAGTTTATTTCTATTCCTAAAATATACTTTACATTGGTTTCCTAAAATAAACTCAAACTAAGTCTGGTGTCCACTGTATTTTATTTTTTTTGTAACGTGACTAAGACTTTTAAAATGCTTTTTGAACATTTTTTGCAGGTTATGTCTGAAGAGGGTCTCCAGTTGTGCTCATCTCTTCGAACCTTTGCTGTCCAGGTACATGCAAAGAAACATATTCTTTAATATTTAAAGTACACAATTCAAGCATCTCACATGATTTATTACCATGCATGATTATATAGTATATTGCTGAAATAGCTTGGAATAATTGGATGTCAAGCAAATCACAACATACTCTATTCAGTGCACATTTTTCTGAGGATATAGTGGAAATGTATGTTTTCCTTTTGACAGATGGGTTTGTGTTCCATTACAAATGCACACAAAAACAATGACATTTCCTCTGCTTCTTTTATCACCCTCATTTCACCCATCTTGACATGTCATGATCCGTGGAAAGACTGTATAAATCACACAGCCACCGCAGGAAATTAAGACTGTCACACATTATCACCTGTCTTCCCTTCGATTTCTAAACAAACATGGCTGGTCTAGCTTCCTTCCTGCTTTATGCTGCCCACACCACATTTCTCCTTCAGGTTGTCTTTAACTAAACTACTTTTGACAGTCACTAAACAATGGGATTTATCACTGGCTAGTAAGTCTGTGCACATGTGTGGAAGAGGCAGAGGGCGGGTCCAGGGCTAATTCATAATTAGGAGCTCTTCCACCTGCTGCACACTTTATGATTAATTACAGTGTGTCAAAGAAAGTCATTCATTCTGAGCCGCCTGTTTTACCTTTCCATAATTTCCTAACTTCAAAATGTGTTTGTAGAACATCTGTGCAGGTCTCATGAAAAGCTACTCATGGAGATTAAGGATCATAGTTGATAATGTAAGGTTTAGTAGCTTGGCTTATTACAACCTGTTTTCAAGGCATAAATAATAATCACATCTAAGGATAAACTACTAAATGTCAAAACGTTTAACAATATTATTAAGGAAATATATATTTCATTCAATGTATGGCCCTTCTTAGATGTTTACTCTATTCATTTTCTTAAAGACATCTCTTTATTTCTTGTGTGTTCCAGTTGGTTGATGAGGAGAAATCCACTGTGTTAGCAGAGATGGAGAAACTGGTGGCACTATGCCAGCAGCTCCAGATGGGAGGAAAAAATCCTGTTCAAGGCAAGACTGCCACCTTCCAGAAGGTATGCATATTGCACTTGTATAATCCTGAAGTAAATTTGTGAATCACTGCAATTGCTCTTTGCAATTGATTAGATCTACTAACTATAACACGTTTTAATGTTTATTTTTTCTTATTTCTCCATCCTTCTTATTACGGTACATGTTTAGGTTTAACCAAAATAGGCCTAATTATTATAATGTGTTAAGGTGGCTTGAGCATAATGTTGATCTACAAGTAACACCAGTAATGAAGAAAGAGAGCAGAAATAATGAATGTCTATGTGAATTTAATGAGCATCTCGAGCTGGGCCAGGTTGTAGGTCACCTTGTAATAAACATGAGGCTGAAATCAAAAGAACTGGATGAAGAACAGCTCCACCTCGGCTGAATAATGGTGTCCTTTATTATTTATCGCCTGTATCGTTTCACTCTGATCTTCACTTCATTATTCAACCCAGAACCTTTTCAATATCACATAAGAGGTCTTGAAACATGCTTGAAATAAATGTACAGTGTATGGTAACATTTTTGATTGACTGTTGACTTTTCTTGCCAACTTAAGGTGGACACTTACATTCAGACAACCAGAGGTATATTGGCAGTTATCCTGCCAATGCTACCATACTGCAACAGGCTTCACAGAAAGGTAAACACTTAGCAATTATAGACCACTATACAGTATAAGTGGTCAGGGACCCCCACAGCTAAAACAAACTATCTTTCATTCTCAAAATATGTAAAAATCAAGCATAATTGTATTTATTTGAGTAATTTAAACATATGCCTTGGTTTTGCATGAATTTATTTTAGAATAATCAGTCACTGCTCATTTTAGACTTTAAAAACAGATTAAAGAAATAATGTCTAATAAGATAATCTCATTTCAATAAGATGGGATGATTTTTTGTGACTTTTTGTGATTTTGTTTTTACACAGTATAAGTCAGAGAGGAGCAGCTTGGGCTCTCCTCAAGAATGGAGAGAGAGACAAGACACCTCCACCCCTGTCAAAGACGAAAGCACTCTGAACGGCAGAAATGGCTCCAACAGTTTCGGCGTCAAATCACTGGAGCAGCACATGGCAAGCATAAACCTTCTGGAGAGTAAATAATGCACAAAGCAGCCATCGGCTGTTTAGTATTTATGCGGAAGCCCATAACACATGGGTTTTCAGAGGGCAGATGAGTCTTTTCCCATGCTTATTGTGAGGGATGGTTTGAGGAGGGGGAATGATTTCTTTGCATCAGTCTGAACAATTTTGTTTGTATTAATTAAAATATCCCAAGTCACATGATACAAGAGCCATTCCAGTCCATCCCACTCTACAAGATGGAGACAATCAGCCCACACAAATGTATTATGTTTTATTAAGGAGAAATACCTCTCCTGTCACCTTAGCTGCTTGAGACAAGAGCCATACATTCATTTCACCATGTGCCTCTGTGAAACAAGTCTGTGCTGTATTTTTCTAGTGTTGTGCATAAGCCAAAACAAAACTACAACAAAACAAAAAGGCTTAAACACTACTTGCATGTTACCACAAGTACCAAACCCTTGTAATTCTGTCTTCTTTGGTTTGTGAGTCATGCATTTGTAATGTTTAAATGTGTAATAATAGTGATTGTGACTCATTCTATTCTGTAGAGGATAATAACTACAAACATGTGATTATGCCATAGGAAAGTTTCATATGCTGTGCAATGAAACATGTGCCATTGCTAGTGTCACAATGCAAAAAAAAAAAAAAAAGCCAAATACTGTATGTCTATTCTGTTAAGCTTGCAAATATTTCTGAATATAAAGCTCTTATTCAGTGTAAGCTACAGCTACAGTATGGTCAGTAAAGGAAAGAACAGTGGCGAGTTATGAAGACTTTTGAGTTAAGCTGCCTACACGTTGACAATGTATTTAATATATGGTACATGAAGCATAGTTGACCATAAAGAGTGAATCTTACGGAGGTACAAGCTAACAATGGAGGAACCTTGAATGAAATCATTTAGGTATGAATACAGAATAGAAGCTTTGGTAAATATATTGTATGAAAGTAGAGACTATGGTTACTGTAGAGAAAGGAAAAAAAAGAGATCTAGTTTTGAATCATTTATTCTTTTGATTAAGAACATATGAAAGTACAGAAATTAAAATAAACAATATTTTTCTTATGTCTGGTTTGTGTTCTTGAAATCATGCAAAATTAAACACATTACATGAGTTCTCCTCAAGTAAAAGAAAGTTCAGACTCTTTCGATTTTATTATGGAAATTATGATAAGCAAAAGTTATCACACCACAGTGTCTTCTGGTGAAATATTTACAATATCCATAACAAACAAAAAAATCAGCCATACAAAATACACTGTTGCCACTTTATTATAACTATGCCGTAATAATCTATGAAATAAGATTTTAATCAAATGCATTAAGAAAGAAGCTTAATAACTATGTTAATACTATAAAATAGTAAGCCTGAATAAATATAAGAAAAACTATTATTTCTTTATGAGCCATTACTTATGCATTATTAAAGGTGGGGTAGCTAACTTTTTTAGTTGTAAAATAATAAACTTAATAAGTAAACCACTAAAAAGTATATAGTAAATGTAGCACTTTGTGAAAAAATGAGACCTCTGTGTTCTGTCTGAACTGAATAATAAAGAATTTTAGTTCTAATCAGGAGCTGAATGCTCTGATTGGCTGAGCTCTGGTGGTCCTCTCCAGTTTCACTTTGTTGTTTGAAAAAGAGGTTTAGAAGCCATAAATGCAACCAAAATGAATACTTCGATAAGGACCATGTGTGGAAGGATTTATGAGCGAAAGTTGTCAGAGTTAAAACCTAAATAGTGCTGGCAGTGTAAAAATCAGCTACCCCACCGAGAAGGTGTACCTCCAAATGATCTAAACCGGTCTGTTGTTTTTATCAGTATCAAGACAGTTGCGATGGTAAAATGTTTCTTTTTGCAACAATTTTTTCAAACTCCTCCCTTGTTAAAAGGTTTTCTGTGATGCTTTTGCTCTCCTCAAGTTTTGGCAAAATTACAGCAATGTATCCTTCAGTGAAAGGCTGTTGAAAAATAAAAGTAGTGTTAAATGTATCCATAAATGTTATTTTATAGTTTGCCATTTAGTATACAAAACCTTTTCAAGTAGTAAAGCTGGTGTTTTCAGAATCTCTTCATTGACCTCAAGAAGTCTCCCTCGAATGCAACTGAAAATGAAAAACACATTTTAGAAGTCCAGAAATATCATCAAATAAACAATCGCACCTATAAATGGTGTATTCAGTCTCGTCTGTGCATGTTATCCTACACAGAGGGGCAAAATCTGTCAGAAACTGTCCTCCCTAAAAGACATTAGTACACATTTTAGAACAGATTAACATGTTACTTTTCTAGTATGACAGCAGAGTTCTTTTACCCTTTTAGACTTTCCAGACACTTTGTTCTTGAGTCGACTACAGCAGTCACTAATTTGGTAATTGATGCTTTTGATTGTCTTCCCATTTTGAAGGATTGGGTGCGTTTCTGCCAAAGTAACAACACAAATTCTGCAAAAATGACAGAAGTGTAAACATTAAATATTGCGTCTTCTACTGTTAAAAATACAAGCCGTACCTGTTTGAATGCTGCAATATACAATGATCCTCACTTGATTTCCCCTTCAAGTCTAAAATATTAAGAGTAAAATTACATGTTGCTATTCATTTAACTCATTTGAGCTAACTACACAACATGCTAGCAGCTAACTTATGAACTCCAATTTACCTGTTCTGTACCATCGTGTGTAATATCTATCGATGACTGAGGGGGCCCTCGATTCTTCCTCCACAGATGTCACCTCGTCCATTAAAACAAGCCTTTAAATTCCTGCGTTTTTACTTTTATTTATTATTTTTAGAAGAAGAGTCGTCTAAAAATCGGTCACTTTTTCTGACGCACAGAGTTGGTTCGTCTTTTAAATACTTCCGACCGAAACACACGAACGTGTTTTTTTTTTAATATATATTACATTAAGATAACCAGAGTCGTCTCGAGAGGTAAGACAAAATAAAATCTTGTCTGATTCATCATACTGAACAATAACAATCTTGACATAGTTTGATTTTGCCAGCAAAATTACTACAAGCCTACTTTTACTTTTGTACTTGCACTTTTGTCTTTTTTTTTTTTTTTTTTTGAAGTAGCAATTTTCTCCACTGGTGTCAGGGTCAGGAGGACTCACCCAATCTTTGGAGTCAAGGCAAGTGGTTTTGTACTGTCTTGTTTATAAATAAACCATCCTCCATTCATCCTTTTTAGCATAAATTGTAGACGATAATTTGCTCACTTCTCTGACATCATCATTGTAAATGAATGTTTTAGGCTGCTGGATCATGGATCACCGTGGTATGAAATGTTATGTAATAAAATGACTTCATCCTTAATTGTACGTTGGCTGGTTTGAAGGCACGAAGAGTTTTCCATTTGTCTAATCACCATTTCCAAGTTGGGAAAAGTTTCCATCCTAATCAGAGTAAAGTTTTCCAGCTTTAGTACACCATCACCCGTGTGCATTACAAATTGAAACATGTAGGCTACCTTTCAAATTCAAAAATCTTGTATAGTTTTTAACTAAGAAGTCATAACGTTTTGACATAAATCAAAGGTCTCTTTAAAGAAGTATTTTTTCTGTATCTAGGAAGAAACTATGGCATATGCAGAGCAATAGCCTAATTCAAATTTTGTTCATTGTAAAACACAAAAATGATCTAAACGACTTGGGAAAAGAAACCATTGACTTCCTGTCCAAAACGGCAGAACTGATAAGCCCAGGCTCTTCGTTGTAAAATTTGACTTTTATAAGCCACAGATTTTAAATTAGACCTACCATTTTTTGTTGTTGGAAAGTGGCTACATGACCATTAAGAACCCTACATGTTTTACTTGGAATCTTTTTTGAGTTATCACAAGTTGGTACAGGCAAGTGGGCAGGGATAGGTGGGAGGTGAAGACAGGGACTGGAGCATCAGCTGCAGAACAATACAATCAGTTTAAATACAACTTTGGGTAACGAAGTGAGGAGAGAACACTGTTGTAACATGGTTAAAAACTAGATTTTACATAGTTCCTTTTAAAGGTGCACTATGTAACTTTGGTGGAGTGGTCAACTTTCATGCCATAGAGTTTGAAAATAGTATGAATAAAAAGTGGTCACCAGAGGGCAGTGTGACTATTCCGGTAATGTAACATAAGAACTTGAGGGAGAACATAACTTCCAAAATGCAAATTGTTTAAGTGAAATGCGAAATCATCAGTAGATAAAAAAAAGAATTTTGTCTATTGTATTAAGGGCACATGACTAAGGGCTCTAAACATTAATTTAATGTTACAAACAGATCTCAGGTTATTATGAAAGGAGCCAGATCTTTCCTGGTTTGCTTTGCCTCATCATCTTCTGAGAGAAGATTATCCCACCCAAACCCAACACACTCTCAAGAGGAGGTGGTCTTCAGTGGTTGAGGAACAAAATAGAATGCAAAATACAAAATAGACTTACACACACTTGTGTAGCTTTTATGATTATAACTTAGCAATTCATTTTAACTTTTGCATGGACAATAAGCATCAAAATTGATTACAGTTTGATTTAGTTTTGTCTTGCAAGACAAGTTAGCTCTCTGAACTGGCAATCCCTACAACCTAATTAAGTGTAGTAATAAGTATATTGCACTTGCTGTGAGTAATTTGTAATACATTGGTGTCACACTCATTTCACAGGTGTGCAGCTTTGTTTTGCAGCTGTCTCGCTGTCTTGGTCTCTTTCTACGTCCTTGGAAGTGATCCAGTTTTTAAGCCAGAGGACACCCCGATTAAAGCTCTCATCAATGCAGTGGTGTGTGGGTGGCTCAGCAGTCCACAAGCCATTTCCTGTTTCATGCCACACGCAGTTCTAGCCTTGAACTTTGCATTTACTTGTTTTATATAGAAACTAATCTTTGTTCAGAGGCATGATGCTTTTTCATGGTGAGGAATCGGAGCACATATGTGTTTTACATTAGGTTAGAGTCATTGCTGCTTAAAAGGAGAAAGACTGATGCTGATTTTTCACCTATTTCTATTTTCAACAGTCTAATGATGAACACGGACGGAAAGTTGGGCTTTGTGCAAAATACTGTATACAAACACAAGAGAACAATAGTGTTATTCAATATTTATTAATTTATATTTAATTTTAATAATTTTCACAGTGTAGGTTGAAAAGGGAATATTAGGGCTTTGTTATCAAGCCATTACCATGTTTAATCCACAAGCTGTCTTTCATGTTTTTGAATATGGGCCAAAACGAAGCATCAAGCTTTGAGATAATCAACGTATTCAAACAATGGAATCAATTCCCCTGATAAATATTATAAACCATTTGATAATATTTGAGACTGAACCAGGCTAATGTCCGGTATGTTTCACTTCTAATATTAAGTGGATTATAGTTGTCAAATAAATAGTTTTTTTTTATGACCAGATTATGATGGGGGGAAAAAATTCAATAATTGATATTAATCAAAATATCATAGTGAATGAGTCTGTGCAATACAACTAAATATTCTTATGCCTTTATTATTCAGCTCTTTTGCATTTATTTGCAGAACGTTTTCAATTAAAATGACAGAAAAGATGGGAATCATCTCGAGACATACTCTTTCCGTCCATGGAATTTCTAAATATTTTCCATCTATTTTTTATCTTTTAATTTGATTTCTTTTTTAACAACAAAAAGCGCTTTAGCAGCACACATCACATTTGCATGATGTTTATTCATCCTTATTTTGATAAATTTGCACAAAAAATATGTTAGTGGAGTTATTATGAGCTGCTAATTATTATTTGAAGGGAAAACTATCACACTAGACTGTTGTTGATAAGAAACTTTGCAAAAAATAGTTATAAAAAGATATTTCTAACCAACCAACAGTG
Source organism: Mugilogobius chulae (assembly GCA_038363315.1). NCBI lineage: Eukaryota > Metazoa > Chordata > Actinopteri > Gobiiformes > Gobiidae > Mugilogobius > Mugilogobius chulae. The sequence continues at coordinate 15,392,995 of CM076408.1, forward strand.
ATGTCATTTGAGTTCGACCTCATAAAAGCGAGAGGAAGTGGTCTGCTCTGGTTCGCTGTCACATTGCAGCTCTTTCATTGTACTATCTTTACACAAATTGGTGGTATGCACGCCTGGTGACAGGAAGAGTAATGCCATTTTTAATAAACTACATCAATCACCATTTAGTACATTCACACATCACACTTTTGTACATCTTTGACCTGCAACTCATTTGTTCTATTTTGCTGTGGTCTTTCATTTCAGTGATTAAGAAGTGCTTTAGCTTCATTCCTGGCCTTCACTTCTGTCATCCAACTTGTCATTTCCTGGAGACAAATGGGGTTCAAACAGGAGCTGAGAGCAATGGAAAGAACACTCACTCTGCCAGGTAACTTTCAAAACACTGCAGTCAGAATTAGGGGCTTTTATTTTGGATTTGTACCAGGCTCTTTCTTTTTGACATAACTCCCCATTTTCTTAGTATTCAGTGATAAAATAAATAAATTAGCATCAACTTGGGTTTTACGCAAAAGGTTTCTATTTAGAAAGCATGTGCACAGAGCTGGTATTAATTATTTGGAGCCACGTGGACCACATCTGTTTTTCTAAAGAGAAGGAAGAGGAGATCCGAAGCAGCTCTGTCTACGTAATATAGATTTTTGTTCAAGTGTTTTCATTCCCCTTTGTGTTGAAACTACAGGAGATGCCATGCTAGCAAGTCACTTATAAAAGTGTAATGGAAGTCCTTAAAATGAGTGACTAAACAGATCTAACCCTTTTCATGTTCAAAAATAACACATAGAGCTGCAGTACACAATTTCCCTCAGTAATAAGCAGGTTAAATCCCTGCTTCAGTTTGTGGGAGGCCTTAATCTGTTGAGATCTGATATCTGATTCATCTTATTATCCATCAACATAAAGCACAACAAGCTCATAAAAAAAAACACACAAACAATTTTTTTTTTGCCTGACCAAGGCCCAAAAAATGAATTACGAGTCACTAGACAGTCTGTCTACTTAACTTGCATTTAACTTGTGCTTGAAAAATGAAAGAAAGAAAGTGAAACATGTTTCTCAGTAAGTTAGTTGACTTACCAATAAATTTAGCACATCTTAAATGTCATTTGACTTACAGTGCCGGGAGAAACACGTCACAGAAAACACATGTCAACACTAAATCTTGGTAGTAATGTACTAACCTTTGCCACTTTCATCTCCAGTGTTTCCTCAAGTTCTTCCACGTCCAAGAGGCTCTCAAACTCACCCAGTGACTAATGCTGACTGGACAGCCATCTCAGCGTGGTGCACCCAAAGGCTACCAGATGTCTGTGAGTTTTCCACTTGCTCCAACTACATGCACACACAATGCTTTGTTAATCAGTGATGTGAAACCTATTTATGGGACTTTTAAAAGCATCACACGCAAGCAGTCCTGAATACAGAGTGCTGAGACTGTCAGGACAAACTGCAGGAGTGTTGCTTAAACATATAATAGCCAGTTGTATTTACATTGTGTCTGTTGAACAAGTATAACAATTTGTGGTTGCAGTGAAAGTAAGTTTCCTAATTGAACTTGTTCTGCTTTTAGAAAGGTGCATATTTTGACACATTTTTGGAGTATGACTGGTACACTTTTTTGTTAAAGAGCAATCTCTAAAAGGAAGGAAGTTTAACCAATATGCTTATATATAGATTTTTTTTAATGTATTTTTATTGTGTGATGGGTCGACCACCTTTTAAAAAAATCTATCTGATCTAGTGCAACAAACAACTGAGGCCTTTACTTACAATTGAGTAAGAACCGTCTGATTACAATGCATATTATATGTGTTGCAATATGGGTCCATATAAAAAACATGCACATAAATTATACTATTATAATGCATTATATTCTAATGCTGGAATAAAATGTGCCATAGTCCAGTGTTCATTTATGAGTTGACTTTGCACTTTTATCCTTCATAGTGCATTGAAACATTGCAGTCTTTGTGAAGGTTGCAGACAAAAATGCTGTTCCATCGTCGAGGTGCCATTTCTCTAGAAGTTGTCCATATAGTCTGTATTTTTGGGAAGCTATAAACTGATTTGCTCTTTTTCTTCCTGTCCTCTCGCTTCTCGGTGGGTTCCTGGGAGAAGAAGAGGTGTGCGGCAATGCTGTTCCTCACTCCGTAGCTCACAAGATTGTCATTGCAGTTCTCAGGGCTTACAAGTTCACTCCTGCAAAAAGAGAACTTGCTTCAGAAAAGAAGAACATTGCGTTTACCACATAGTAATGCTATGTACCGTAAGTGTAAAAAAGTAGCTGCATGTGTTATTTCAAGCGAAGTTTCCATTGAACTGAATACTCACACTTGATATCTAATCTCACATATCATACAATGGGTGTTGGCTAATATAGGTTAGAAATGTCAAAATACTACAGGCTCTGTGGGTCATCAAGGCTACAGAACTAGTGCCATATCACAACAAAAATGACTGGCGAAATAATACTGGCTAATTTTAAAATTATGGAATTAGACTAAAACTTCTTTCACAGTACTTATAAGAGGAAAATGACTTATGTGACAAACTGTTAGGGAGGGTGAGTGTGGAGAGTGAGGTGTTATGGTTTATATCTTATAGTTGTATGAGTTGTTCGTAACCCACCTGTCGACTTTCTTCCAGTCAAAATTTTGACGCATCACAACCGGAGGGTCTATTTCAGAAGTGTCTGTCTGTGCTATGGTTGTGGTGGAGAGACATGGAGTTGTTAACATGCAGCACAGTCCATCTGCAGAATCTGAAAAGTACAAACAGAAACACAATTACTGGTAGAAGTAATGCTTTCCCGCTTACTGGGTGTTTTTATTTACAAAACTGATTAGAAGATGTTATTTTTAGTAATCTGTTGATGCGTGTGTACCTGAGTAGTGGTTGATCATATCTTCGAGGCACTGGAAAGTAAGCCGAGGGGAGATGTAGTACCAGCTGTTGTCCAGTCTGAAGATACGATAGTGCTTTATGTTTCTGTGTTTCACCGACAGCGAATACACACCTGTGATAGAGCCATAAAACACCATACTTGACAGTGAGACATCAAACTAATCATTTGCAGAACCTAAATTGGTATGCTGTGTGTTTTTAAAAGCAGAAGTATTAAAGGTCAAGTCGTAAAGTACATCTTCAGCCGCTGGGTCTTTGTATTATGCTTAATGTGTTTAATGCAAGTTACAAAACGGAGTGCTTTTTCTCTGATATGGACAGAATAACATTTCTGGTGAAGCACATGCTTTATAATCTGCATTCATTATAATATTCCACTGTGCAACATTTTACCCATCTTGCATTCATTTACTAGTAGGCTCTTATTGCCAAAAACATGTCAGAAAATATACATTAGGAAGGGAACAACTGTTCCCGTAGAAATTCACTTTTTTTGCAGCAAGCTTGCTAAGCGTCCATAGAAGTGCATCTGTCAAAAAGCTTTAGAGGACAAATTGTATCATGCATCTTTTGCAGTTTCCTTTCTTAAAACATGCTCCTTCAGAATCTGAGGCACCAGAACCAATATAAAAAGTGTAGTAAAGCACACACAACAGTCATGTGTTTCCCACATCAGAAATTGAGTCTTTTACTTATTGGCTGCAAAAGAAAATTACACAAGGGAAGCAAATAAATCTTTTTTTTTTTTTTTACATGCCAATGCTGCCGAAATGCCTAAAATAAGTCATGATAATTAATGGACTTAAAAACTCAATGTAAATATCTCAATGTACCTATCACATCAGATCAGGGTCATTCAGAACAGTGTTTTTGGAGGCTCAGAGGTAAACAAAAAATGTCAGCTGTGTTTTTTATCAAGAAACTATGTTAGAAAAAGATTCAAAACTTCCAAAAGCTGATTTTGCAAAATATGTGTCATTGCTATGCAATATATATCTATTACTCTCTAGAGTCAAAATATGATTTTATGAATAAAGTTTAGTCATTTGTATTTTAAAATCTCCATTTTGATTAGCCATAGGCTAGCTGAAAATTCTGATGATGTGGGATGTTATAATCTCGAAGATAGATGCATTAAATGCCTTGCTAGACTATCCCTAACGAAACAACTGGCAGATTCTCAATAAAATATGATCATCTTCTGCAGGTTCTTTTGCAGCTCGGCAATATATAACACTTTTCTTTTCAGAAATCCTTTGTGCTGGTTAAATATCATATCGCATACTGTATTCTAACCCTTTTAAATAAATGAATAAATAAAAGCTTAAGGGATTTTTGTTCATGCATATTCACTCTTGTTTCAGAATTAGACATTTTAAGGCGCAATTCCTCATCTTCACATCCCTGACATTTCTCACATCCTAGTTCAAACTCACTTCCCTAAACATTTTTGCAATAATAAAAAATAATTGCCCTTTGTGTTAAATTGCTGCTCACCTCTTTCCTTTGAACTCTCGCGGACCAAAAAGGACCCCACTCTGTTCACGGGCAACAGTAGTAGTTCCTCCGCTTTGTGCCGCTCCACACCCTCAAACAGCCACCTAAGCACAAGATCAGGGTTAAACTAAAGATGCACAAAAATAGGATGTACCAAAGTTAACACTGTGATTTTTACCCGTGGTATATTTTAGCTACATGTGCATCAGGTATGTAGTTTACTTTTCCTGTCTTCATTGAACACACCTTCCACCAATAGACCTCTCTGTCCAAAAAGAAAAAATAAGAGGGTTTTTTTGTAAATTTTATTAAGATTTAGGATAGATAAAAAATAAATAAATAAATTGTACCGTTTAATGACTCGTAGTTTCTCTCCTAATCTGAAAATAGGGTCTGTGATGGCAGGAGGTGGGTAATCGTCAATCACCACCAATATATCCTCCTCTAAACCTGAAAATAAGTGAAATAAGATTAGTATATTTCATCATTACTACAGTGTTGTAATTAAGAATGTTTGATTAATGGTGAACTCACTTTTTTCATCATTGTCATCACAATTGTTTTCACAGGTTTCTCTCTTTTCTCCGATGATCATACTGCGTACAACATTCCCCATCACCCAGCTGGAGTCAAACACATCAAAATCAACTCAAAATGAAAAGTAAAATGTAAGTCCGTCTTGTCATCTGTTGCAACACATTTGTTTGTAACTTCCGATAGGCCACCACTATCTTTAATGAGACACTGGGTGCAGAATGGGGAAGCTGAGGCTAGATCATATCGGGGTTAATTTCCATTGCTACTCTTATGCAAAGTAATTACTATAAATGCATGTAAATTCTGGCTTGTCTTTAGCTTAATTTAGCATTTAACAATCAACCATCATAACACTGTACATAAATAGTTTTAAGCTTTGCATTTTAAATCATCTAAACACATACATACAGTACATACATACATACATACATACATACATACATACATTAAAAATTACTATGTTTTGTTGAGAATCTGAACATTATACCTGTGATATCGGCACAGATGGCTTCAAGTATGGTGAACTCTATTGTCTTTGAACCTCATCGCTGTGCTGGTAAATCTAGGCAGTAGAGAGAAGTACTATGGTCGAAAGTATTTACAGAAATGACCTGTCAGAGTGTGGTGACAGCGCTTCATCCGACTTCATACTTACTTCCTGTTTGAAAAGAGGAAGAAGCTTGTGATGCAGACCCAAAACAAGCTACTGCTTTTTTCTTGTACATTCAGGTTCTGCGCAACTCGTGTGATCTGTTCTGTCCGTGTCCAGCAGAATTTGTAACAGTGTGACATACTTATTGACGAAGTTTGTTTTTTTTTTTTCTTTTTTTTTTCACTTGAATATAAAATTGAAAACAATATTCCATGTCAGTGCTTAGGTAAAGAGGAAGTGCTGCTATAACGTCTCAATGACCACCTTAGTAATCTTAGAAACTATGACTAAAATCTGCTTTATATGAGCAGTTCAGGGAAGAATTCCGATAATTTAATATCTGTAACAGTCATACAATGTTTTTGATAATAATGGCATAGAACATTCAGATCTACAAAGCTCTACATAGTGTTGTTGCAACTGTGTAGTCACAGTATGGAGCAAGATCAGTTTCACAATCTAAAAACAGTTTACCATTTTTCACAATAAGTAATTCTTTAGAGAAATTCATAGTTGCTTTTGTGGATTTCCTGAAACAGGGATGTCCACACTTTTTTCATCAGAGGGTCAAATGTTGAAACATGTTCACAGACTAGGACGGACGCATGCGCCAACTGTGGTGGCAGCTAGTCCGTGTAGTTGTTGTGTGTGTTGTGCAAGTGTGTTTGCTGCCGGACACCTGAATTTCTCCTTTGGGAGATTAATAAAGTTTTTATCTATCTTATCTATCTATCTATCTATCTATCTAGTCATCAATGACCCATTTTACTTCATAAGGTTTGGAATATTGTTTTGTTTTGTATTGAATGAATGAATAAATTTATTCCAAACCTGCACATCATACACAATACAAAGTACAGTATAAACAATAACACATTACAAATGCATGGCTTGAAAAGGAGGTGGTTGAAGCAAAAGCTTTTACATTTCCACACCCCTATTACAAGCCATTGTGGTGTTATTGAGTTAATAGTAGTAGAACTGACATGAGGACCAACAAATATTTATCTTAGGATTCAAAGCCACATGGGCCATAATTTGTACACCACTATTCTAAAGACCACTTGTTTTTTTATTGGTGGAAGTGCAATTTAGGACCAATATTTCAGACGCAAAAGTCATTTAGGTAACTTTGTTTGTTGATTTTATATTCTAAACTGTAGATTATTGCAACAGTTCCATTCTTAATCTTTACAGTGATGAGAAAGTATATACCCTGCTTCTGACTTCCCATTTGTTTGGTGAGAAGTAGCACTGGTGTAGTAAGATAAACATTTCAGACAGAGGAAGCCCACATCGCCTCATGTCTGCAGACTGGACTGTTGAAGAAGTGCATAAGGCAATGTCTGTAGGTAAATGACTAGACTGTTGTTAAAGAGAGAGAGAGATGATAACAGATACACATCCTTTGTACAAAGCAAAAAATGTCAAAATAAGCTTTACTGCCGCTCAAAAAAACATATGCTTTCTGTCTGTGGTCGACTTAAGCCACCAGTTGCCTGTGGCCTCTCATCCTCAGTCTGGATGTGTTTGAACATTTCAAGGATAAGTGACTTCCACGCCCTTGATCTAAAATTACTAAATTGCCAACTGAAAGGAATTCACATCATACTTTTCTCTGTGTCTTTATGAAGTATTCCTATAGCCACAAACCTCTTGTTTGAAAGTAATTGAATGTTTTTCCTTTGACAGCTTGTGAGTTTTTGCTATAACACTGTGGCTACTGCAGTTGTTGTGTTGTTGTTTTCACCATAATGCGCAGTTGCTAAATCCAGAAGCTATGATGCTTCTGATCTGCAGCAAACAGCAGAAGCAACAGGAACAGAGCATACTGATGTTTAGTCTGTCTGTTCTCATCTTTGTATGTGGTTATATCACGTTGACATAAAGACAACTCTGAGCTGAAGTTCTGGTACTGATACATTCATAGTAGTTTGACTCCACAAAAACTTGACATTTATGTATTTAAGCAATGAAACCATACATAAAAGTATATTGAAGCGTTTATGCTTTTACCTCAAACTTCTCAATGAAAAAGTATTTTATCTAGAATTATTTTGGCAAGATATTTTGTAGAAACTCAAGTCTCTTCAGTAATCAAGAACAAACAATGATAACAGCAGAAAACTATTCAAATAAACAAATAATACCGTGTCTTAATCATGCATTAAACAAGTACAAAGGAAACTGTTACTCATGCTAATTACATACCAAACATCACACTGATCCTCAGCTGTTATAAAATAGAAAATTAAAGTAAGTAAGTTTTGCCTCTTTATTGTGGTCCATGGTCTTATCAAATTGAAAAAAAAAGAAAAAAACACACACACATACACAGAGTGAGAAAGATCTGCAATTCTCCTCATGAGAACAACACCCATATGTCTTTGTGTCATGGCAAAGTGAAAAACCCTCATTCCAAAACTAAAACCCTAACCCTAACCCATTTCCATTCTTCAATTAGAATACCTATGACCTATTGCCCAAAACTATAAAAGAGGCACCTACGCTGCACATCTTGTTGGCCAAATAACAGATTCAAATAATAATTCTCCCATTATCTCTAATACAATAAAAAATAATGACCAATTTTAGGATGAAAATAATGGCATGCAGATTTACAGTATTAAGCATTCTCCCACATAAGGGTGATAGTTCAAAATTTACATAATGTTCTGAGTATTGTATTGTAGACAAATTAGTATAGAGTATATTGTTTATGATGCTTTATGCTGCAAAAAAATTGATTAAAAACAAAAATGTGATGCTGTAAAGTTGGGTGTAAATGTGATGTTTCTGAACTTTTGTTATTTTAGATATTTCACATTTTCCCTCAACAAAAGACATGTTGCAACAAATTTGTTTTGAATTAACTTAATCTCAGTCCAACAAATATCAAGATACTATCAGCCAGTCCTGTTGTCACATAAAGTATTCGTAATAATTCATGAGGTGTGTTCCCTTCTTGGCAAAAGAGAAAGTGCCTGACAACTGTTATTAGTCCATAAGGGCCATCATCACACTACCATCACAGATACACACACTAATGCCATGCCTTCACATTCAGGGCAGGGTAACTATCATTTGTGTTACCAGGCAGTCCTGCCGAGCCCTTAATAACAGTGGATCCAGGGGCTCTCCTCAGAGCTCCAGATTCCCCTTCAGTCTCAATGTGTCATCAGTTATTGCCCATTAATGCTTTGCTTTTTGTTGTTTTTTCCATTCGCCTGTCAAACCCCCACATTTCCATCTTACCATCTTATGTCATGTAAATAGAGTAGCGTGCAAGCATATGTTTTCTGACTGCTGACAAGTAGTGTGTGGTCGTGGTATGTAATAAGACAGCGTGTTGAGCTGACACAACAATCTGGCCTTATGTGGACAACAGGTTGCCGTGGTTTGTAGCATACTCGCACTTGTAAATGTGTGGTATATATTTACTATTACAGCTACAGAGAACCTTGAAATTTTATATCATTAAAGCAGAAAAGAAAACTGTTTTGTTTAAACTAAGTAACTAAGATGGAATTTGCTACATTATGCAGCCACTTGGGTTCTGTTGAGTGTAGTTGGTTTATTCTTTCCTATTACTATTTCAGTTCAATAGTAGCAACTAAGCTGTCTTTTAATAGCAGTCATTAACATTCTTTTAAGTTATGGTTTATATTATAATTTACTGCTGTGAAAACATGGGCTGATCCAAAAAACATCCAGTGAATTCCTGTACTTCTAATCTAAACACATCTACTATCTTGGACCACTTCTCTCAAATTATCTGGTCAGAAAAATATTGCTGCTATTCTCCCTCTGCTGTAAGTTTAGATTTGCCTCTGTGCCTTATTTGGGGCAGTGTTGAGGTGGTCACAGCCCAACCATGTGATTCCTATCATTTTCCTCGTTCCTCAGATGTTTGTTACAGTGGAATTCATCTTGTCATCTACCTCTTTATGGGCCACAAATGGAGCACTCACATTTCATTATGAGAGAGATCACAGTGGTGGCCAAACTGACACCAAAATTGTTTCTTGAAATTATGTAAATGTACTTGTCTCCATGTCAAGGTTGAAGCCAACAGTAGTTTCCTTTACTGACTGGAACCAATTGTACTGATTAAACAGGAAATAACTTATCTTTTACTAGCTTCTTTCTGACATAAGGTTAATAGTAGTCATATTGGAGCATTTCACATATGTGTAAGGTCATATTGATTTTGATCATGTTTGCAATGTTTAGTCTTCAGGAAAGAGATTGGGTTCCTTGGCTTTTTCCAATTTACTGATAAAAATAACTAGACCTAAAAAGCTTTGTTTTTTTAGCTAATGCCACATGGGTTTTCTGTTTTATGTTGTGAATCTATAATTTCGATAATAGAGATTACACAAGGGCCAGAGTCAAAGTGATGGGCATAATTAAATGTATGTGTTTGAATAGAGAAATGTCTTTAATAATGACTTTTTGCATAGTATAGCTGTTGTCCATTTACTTGTTCATGAGTGGTGTAGTGGAATGACATTTCAGTGACAGACCAGACTTAAGATTACCTAAAGCTTGAAAAATGACTTGCAAAAAGATCAGATAAGGCAGCGAGGATTACTTTGGATATGTGTGGTGTTAAGCCCTGTCACTCAGACCGCTGCAGATTGGAGAAGGATAAACACGTTTTGGGGAAGTCTAGAATGCATGTCCGTCCCGATCTCTTAAGTCACACAGTACCTCATGTTGAGTCTTGGCTGCTCACGGACGCACACATCCTCGGTCCGGGACGTTGGAGATAGCAGGTCAGCCAGGATAAACAGACAGACAAAGCATTCCTACACTGGGCTGGGAGGCAATCAAGAACAGCTTGGACCTCAACAAGTCATCTATTCATATACAGAGACTTTCCAAAACAAGAATGGAGTCTCAGAAATTCCTATAGTCATGTTTGGTGATTTCCACAGACTCTTGTGTGTAAATATACATACATGTTACATGTGGCATCTATGTCTACAACATCAGTTGATAAAAGAAGCAACGATAAAAGATAGATAGATAGATAGATAGATAGATAGATAGATAGATAGATAGATAGACAGATAGATAGATAGATAGATAGATAGATAGATAGATAGATAGATAGATAGATAGATAGATAGATAGATAGATAGATAGATAGATAGATAGATAGATAGATAGGAACTAAGATTTTAGAAGAATTTGACTGTTTTTTGTGTTAAATGACACAGATTAGAGATTAGTTTGTGTTCATTGAATCATTACCAAAACCCATTTTAACATTGTGTTTAAAAGTCTAAATTGAATAGAAAATCAAGATCAATCAATGTGAGGAAAAAATGAGAGATATACAGATATATTGGTCAGCCGATATTTTGGGGCTAATATTTCTATTTTTTACAGAAATATCGACCATATCAGGTATCGGCCTCAAATTTTGCTGACATCTGATCAGGCAGTTGTTTGGGATATGTGGGAAAGCCGCGCTCACAATGATCTGAGTTGAGCTCCGAGTTGGTTTCAAGAGAAACAATAAAACTTCTTTTTTCTCTCTCTATTCCTATGTTTTATCATTAACATGTCTTTACGTTTTATCCTTGTTCTATGACTATGAAGTGCTTGTTTGTTTGTTAATATGAACAATATGATATTGATATCGGTATCGGATGACAACATTTTGAAATATCAGTAGTAAAGTAGTAAAAACCCATATTGGTCGATCTCTAGAAAAATATATATTTTTTTCCCTGATCACCCAGTTCTATAATGATGATGCAATGAAGTATAATGTGCTCACATCAGGTTATTAACAGTGTGGCAGACTGGCACCGTACCAGTGTGTACAAGTCCCGGCTTGGACATGAGCAGGTTGACATGAGATGAGGAATTTCTGCTATTCTCACTGACTTTTGCAAATCACACGATTCAGCACCCGGGTCACAGCGCACTACTGTTGTTTGAAATCTATATCTTTGTTTACAAAAAAACTTTGCAATAATAGGTATGCATTGTGAGTTCTTTCTAAGCACTGTCAAGAGGAACCATGACAGGAGCTGTTAAACATATTTTATTTAGTACATCACACGTTTAAACTAAGTATTAGTTGACACTTTATAGACCAAAGTAATGTTCCCACAGGTTTGTCGTGTAACTATGGTTTTGCAAAGTGAATATTTTAATCATCTTAATGTGTAAATAGTTCATGCCAATTTATTTAAAAACACATTTAAAATAAATAATAGTTTATAAAAAAATAAGTAAGTGTACTTTTGTATATTGTGGGAAACCACCAGTTGCAGGAGAAACATCAAAACTATAACTGTTGAAAACTAAAGTCACTAAACTGCTTCAACTGTTAACGACTAATATAATAACTAACAAAGAGGTCTGACAGGAAAATTTAAAAAAGAAAATCATCATGTAATGAATGTAATATGGGGTCATTTATGATTAACACATTTTCACCATTCCATAGTTATAATTGCCTCTGCAATATTCATACGTATATCATAAGTCTTTATTGATTATCTCAAAAATCTTTTTGTAAAAACAAACAATTTCCCAGTCAAACAAAAAAATTATTGCTGCAATCCTTGTTAGTGGAAGTATTTTGGTCCAAAACCCATAGATCCCTAATAGCAACAATACAAATATAGGAAAGTTTTGTTCACCTATTCATTATTATTATGTTAGCCTCAGTCTCATTCTGACCTGGAGGAAAAGTCAAACATAATATTGGCATGGTTCTGTTAGTTTGTAATGTTTGCACAGCATGTTGGGATTAACCGCCTCACAAGAACTGGTAATGCACTAAACAAGAGAGCTGTGTGTTTATAAAAGAAGGAAATGATTAAAAGATCTGTAATGTTTTTCATTAAATCACTTCTGCTCATGTTTAGAAAACATTTAGAGAAGCTTTTAGACAGCATGCACACACAGCTAAGTATTTTGGCGTAGTCTGGGATCCTGGTGAATTCAGTCTACACCAGATGTTTTCTCCAATCCTCGAGACTCAGACCACAGCTATAGATAGAGCATAATTACTGCTCTCAGCTCAACCTGCCATGCCCTTCCTAAGTCGACACACATTCACATTTCACTAAAGATGTACTTTCAGTTGTGATTTATTAATCGTTATCTACGTTTTCTCTGTGTGTACTTGCACAGATAAACTTACTGCTTCTCCAAAACACTCTCAGAACCACTAACATAATGTTAGGACTACTATTATAATTGAGTCAGTCTTCTAAAGGCAACACTTCTTTTGAATCTTTTAGTATTGCTGATTATTTTAGGTACAAAATTGTACTTGGTTTGAATACGAATATGCCGTTCAACCAGACATTTTGCTGTTTTTAAATCTCTAAGATTTAAAAACAGCAACAAGTTTTTAACTTTGTTTTAACTGCCTTCTCTGATCATTAGCTTACTTAAAGTTTTATTTAGATTGATTCATGCATGCTGAAGAAAAGCCCTGTCCGCACCTACCACCTATCCCCGCCCACTTGTCTGTATTTAATTGTGATTTTTCAAAATATTCAGATTCAAAGTAAAAACATGTATGGTTCAAAATTATCACATTGACACTGTACTACAAAAAGTTCCAAATCTAAAATCTGCTGCTTATTACATTAAAATCTCACAATGAAGAGGCGGAGCTTATCAGATTTCCAGTTTTGCACAGGAAGTGAACGGATGTGTTTTACATCAATTTAGTGTTTTACAAATGCTCATCTACACATATTATAGTTTATTCTCATTGAAATAATATAATAGGTCTCCTTTAAATACGGGTGTTCAATCAAAATTATTCACAATTATCACACTTTTTGTTTGTTTGTTTGTTTTTACCAGTTATGGTCCTGCAACTTAAAGGCTATAGGTGTTTTCTTTTCATTACAAGTTGTATTTAGACTGATTCATCACAAATGTTGTCCTGCTGCTTCAGTGCTTTTTTGCCTGTCACTTATCCTCACCCACTTGTGTGTATTTACTTGGAATTACTCAAAAGATCCAGCAAAAAAACTAGCATGTAAAAATCTACTGCCTGTGGCAGTAGATTTTGCATTGAATAGGCTGGATGTATCATTTATGCATTTTGGAATGGGACGCCAATAGATTTCTTTGTCTAAGCTGTAGATTAATTTAGTATTTTAGAGTGACAAAAATATGAATTGCCATTCTACATATGCCATAGTTTCTCTCACAATATTTTTTTCTTTTATGATATTTGATCCTGAGCTCTACACGGTGCTTTATTGGTGACTTTGAAGCTTTTGAATTGTAAGTTGAAAAAACATCTCTTCATGTGGGATTTTAAAAAACCAGTGACTGACTAATCCTTTTCCTTTTAACTACAATCTGAATCATTTAACACCCTGGCTAGAGTCAGCTGACAGGCTAGCTCCACTCCACTGTGGAGCTACAGAACTGGCTTCTATCATCGCAAACACATCCATCAAAAGTAATATGACTGTAAGAACAACGCAATATCTGCACAGCGCTGACTACCGTTCACATATCAAAGCACAATAGAAGACAGATGCTGACAGATGTAACGTGAATCATTCCATGTGTGGTCTGTTTCTGTTGGCAAAGATCATTGGAAGACATATTTGAGATTAAGTTATAACCAGTTTTCATTCGTTTGCATTTTTTACATACCATGATTTTATTTTGATGTACATCCTTATAAGAAGAATTCAGTGTTGATCAGAAGCACCAAGGGTTTTGTGTAAATGATGTGAATGACAAGCAAGAGCATTCTCAAGCAAAGAGAAATTACATAATGCTACAAGCTGATTATACTGTGTAGCATTTGATTTAGGTAAAATTTTAATAGACAGAGAGTTGGGTCATCCCAGTGTCACTGCAGGGAAAGCAGCTTAGATCTCCTGTTGACGTTGACAGCTCTGTGACACGGATTAAATAATATGTAAATAATATGGCTCACAACTTCTTCTCTGTCTTTCTTTCCACTCCTATTTGCACAAGTGGAGCTGTGAGAATAGGGCCACACAAAGCTCTTTTTTCCATTTTCCAACAGAAAGAATTAGGTGGTAATCTCTCTCATTTCAAAGTTATTTTTTGGATTTATGGAAGAAAAAAAGTGAAATATCGTTTAGAGATTATTTATGCATTATTTTCAACTAGTGTGCTGAAGTACACTGGTGTAATTTGCTTTGTCAAGTGACACTTTATACATTTCTGGTGATGGAAAATTACCTGCATATTCCTATTAAATTTAAAGGTAAAGTATAAATTGGAATATTATTCATTGATATAGACCAGTTGCATGCCTCACATGGAATTTTACAACAGCCTTTCTATAGGAAAAGTAGAAGGAGGCAATCTCCTTCAATGTATTAACTTCAATGTATTAACCCTTTAGGTTCCATAGTAGCAATTCTGCACCAAGTCATTTCAGATTCTCTGTTTCCAGACTCCAGTTTCTGTTTCTGATAAGCATCAGAAGTTTTGAAAATTCAAGCTTCAACTCTACCAGAGGTCCCATAAAATGATATAGAGACATATTTTTGTCATCCTCCAAGATAAAGTTTACAGGCTCTATATTTACTAGACTGGATTTCAAGAGAAAAACCCTGGCACCTAAAGGGTTAACTTCAAACCAATGTAAAATGTTATTCTCATCAACAACCTCTTTACCAAAATTTAAAGCTAAGCAACCACCACCTTTGCCAGTAAAAAACAAACTAAATGGCAAGGACATTTGCAACATTAAATTCCACTTTTTCCCCCTACCTAAATGGTGATTTGGCAGAATATTTTCAACCAAAACTCAAAAAGATCGTAAAAACAAGTTTATTCATTGCATTTGGGTTTGGTATTTGCAAATTGTGTGTTAAATGACTGAAACAACAATCACTCTACCATAGTAAAATAAGGCAAGGGAGCCATTGAGAGTGCAGACTTTTGTCCAAGCACAACCTTCTCTGGAGAAAGTGTGTCTATAGGACTTGCATCATGTGTTTAAAAACTTTCCAAGCAGGTCTAAGTGACATAAACTATAAGGCTTGAGCACAGTTTTTGGAGTTTTCAGACACGCCCTGCTCTAACTATCAGTGCAGTAAAACGAGAGAAGAAAAACTGTATAAAGCCGTCCCTTCACTAAGTAGAAATATGCGAGACGCGTCCTCTTCAGACTTTACGTCAGCCCTTAAAGCGGGCCGCAGGATCCCTCACAGGGGCACACGCAGCGGGACGAGGATGTAGTACACCTGCGGGAAAAAAGAGCGCTTATTGGGACAAATTGTGGGAGATTATTCTAGACTCAATGCATTTGCACCTCTTCACCAGTGATGAGTTGGCTCCTGCGGTGGGTCCTAACAGTTGTCGCGATTCAACAGGTGTGTAAAGCTGCTTTATCTGCTTGATTTTTTTGTGTTTTAAGATTAAAATGACAAGACATTGTATGTTAGTAAGCGTTAAATTAAAATATGGCACGTTTATATAACACGTTTTTCTTCTGAGTTTGTCCAAATTATAATAGATTAACTTAAGTAAAGTTTATATTTTGCACCGTGCACTAATGAGCTGGAGTTATTATTTATTAATTGTATTCAACTTTTTTTCTTTTCTTTTTTTTGGCTTAAGTGCAATTTTTCTCTACAGAAATACTTTTATTATTACTGTGGTTGCGTCATCAGTCTTGCTGTCACTATCATTATCTTCAATTATGTTGTGGACTTGCATAACTTTCTACTGGACTTATAGGTCAGTGTTTTTGCATTGCAATGCCGCCATCGTGTGGTTTATTTGATAAGCGCCATCTGACAGGACAGAGACTGCTTAAAGGTGGAGTAGCGGATTTTCACACTGCTAACACAATTTAGGTTTTAAATCTGACAACTTCCTCTCATAAATCCTTCGACGCATGGTTAATATCAACTTGTATGGCTTAAAACCACTTCTTACAACCATCAAAGTAAAACTGGAGGGAGCACCCAAGCACGGCCAATCAAAGTGCAGTATTCAACTACTGATAAGAACTAAAATTCTTTATTATTCAATTCAGACAGTACTTTTCACAAAGTGCTAAATTTATCATATCATTTTTTGTGGAAAACTAAAAAAGTTGGTTACTTTAATTTTCCCACCATTTCTATCTCTAATATGTTTGGTAATTTTCAGTTTGATGCCAAATGATCTTCATTGATTAAATAAGCCCTTGTTGATTTTGCTAAAGTTGCAGTTGAAACTCTGAATTTAAACCATAAATTGTGTCTATCGTCGTTTTTCAGCCATTATTCTTTTAATGTTTCAGAATGTTAATTAAACCCAGTTGGCTGAGTCTCTGAAAAGAACAACTTTAGTGTGTAAAATCAGTGCAATTTGATAACACAGTGAAATAGAACAAAGAGATGGGAGTTGTAATAGCTATTGTAAGTAACCTTTGTGCTTGGTAAGAAAGATGGACAGCTTGTGCTTATAGTGTCTTTATCACTGTTAACCTTGGATCCTTGTTGTGCAATTAAACCATGGGTTAAATTCAATTGCACAATAGGAATCACAAGTTATATTACATGAAAGGACAGCCTTTTATTTCATATGATTCTAATATAAAACATAGCCTTCTGTTGTAGTACATGTCCACTAGTCCTTAAAATATCTATGAACTTGATGGCTTGCCTTGCACATTAAACTGTACAAAATGTTTGTTTATCCCTATCAAATATATATATTAATAATGCTTTATAGTACTGTACCTCTGTGCATTATTAAAAATACTCATTTCTACCTGCAGGTTTACACACAAAACTCCACTGTAATGCCACCCACTACTGCTGTTGTAGACTTACTTAACCGCACGCAGTATTGTAAGTGGCCCTGCGAGTGTCCTCAGGAGACCCCTCTCTGCCCGCCTGGAG
The DNA here is from genome assembly GCA_038363315.1 of Mugilogobius chulae. NCBI lineage: Eukaryota > Metazoa > Chordata > Actinopteri > Gobiiformes > Gobiidae > Mugilogobius > Mugilogobius chulae. The sequence continues at coordinate 15,410,467 of CM076408.1, forward strand.
TCAGTCTGCTGATGGACGGCTGTGACTGTTGCAAAGCCTGTGCCAGACAGGTGGGCGAGGAGTGCAACGAGGCTGACACGTGTGACTATCACAAGGGGCTGTACTGTGACTACAGCAGAGACAAGCCTAGGTACGAAAAGGGAGTGTGTGCATGTAAGTGTCTCTCACAGTTAAACAACAACCTATCTGTGTTTAGAAACAAAGAATATGTTCTAACAGGTGACTGATTTTATTCACTTGAAGTGTTTGAACATTTAGTGTTTTCATTGATGTTCCAATAATTAACAATAACTAAACTTACTTTGTTGGGTTTCAATCAAATCTTGGTGGGCCATTTGAAAAACGTTGGTTCATTTACTTACAATCACAAATGGGTTTTTCAAATAATTTGTGAATGAATATATACAGTATATTTGTGTTTTTGTCTAAGTCTACCTTTTGCTCCCATATTTCTGTTAGATATGGTGGGAACAGGCTGTGAACATGATGGTGTGATCTATCGTAATGGACAGAGCTTCAAGCCCAGTTGTAAATACCAGTGTGTTTGTGTGAATGGAGCGATTGGCTGTGTGTCGCTGTGCACAGAGTCTCAGCCTCCACGAGTTTGGTGCCAAAGTCCCAGGCAGGTCAAGGTTCGAGGACAGTGCTGTGAGCAGTGGATTTGCGACGAACCAAAGAGAGGGCGCAAAACTGCCCCGCGGCATGCAATAGATGGTAGGTTAAATGTTTAGTTAAGTGTCCTTCAAGGGTCAAACTAAAGAACCTCCCTGGTGAGGAGGTAAAACAGTTAAGAGTTAATTTAGCAGGTGAAACTTTTGTTCCAAAGTCACAAAATTAAAATGGCCTTCATGCTGCTTTTGGATTGTATGCCTTCTTATATTTGTTACCTTACTAATGAAAATAGAAAACAAGGTAAAAAGTGACTTGACTAAATTATAGTAAGTGATACATTTGGTTGTTTCAGCTCTACCAGTTCGAAGCCAAAGCTGGCACAAAAACTGCATCACCCAAACTACCTCCTGGAGCCCCTGCTCTAAAACATGTGGCCGTGGAGTTTCCTTGAGAATTTCTAATGATAACGACCAATGTGAACTGGTGAAAGAATCCCGGCTGTGCACCCTGCGCCCCTGTGAGGTGGACATCACCAAACACATTAAGGTACCAAATAGGTGCATTTATTCTTGTAATGTTATTTATCATTTATAATTAGGCTGTCTTTTTTCCAGCCAGGTAAAAAGTGTCTCAACATATACAGGGGTGAGCAACCATTCAACTTCACCATTTCCGGGTGCACCAGCAAAAAACAGTACAGGCCTAAATACTGTGGGGTCTGCACAGATGAGCGCTGCTGCATCCCCTACAAGTCCAAAACCATCGATGTGGAGTTTGATTGTCCCAATGGGTCTGGCTTCATTTGGAAAATGTTGTGGGTACAGGCTTGTTTTTGTAACCTCAGTTGCAAAAACCCAAATGACATCTTCCAAGACCTCGAGAGCTACTACAGCTACCCAGAAGTTATGGATTAAATTATTTTGTCACTTTTTCCTTTTAGACAATCTGTAAATAAGACATGTTAAATTTTTAGAATTAATTTTGAAGCATGGTGAGCAGTGTACAATATTGTAGTACAGTAAAATATGTATATGAGTTTAATGTATATTGCATTATATATTCAGCTAATTTATGTTTGGGGATATCATTGATTAAAAACAAGATTATTGTACATTTAGATCAGTATTTTGATTTTAATGTTCAATTGATGCATAAAAGACTTTATTAAAAAAACATTGGAAAAAATGTTATACGTTTTTATTGTTTTGTTTTTTTAATAAATACAAACTTTTGTATCATTTGTAATGCATTTCTACAGCATTAGACAGATGAAAATTGCATCTTTACAAAGCTTTTATGTTTTCTACAAAGCAAATGTTGCTTTAGTGCAAGTAATACATATGGGAATATATGATGTTGGGTAAGTTCTACGGCTATGCTCAGGTTAATATGTGGACATATCAATTTTCTCACCCAGAAATCCACAATCAGATCAGAGCAACTCACCTAAAAGTCAACATATCATGGCACATCTGTGTTCCTTTGTTCTTAATTGCATAGAGATCACAATAATAGTGAGGAATGTCTGAACAATAATTATTAATGTAACTGTAATAAAAAAATCAAATGCAAACATTTTCTCGATAAATCGGTAAATATCTGAAAAGAATAAAATTCATCAGGTACATGACTCATTAAAATAATGCATGTGGGATGAAACATTTGCTGTAGGCTATACAGAAGATATTAGTTTTGTCCCTTCAAAGGTACATCTTTAGTGTTGATCCAAGTACCTCAAATTCATTCTCCATATCTACAAATGAAATCGGCTCCTACATACCATCAGTTTCACCTTAGAGACTTAGAGATAGAAGTAAAAGAATGGGTAATCAATAACAGACAAAAACAGGGCATTTACAGTCAGGTATATATGAGAAAGCTGTGTTATTTAAAGACAACAAGGTATTTATCAAATGAATAAAAGATTATAACTCCAGCCACAGCTTTCTCTGACATTCGCAGCTTCAGTTCTGTGTCCCCACATGCCAAGTTGCCTCTAACTGCACTGGATCTCAAAAAAACCCCAAAAAACACAACACCAAAAAATGGCTCTTCTGGAAAACAATTAAAAAACGGGTATCCAAGCTCAAACCACTTTAGATGAGGATAGTTGTGCGTATTAAATGAACCTCCACTTCTTGCAAATTGAGATGTGCAGTTAGGGGCAGCGCAGCACCAACTTGAGGAACTTGGAAGAGGTTTCTGATCTTGCCTGGTGAGCATTTTGCTTAGCAGGACACTTCGGTGGATTTGGGCACAGATTGGTCCCCGCCATCCATGGCACCTTCTGTGTGAGAGCGCCCCCTCTCTGCAGTGTGAGATCGTGAGCGGTTACCATCGTGTGTGTGAGAGCGAGAGCGGTTTCCCTCCATAGAGGCAGCACTTGAGCCCGAGGCTGTGCGGGACCGGACCAGACGGGTCATACTGGCAGAGGGCACTGTAGGGAAAGGAGGGGAAAAAAATCTAAATAAAGTTCAAATAATCAAAGTCCTCAAATAAATATCTAAAATATCTTAATTGGTTATTAATGTGCTTAGGGTGCTATGATACACGAAACAATTATTTTTGACGTCAAAGAAATGCATTTTTTTACTCTACTTGAAACCACTGTTCAGTTTTGCTCTAGCATCTATACCAGTTACTAGTATTTGTCAGGCTTCTCCTCAGAGGCAGCCTTCCCTGACACCACTGATCTTTGTGACACAAGTTATTATTTGGCATATTTGGGGTTTTGACAAAAGGTAGTAGAGTGGAAATATAGTTTTAGGGACCTAAAATTACTCAAAAAAATGTGGGTGGAGCAAATTCTAAAGTCCTATTAACATTTTTCCATTATGGGGGATTTTTTTTTTTTTTTATTATTTGTAAGTTTACAGTAGAAGAAGCTGAGTCTGATTCATCCCAGAATGGCTGATTTCACACTAAATAAGAGAGCTACAATGTTCTTTTTATCTACATTTCCAGGTGCTTCATAGTTTGTTTCTATCAAATACTGAACAAAAAGAAGGGGTTTTAACATGTTTTTGGAGATTACACTTGATTTGGTGTCATTTGACAGGCTTTTCAACTAAAAATTGCATCATAAAGAAAGTTTTCACAAACATGAGCACCCATTTGTGGGTCAAATTGGGCCCCTTGGTGGGGAACTTTTGGCCCCTGGGTCCTACTTTGGGCACCACTGTACAAGATATAAGTAAGTGAGGACAGTGACTTGAAAGAGGCCCGGGTATCATTTTGTGTTTTGCCACAAGGGGGCAACACCTGCCTTGTTCTATTCATAATCCTAGTCAGTAAATAAAGCAATACTCACTGTATCCCATGCCTTGGATGAAGTACTTGAATGCTTCCGTCAGTTTGCCAGGCTGCAACAAAGCACAAACAATAATTAGCTTAACTGACATCAATTAAAACTGTCTGTATGCGTTTACATAACATTGACACTTCCAGTGTCTCTAAAGCTTATTACTCAGGTTTGTGATATGACAGCTGCCATGAACAGGTGTACACTGCAGAACAGAAGATTACAACTGTGGAACGGGTCTGCTACTTGCTAATGCTCTTATATGCAACCTTCTTACACCATCTAGCCCCATTGCTGATTACACAGGTCTAGTTCTCCACAGAAAATAAAATGCCTTTCATACACACCTGGTCGACCTGGGGCATGCCTCCACAGTCGGCCATCTGGGTAAGAGGGGAGAAAACAGTGGTTAAAAGGAAATTGTTCAGATTTACATTCATTCAACCGCACACACGTATCATTACCCTCCATTACACTCAACAACTCTTACTGAACATGCCAGACCCCTCGTCTCGCCAAGCTCCAATCTGAGGTCATCTATAACATGGACTGTTAACCCCAATAAAGCACGCCCGTCCAGCACAAACTGCTATTTGGCCTCAGTTGTGGGTTATAAAAGGCTGCCATAGGGCAACACAAGTAGGTCACTTGTAACAGACTGTGTCCTGAGCAGTAACATGCAAACACACACTGCCTCTGAGCATCCTATCAGTGGTTAATTAGTTACCAGGTATGTGCTGAGCCACTAAAAACTTATCAGTGCATGCCTTTCCATCAAGGCTATTTTAATTAGAATGAGGATTCAAAACATGGGATTGAAGAGGACTCACCTTGAGCAATGTGGTCTTGGTAGGGTCCAACTTAGTGTTGCACTCAACCTGTCGTTACAAAGGTTTATTATTAATATTATTATATTGTTTTATTTTAATCACTTGTAACAGATTTATCAAAATTAGGTTGACGGGGCAAGTTAATCATTTATGGCAACAAAGAAATGTCGCACATAGATTTAAATAATCTAATTATCTAAAATCACAGTGGAATTTTCACTTACAACAGCCTCAACAGCGGGAGAGTTATCACCAACTACCAGAAGAGAAGGGCACCTGAAAAACACATACCATTAGTATTCATGTAAATTATCAATCTACAAATGCCCATTTAAGGTGGTAACTTACTTGAGGGTTCTAACATTGGTTCCAGGGACCGGTCTCTCAATTTCCAGATCCCTACGACTGTAAATAAAGGGTAATGTTAAGAAATTGAGCCAAATTACAATTTACAGTTAAACTTGTCATTCGTGACTCACTTTTCATATGACTTGACAAAAAGGTGTAGATTGAATTGGTTCATGTCATTCAAAATGTGGTGGCGGTATGTAGCAATCAGGTCCTGGTTGTGATGGATCTCCTCCTGCAGTGGGAAAAAAAACAAAAACAATTTTGAGTAAAATACTGAGAATTTACTTAAAATATTCATGCACAGATAAGTGCACCTTTCCAAAGAGATGGCCGATGATCATGTCAGGCTCAGCATGAGTCCAGCCACTGATCTAAATAGAATTGCACAAATTATATCTGATTAGCATTTAAAGTTTGTGTCAAGAACAGGTTGTAACAGTTGACAAACCTTGTGGGCAGCCCAATCCATCCAACCTTCAGCACACGGGTTGATGTTGATGAGCATTAAACCCTCCACCATGTTTGGATAGTCAAGCTGGAAAAAGAGAAAGACACGTTTTTAAACTATAGGTCAATAATTTTAAATACACATCAATGGCAACTAAAATAATGAATACAGTTTGTTAGAACATAAAAAGTAAATGGATTTAGTCACCAAATGAAATGACCAGATTGAGAAATTGTAAAATTTATTTTTTAGATAATGCAATAGAAAAAAAATGGCCTTTGCACACCATCAGCACATTGTTGAACATAGACATATATGAAGGTCTTTCTTTATATTTAAGTAGTATTGCAATTACTCAATGACACGTTTTTATTGCAAAAAATATACTATTATATTCTTCTATCTACCAGAAGAGTTGCATAGTGTGCATTTAAAACAATATCTCTATTGGTTTATTCAGCAAAGACATATTCTACAAATCAATGTTAAACTTGCATTGGTACATTCTTCTTGCTGTTATGGCTCAGCAGGCTTTAGCAAAAAGAAGTTTAACTTTGCCAAAATCCACAATAAAAACAATGCATTAGCTGCCTGTGCTAATCCTAAGTTGATTAAACCCAAAAACGAATTATGAAGTCTGGATAAAATGTCAAGTGGGGGGCAACTTACAGCAAATCGAGTCAAAATGTAGGCCCCTGCTCCTGTGCCCATCCCGATGACACTCTTGAGCCTAGAGTACACAGACATTCAGGGATACTGTTAGAAAACGGGTTAGAAAATATCTTAAATGTGAAAAGAATAAGTGGACACTGAAAAGTCAAGTTACCCAAAATGCTTGAGCACCAGCGGGAGGGTCTCTGCCAGCTGGTCCATTGAGGGGTATTCGTATCTGTTGGAACAAGATCTTTCAATAAACTTAATACTTGGTGGTCAAACAAACATGAAGCATTGGAGATTAGAGTGAAGAGGACAATCACCTCAAGTACCCTTGTTAAAATAGGTCGCCTTAAGTACATCCGCTTTGATCTTCTACCTTCTAAGTCACAGGTCAGGGACTACCTCACATACATTAGGTCTGTGTGTTTGTGTGCGTCTGGCTCACCCAGTGGAAAAGGTGTTTGCGCCTTCGTGCTGCCCGGGAGCGTCCACATGACACACTGCAAAGTGCTGCATAATCTCAGACATGTCCTCGTGGTTAAAAAGTGTGTCCCAGCAGGTTTTGTCTAAGAAAACAAAACAGAAATGTTCAATAATAACAATACCACTCAGCAGATGTAAAGTATGATCAGAGAGAAATACAGTTTTTCCTATTGGAGGTTTTATGTTTTGCAAATCATTCAATCTATTCTGGATCTTGTTTATATCAACACTTTCAGCTTGGGGAATTCAGTCTGAAAATCTAATTTACTTAATTTCATTTCAGTTGAATCATAATAAAATTCGAAAAATAAGAAGCAAGACTTACGATTAAGTCCAACATCATGGTAGGTGAGAATAATTGGCCTGTCGCCTTTGGGAACCCCTTTCATTGTGCAGTGAACCCTTCCATGAGGAGTCTCCACATCATGTTCCTATTAGAAAACACAATTATAATTATTTTTTTGTATTCACAACTATCAAGACATAAAATACAAGGATGGTATTTATGGAAGACTGAAGGGCTGCATTAAATATATGTACAAGCGTCAGAGAATACAATTTAAGGTTGTCAGTTTTCTAAGCAAAATTGTGTTCATCATATATTTGGCATTTAAAAAGTTCAAAGCTGATACTATGACAACGTTACAACAATTAAACAATGAAAAAATATTTTAAAGCTTCATTGCACTTTTATTTTTTGGTCATTAAAATGCATTCTACGACAATCACTTCTGGCATCAAGTAGCCTTTGACAAATTGGTTATATTTTGCAAAACAATTTTAAAGTCCTTTTACTCACAACCACTTCTATTTCGGCCACAATCATCTCCATCTCAGAATCTTCCAGAACCATGTTTGAGCCTTACAATCCCAACTAAAATGCCTTTACCAACCACAAAATCAAGGAGCTGTTAAGCCTATAAAGTTGTTGAGCCCAACTGCGAGAGCTGCATTTTATACCCCTGTTGCTTACCAGGTGGCCTAAGCTCCTGGCCTCCCATGGTGCATTGCAGGCTGGTCAAAACAAGCTAATTCTGGATGAAGAGATCCTTAAATTGGATCAGCCAGTGTCTGACAGAGAAGCACTGACTAACGTGTGGACACTATGAGCTTAAATAATGAACTCAAATTATTCAGCAAGATTGATACAATAATCAAGTTTTTAGCATCATTGTGAAAAAAAAAAATGTTTTTAGAAGTATTGATTAGCGACGAAACTGAAGATTTATTTTCCTACAGAAGAAGCCCTACTCTGACAGTGTCTAAAGTAAGAGGCTCAAACTGTGGGTTTGAAATTTTACTTTAGTAGACCAGCCCAATACACAAAGAAGTTTAGTCAGAAGACTTCCTTTCACGTATGCATGCTAATGAAATCACACCTTAATCTGACAGCTGTTTCCTGATTGCTTGCTGGCTTCAAAGCATTTATAACATAACATAAGGACAAATGTCTGATTAAGGCATAAAAGTCAATAATTTCCATTACAATAGAACCATCCTAAGTAAAATCCACACACATTAAGGGCTGCCAAATGCATGATGTTTTCCACCATGTTAAAGTATATCATTTCTGTTCTGTGACATGTCACAAAATCTTCTACCTTTAAATATGCATTGATATTAGTTCCTGGTGACAGTACTAGCACTACACTGTCTGAATTTAGAAACGGTACCTCATTACATTTAGACAATAATCAGAATAATAACTTGTCAAATAGTATGTAAACAAAGACAAAGCAAAGGGCCAGAAGTGAACCAATCTGTAATCTGTTTCCTAAACAGGAATGACCAAGAGGATAATTTCCAGAACACAAATACTATTCTACCTCTACATTCAAACTATATACATGAACTGATCATGTGCTTGTATATTTCTAGTCACGTCACCACCCAGCAGAGTTTGTACAACATAAACCCAGGCTGTGGTGGCACTGTTGGCATCTGGTCAGTGTGGCAGCAGTTCCAAATAAGGGTTAATTAATTCTGTGACTCAAACGAACAGAACACTCCTCCCATTCGTTAGCACAACAGTGCGACCTACTACAAGTATTTTTAGTAAACTGCTGTGATGCCAAGCTGGCAGACAGTACAAGACATCCTGCAAAGAGAGTGACTCACAGCAAATCATTTTTGAGATGTGGACAGCAAAGAAACGCAAATGTGCTGATTATCATTCTTCTCAAACAAAGTACAAATCATGCTGAGAAATTAATGTTTGATAAAGCGTATCATCACTTTAAAACACTAACTAAATTAGCATGATCCAGTTTAGATCATTGCTTTTATGACATCACATTGACACAACCATGAGTATGAGCATTGATTACAGTTAAGTATTTTATTTAGTCCACCACCACCACTAGATGGTACTAAAAATAAACCTTGTAATAGCGTTCTAGACTAAGCTACAATTACAGTTTACAGAGTTATGTTTAAAGAAACCCACCTTCACAACTAGTTGCATTACAGCCTCTCTCAGGCCCTGTGAAGGAAGAACAGTGGTGAAAACACAAAACTAATGCAATTACATTGTAACATTCCCTAATCCAATAACCGACTGGCTTCATCCTGTCTGCATCTACTGAAGGACCAAACAGGTCTTGTGCAGTTAAATGTTCTACACAAATACTATAAATAATTAAAAAGGAAAGCGCACAACAACAACCACACACATACATAAAAATATGTTTAACTTTGCTAGTACTAACAAGAATATAGAGAGAGGGAGGGTGTAATAAGACAGCACTTACCGCTATGTCTCTGTCAACCAGCAGAGGTTTAGACTCAACAGTCTGAATATCATCCATTTTGGTTTGTAAAATCTGTGGGAACAAGGAAAATAATTGTTTGATTTGACTTTCAACAACAGGCAAAACATAAGTTCAAATGTAGCATATGAGGTTAGTTCATGCTTTCTCTCAAGCTGGGTGTGCTTTAAATGTACACACCAAAAACATGTAGCAACTGGCACAGTTACCTGCAGTGACATGAGAAGATCACACCCACATGAAGGGAAAACTTTATCTGCCCCACCTCTAACAAACCCTGGGTTATCCAGCACATAACATAAAACAATGTAAAAACTACTTCTGTGGCAAAACAAACTTTAAGGTGATGATAAAAAATGTTTTCAATGGGTTTCTTTTCTGGGAGAGTGAACTATTAAACTTAAAGGGCTTAGAAACAAAAGGGTTTGCAAAGGGCTAAAAGCAAAGGAAAAATGGGCTTGTGTGGAGAAGCCAGGCGTTCATTTGTTCTGCTGATCATGATGCTAAGTTGGAGGAGAGTGAGCTAGCGGTGGCTATGCATGCAAATCGAACCAGCCAGTCAACAGAGGTCTTTGTGCTACAGTCCCTTCACTGTCCTGAGAGCCAGAAGCCTGTTCTGGACTGACCAATAGAAATAGAAAGTGCTTTCCCACCGATGCACCCAAACATCCTTTCAGCAGTTCTCTGGATTAGCACCTATAGCTTCCCTGGGTTTGCCCCTTCTTTTTGCGGTTTGTTGCTCTGTCACAGTTTGCTTTTGCACTTTTCCAAGGTTTTCGATTCATTCTTTGTGTAGAACACCAAACAAACCCTGACAGGATTGAAAAGTGTTCAGTTTGCAAAGAACTGTAATATGTTCAAATGTGTGCTCTATGACAGTGGAGTAGGAGTATACGCCCTAGACACACACTGGCCCTGTGCGCACATGCTCATAGACGGCACAGACCAGATTAAGCTGGCTCCGACAATAGCACAAGGAAGTATCACACAACAGGTTCATTTTTCTGCAGAGGCCTCCAAAAACATGGCCGTCTGAACACTGTTGGATCTTTGTCAGAGAACAAGAGATCTGCCCCCACACAGATTCCAAAGACATGGGACCACTTTCTGACAAGCAGCATAAAAAGACCACATATTGTGGAAAAGATGCTTGTTATGTGTTTAAAAAGTCAAACGAAGGTAATAAAATATTTTGGGGATGTACAAATTATTGAATCTTTGAGATACATTTTACAAAAAGTAAAAATGTCAGTCAAATACAGTAACAGAAAAGGTACTTCGTAGGGCTGCAAATTGAACTGAAATCAAAATTTAAAAGCTGTTTTAATAGAGGCAATTGACAAGTTGCAGGCAGCAAGGCTTTATAATACCATAATTTCTTTCACAAACTATAAAATATACTGTAATTTCTGCAGAAGAAGAACGGTTAATTTTGTAGAAACATTCAGAGGCACATGTGATTCTTTTTGCTTTGTCAGTTCACAGCTGGGTCTTTTATTAATCTGTAGGATGCATTAAAATATTATATTAAAAACATTCTATTTATGATTTTACACAAATCATAAATATCACAATAATTGTTCATAAATATGCATTTGGATATTTTCACAAATTGTGCAGGCCTTGTGCTTCAGATACATTTGGTTGCCTTCAGTATGATGCTAGCTCTTCATGAGAAGTTGAACCAGGGCATGATAAGCTTGAGATGTTCCTGAGCTAATGTTTGACCTGACTGAAGTTCATTGGAGCAAAGGTGGTGTTTAACTGCTGAACATCCAAACCTTATGAACCCAAATCTGGTCAGGAGTGGTGAAGGGCACCGATGTGCAAATGTTGAGATGTAATGTATGTATGTTGGCACTGACAATGGCAGCTCTCAACATTTCATGACTGGGATAACAATTTGCTCGGTTTCAATAAAAAGGAGATGCTAGTTTAAAAAAAAAAAAATCAGAAAGTCATACATTTCTAGCTGAGAGAGAAATGAAACCATGTTGTGAAATCATTAACAGGAAATGGTGGGAGGATATACACTGGGATCATCCCAAAAAGAGTGACCTAGAATGAACTGGAATGTTTTTACTCTAAATTTGATATCTTGGAAGTGGCATTTGTATATATTTTTAAATTTAATTGATATTTATTTAACCATGGAAGTCCCACTGAGATTCAGAATCTCTTTTGTAGGGGAGCCCTGGGGGAAGGGCTCCCCTGCAAGGGTCAAGGTAATTAATAAATCAAACTAACTATTAAACTAAAAAAGTAGATTCATATACTGAAATGTTCCTCAAAAACACTTTTTTTAAATCACAAAAAACTTGTGTTTTGTTGTTGTTGTTTGTTTTTTTCTGCAGTAAATCCTGACACACTGCATTATGGACATCAAAGTAACAAAACAGTGAGGGGAAAAAAATCTGTGAGAGTAGCATACTGTGGGATTAGATTTGTAAAGCAACTCAACTATTTTAGAGGGGGGGGTCAAGTTCAGGCCTTGCACATAGTGTCTATATAGTTTTAAATCCACAAGCCTGCGTCCATCTGTAAAAACAATGATTGGTTCCCTAATCTTTGGGAACTTGCTTAATCTGTCAAATCCCTGGTTCTGAAAAATCAGCATGGCATCAGCAGCAGGGCAGCCCCGCTGCTGTAAAGCTGTCCTATCAAATGTTGCAGCTCTGTAACATGCAGTCTGTGGGATAATAAACAATAGAGAAAAACATGTTCAGACAACATTCACGCTGCTGGATGTTCTCGTCTAGCCAGGTTTTACAGTGTGCAAAAACGAGATTTTAGGGCATGTCTCCACATTGGCAAGAGTATAAAAATTTAAAGAATGAAGTTTATTCATTAGAACTTAAAATAAAGTACTCAATGGATGGCAACACCACAAAAATAATCATACAATTTTGTTTCAGTGCGTGCCAGCTTAAAAATAATAACGTTAATACTGGAAAAAACAACAACAACACGCCTTTTATTTGTTAAACATCCAGCATGAAGTTTTAAAAAGGGGTAAAATTATTGGGATGTGATTTAGGATTTGACAAGCTTGCATGCAAATTCAATAAATGGCAAGCGAGCAAAAGACTGAACTAATGAAAGGTATTTCGACACAATGGGTAGGTTGGAAAACAGAACTTCCTCAAGTTTACTTAAATCAGTAACTTTAGCATCGTAATTAAAATAAGTGAAACTAGCTTACCTGTGCAACTGATTGTCCTGAGTAAACACTTCCTGAAAAGTTTTCACTTGTGTCAGATCGTACAGACCCTCGCTGTGAAAACGCCTTGCTTTGTTTATAACGTGAAATGCGGATGTATGGGGCAATTTTATAAAGCTCTGGGGCGTGTGGTCACGCCCACTTTCCTTTTCATTGGAGCGTAGCTGGACGTGGGACTGGGAACGTACGCAGACATTGCAGACACGCACGAAGAGGAGGACTTTTATACCTTTAAAAGTTATAAAAGTGTATTTCTCAATTAAATGGGAGTGTGCGTGTGCGTGAACAATCAGCGAAGTTTAACTCAATAATTTGTGTCCCATGTTCCATCTTCTGTGCTCTTAACTGAAGTGAGGAGATTTTTGCCCAAAATCTCACATTACACGAGCAAATTAAACTCTCTTTAAAGGTGCACTGTGTAACTTTCTGGAAATAAAATGTCTACATAATTCAGTATAAATGGAAAGTTTAAATACTTTTATGCCAAATTGTTAAAAATATGTATAAAGAATCTTCCATTGATACATGGCCAAATGTGGCCATGCAAGCCCACTCAAACTATAAACACAAATATTTATTATTTATTTTGAGTAATAAAAATATCTAAATGACAAAAAAAGTTTCAGTTTCATAATACATTTGCATGTAATATTAACAGAACAAGTACTTTGTCCATAAGGACAGGACTGAAAAGGCTCAGATAGCATTACAAGTATTTTTGGTCTAAAGGCTAGCCTAAATCCTTTCATACTGACCAATGGCCCTGTCCCTTTGCCGAAAAGCAGCCCTAGAACATGTTTCCACCCCTATGTTTCACAGGGGGTGTTTTTTTTTTTTGCACTGCCACTTTTCACTCTTCCTTCTTCAAATATGCTGTAGAGCTAATACCAAAAAGTTACATTTTGGTCTCATTTGACCACACAACATCCTTCCAATTTTTCCCAAATAATCTAGATGGTCACTGGTAAATTTTAGACGAGCTTGGCATGGCTTAAGCAGGACAATGGGGCACTGGATGATTTGAATCCAAGACAACATAGTGTGTTACTAATAGTCACCTTTGTGATGCCAGATTTCTTCAGGTCATTCATTCAAGATCATTGCCGCCCAACACAGTGAGATCTTACATGGTCAGTGATGTTATATTTCTTCCATTTTGTAATAATTCCATCCACAGTTGATCTATTATCACCAGACTGCTTTCCTATTTACTGTGACCTTCAATCAACAAGTTATAAAATAAAATAAAGTGACAGTCCTGTAGCATGCACATGATGACCAAAAACTGACTTGTCACTCATACTGTCGTCAATGCAAAGCTCATAGAATTTTTCAACCTGCTGCTGCCTGGTTCAAACTCACTGAATGTGTTGAGTACCAAAGCATAGTGAGTAAAAACCTTGTCAGGATACAAAGAACACTTTGTGAGACCGTGTGAGGCTGTCAAAAGGAACCCATTATAAACAATAGTCTCAATTGAGGGGAAATACAAGTATTAGATAGAAATAGTTCCTTATAATGACCACACAGTGCATGAGTATTATTCCAGCAGTTTTTGGACTGAAAGTAATTTACCCTTTAGGCTACCTGTTGTCACAATGCCACAAGTCAAATAAGAACATTAATAACACTTAAAAATACAATATATATTCCTTTAGTTGAGGCAGAATATTTTTTAATATTTTCAACATACATTTATTTAATTAGGGTTTCCAAAAACTTGGTTATGCCAACTGCTTTTAGCCATGGAGACTGAGAATTTAATGTTATGTCATATCATTAAATATTCAGACAAGAATATTCAGAAGATTGTGCCCCTGGCCCTGTTCTAGACCAGGTGGTGGGCAAGAGCAAGCTTTTCTAAACAATAATACTGCTCTTAACCATGAAATAACAAAAAGGTAATTTCACAGATTTTCAATTTGGTAACTCCTATTGGTGGCTTGGGCTATTCACTTCTGGTATTACAACAACAACAAAAAAATGAATTCAAATAAAACTTATTTTAGTAGCTCGCCGTCTGTGTTAGATAGCACTGGCTCATAAAATGTTGTGATGTCATATAAACAGAACCTGCTACAATAAATAACTGCACAAACAACTAGTAACTAGCGACTGCAAATATTCTCCACAGTAACTCAATTACTGCAAACCATCACCCAGAACAGCTTAGTGCACTTTTTTTTTTGTTCGTACTAACCGTCAGAAGAAAAAATAACTTCACTGTAAAGTGAGTGGTTTACATCACATTATACTGACTAAAAATTACTTGACCCAGCAGACATTTGCTGTTTTGTTATAGTTTTACTTTGTAGTATTACTCAGCATATAATTGTTTCACAGGTGCAGTAGCTAAAGCTAAACAAAGCCAGATAAAACTAGTACTCATCATCAAACTCATGCAACAGTGTTGTAATGGTGTGTGGTGATTCATGCGTGCATGACACGAGGTGTGTCTGTAGCTCACGTCGTTAAATGAGAGTAAAGTTGTGAATCTGTTACCAGTCAAAACAAGTCAGACATGTCTCCAGTAATGAGACTCTGTAGCTACATGCATCTGGCTGTGTGATGTGCTGTATGTAAAAAAAAAGCTACTAAAACAGATCTAATTCCTGTTTTAGTTACTTTTCTTTCTTTTTTTACATAGTAAGCTGTATTTATTTTGTTGTTGGTTTTTGTGTAACTGGGCTATATGCATGGATTTTTTTTATTGCAGCCACAGCTTGTGAATAGTTTCCTCGAGTGAGATTGTAAGACATTTCTTAAAACTATGTTTTTATTGCACACTATAATACAAACAAGCATCTTATTTTATTTGGTTATAAAAATAAAGTTTATGGCAGTTGTTTGAGCTTAACATTTGCTGTCTGACCTGTGTTCATTTATGTTATGATAAGGCTGTTCTATTTACCTTGAAGTTGATAAGGTTAGTTACAGAGTGACCAACTGGGCTAAACAAATAGTTAATGATATAATACAACAATGTGCCTTAATTAAGATTGTTTGCTTGTTGTTTGAACACGGTGGCCAAAGGTTAAACTGTTTGGGGAAACAGTATTTCCTTCAATGTCAAATATTTCTTGGAAAAAGAAATATTTGACATTTGAATTTTACAATTCTCAACTCAAAAAATCTATTGACTTGAGAATTGTAAAATTCATTAAAATCAACATGGAAATATGGAAATAAGAACTATTTGACTAAAACATTTAAAAATAGAGATACATTGTTTGTGAATTATGGTAAACAGTTTCAGTATACTCATATTTTGTTATCTGCCTATCATTAGTCACAAGGTTTCATAGAAAAAAAAAAATCAGTCAAAGTAAAAACCACACAAATTGTCAGCTGATATGTTATTAAAAATCATGACTGCAAAAAAGGGCAGTGTAGTTCATGAGGATAGAGCATAAACTCCGTGACTGTTAACATGCACTAGATTTTGACAGTTACATAAGTTTACAAGGTAAACATGTGAACATGAGCTTATCTTCTCAAATCCACGGTCACTCTTCATCAGGTTAACCACAGAACTACTGTAAGGCCTCAGGCGCTCAGTAAAGCAAAGATGTCATGTGAAACAAATTATTATCTCACTAAGTTACAAGATTTTTTTTTCCTGTGCAAGGTACATTGCATTCCAGCTGAAAATTACCATATACAAACACACAGGATGACATAAGCTGTGACTGAAGCAGTTGAAGACATATGTCATGTTTGTATGTTGAAGCTGGCTGAAAACAGATACAGATACAATATATTTTTGATTCTTTGTTGCTACAAATCTTAATCTCAAAAGAGGCCTATCCACTAAAAACACTAACAACAAAAAACTGTATTATCTCTGTCTTACTGTATCTAAACCCCTGCTGTGCCAGAGCAAGGTCTCTGTTTTCACTGGTCATTATTCAGGAAGAAATTGCAGTTAACAAAAACAAACCACTTTAAACGAAAGAAACAGCCGTTGAATGCTTGGGATGAGGGGTCCCAAAAGAAAAAAGTTAGTAAAAAAAATAATTCAATTAAATTTTAACTCTGGGAATAAATGGTTTAAATTAACTTTTTAACATAGTTTGTTTGTATGGAAAACTTTTGAACATAAAACAATGTAACATATTAA